>CM059208.1:33556351-33933851 GCA_030347435.1 Clarias fuscus | reverse complement strand
GCCATGTCGAACCCGCATCTGATGCCAACGCTTTGAGATACGGGTCTCGTCCTTACTGCAGCTTGTTGCTCGTTTGTTTGAGAGATAACGAGTGCAGATCGGTGTGTTGTTGTTTTTTTTCTTCGTAAAATCTTGGAAAACTATTAAATACACACGATGGTGTGAAGGATTTTGAACACGATCGAATGGACAAGGACGTCTTTAAAGATATATTTTGAACTGTTTCCTACTTGGGAGTTTCAGTCAGCAAGGGACTTTATTGCTTTTAAAGTAATAAATCATAACTACACATTTACAGATAGAGGAGTTAGTGATATCAAATCCATTTCGGTTTGCTGTACACAAGCCCCCGTGAGCAAAGCGAACATAGAGAGGATCCAGACGTGCTACAGGAGGACTCATACACAGAGTGAAAGATTCTTTAAGCACTTATCACGTCCTTGGGGAGGAAGTCTAAAATTAATAAAATGCAGTCATTCGGATCATTCAAACTACAGTTCATTTTCAAACAAATCATCTGTTTAATATAAATAGAAGCTTATACTAAAAATGGAAACGAATATGCAGCTTCAATGCAAGAATGATAAATATGTTCAAATCAAATTAAGACTTTTGATTCCACAGAATAACAAAACACAGTTATGAGACACGTGTGCATCCAATGCACTTACCCCAGCATTTGACTAGTGCTCAAACATGTGGAAATCACTCTCAGATTAGGAGTGTAGGGAGATGTGCCAATAACTCACACTCAGTGATGTGCAAGTGGTGCAGTGGGCAGGATGAGGTCTCGCATTGTCCTGGAAAAACAGATCAAACCAGGCTATTTTGTTTGTTTGTTTGTTTGCTTTTGTTTTAAGAAAGGACCATTAAAGGGCAAGTGTTTTCAAGGTTCTGGTGAACTAAGAAAGTCTTCTACATTGTTGGTGTTCAAGTGTGAAACGCTGAGATAAGTGTATTAGTGTAGCAGGGAATTATATAGAGAAATAAAGAAAGTTTTTACTCTCCTAACTGTGCTCTTTTTTTTCTCTTTTTCTTTGTCTTTCCGCTGTTCCCTTTCAGCGGTCGACACAGCGAATCATCTCCCTCCATCTAGCCTTATCCTCTCCACCCTCTTCATCCTCTTCTTTCACACCAACTAACTTCATGTTTTCTCTCTCACTGCGTCCATAAATCTCCTCTTTGGTCTTCCTCTAGACCTCCTGCCTGGCAGTTCTAACCTCAGCATCTTTTATTCTGCACTGTAAAAAATAAACATAAATTTTACGGTAACAAACTGGCAGTTGTGGTTGCCAGAATTTTACCGTAAAAAATGCGTTATTGCACTGTAAAAAAATTAAGCATAAATTGTACGGTAAAAATATGGCAGCTGTGATTGCCAGAAGTTTACCGTAAAAAATATGGTAGCAATGTTTTTAGGTTGTACTGAATTGCACTCATTTTACAGATTTAAATTGTTTGTTCGTTTTTCAAGCCTGAACAGGAATCGAACCCAGACCCTGGCAGTGCAAGGCGACAGGGTTAACCACTACACTACTGTGCTTTCTACTCAAATGTTGTCATTGTTGGAGTGCAAGTTGTGCGGGGGACACGGGGTAACAGAGGAAGTGCAACAACGACAACAATTACACAGCAAACAGTAGTGTAGTGGTTAGCACCGTTGCTTTGCACCACCAGGGTCTGGGTTCAATTCCTGGCCAGGCTTGAAAAAAAAAAGAAATAATTAAAATCCATAAGAATATGCAGTATAATGAGTGTAATCCTGTACAACCAAAAATGTTGCTACCTTTTTTTTATGGTAAACTTCTGGCAACCACAGCTGCCGTTTTTTTACCGTAAAATTTACGGCTTATTTTTTTTACAGTGCAATAACATTTTTTTTACGGTAAAATTCTGGCAACCACAGCTGCCGTTTTTTTACCGCAAAATTTACAATTTATTTTTTTCAGTGTGCACAAGGAAAAGTCCCGGTTAGACTTGAACAGCCCTCGTAATTGTGTATGCTTTAATTATTGATAATTAGGAAGATTGTTATGCAGTTTTCCAAAATCAGATGATTTCTAAATGAATGAATTAGGTTGAACTAAAATGTGCAATTATTTGCTATGGTGTTTGTTTATTTATTTCTGTAATTAATTAATTAAGGATAACAAGCCACTTTGTCTGTCTTTTAAGTGTGTCTTTTAAGAGAGAAAAAAGTGTCCTCGCTTCATTAATGTTCCAAATTATAAAAATGACAATGTATGATGTGCTGTTCTTTGATGATTTTTTTAAAGGGTTAGTCTTAAATAAAGCACTTTATAATGTGGTTGTACTGAAATAATGAACTCTGGGGTGGGAAGAGTAAGTGTTGTTGATTCATTTCCTGTAACATCACATATACACACACTCCTGATTGCCTTATCTAACTCGCCTTATTTGAGTCTATTCTTCTGTCTCTGGGTGGTAGAAAACTGACTTTATCCCAACTTCAGCCCAAGCCAGTGCGTGTGTGTGTGTGTGTGTGTGTGTGTGTGTGTGTGTGTGTGTGTGTGTGTGTGTGTGTGTGTGTGTGTGTGTGTGTGTGTGTGTGTGTTTGTGTGCACTCCAGTTCGACAACCTATTCATCATCACGCTTTAAGTGTCAGCATTAAATTATCCCAGCTCTTATGACAGGCGCATTATTCATCGGGATAAGACCGACCAAATAGCCATCTCCAACGTCTTATCGATCCTTTGTTCCCTCCATTACCAAAAAGAGGGACTATCTGCATGACACCCAACACACTGTGCATGTTGATCACGCTCCTGTCTGTCTGCTCGACTAAAGGGAAGAGTGTGAGAGAAAGAGAGAGAGAGAATGAAAATGCAGACTGTACCATGTTTCCCGTGAAAGCAAAACAATGAAATACTCTAATACTCTTTAATACTCTCAGCACCAAGGACCTTTGAGCATCTTGAATATTTTGAATGAATTTTTTTTAAAGAAAAAGCAAACTCCAGTTATCTAGAGGCGGCTATGACTTGATAAGCGCCAGATGCAGTCCCCAGGGGTTCAGTCGTTGTTTAAGTGAATATCCAGATAGCTCAAATAAATGTTTCGTATGATCCAAATCAATTTGTTTCGCATCACCTCCCCCACCCCCCCCCCCCCACCCCCAATCCAAGCGAAGAGGGACAGATAAACTGACGTGAGAGGCCAAGCTGAAATCCTTCTCATTTCACATTCCTGGTCTCGTCCATGCATCAAACGTGCCAGAAGACATTACTTAAATGATGCCTGAAGATGGCACGCCACCGTTAGTGTCCCTCTCTCTTTTTCATTTGAAACGCATCAAATCCTCTCTAATTCCACATCTCCAGGCTTTAAATTGCCCTGTGCTCTGAAACAGAACCGAAGAACCAAGAACTTATTCTTCTCCCTTTTATTCAATTTTAATTTAAACTTTGGACGCTTTGCCACTTTTTAAAAAAAATAAAAAATCCACTTGCTTATTGAGTTAAAGTGCTCATCAGTGTTCATGCACTCTAAGGGAGCCCAGTATAAAAGCGTTCAGTAGAATGTGTTTCAGTAGAAAGTGTTCCAAGTTACAAGAACCCTTAAAAAAAAAATAAGTAGATGTAGATGTAGGGTGTTTTTTAGGAAATTATTTTTAGTTGTTGTAAAATTTATCACAAATACAAACACTTTTGGAAGACTAGAACCCTTATCCATTTCTCAAGGTAGCATGTCTAAACTCCATATCAAGGACACCATTGGAATTCTTCCTTTTGTTCTGAGTGTAATACAAGACTATACACAACCTTACAGTAAATGTTCTCCAGTTTGTAAATTTTTGTGCACAGCAATGTATCCAAGTGTTTCCCTATTATAACAGGGTTCTAAGACAAACATTTTAGGAAGAAACTATTGTTTTTATAAAGGTGTACATGTACCAAAACACTATTGAACCTCTTTAAGGAAAAAATCTACCGAGTACCTTGAAAGTTCTACATTCAATCTTACAAACAGAAAAGGTCTTGTTTGTTTGGTTGTTGAAATGATTAACTATAACTTCTTCAGAACCCTAATTAAGCAAAGAAACCATATGGAACTTTTGTATCCCAGACTGAATGGTGAACCCTACAGGAAACTTTGGTCTATGAGGGTTTTTTTTTCCTGCTGGAATGTGTTCTATACTCGATCCCTCTTAGAAAAACTATAGGCTGGACTCTCTAACCCTAAGTGTCTGCACTACAAGTGGTTCTTTAATTGTTCCCCCCTAGGAACCCTTAAATATTCTGTTAAACCCTGCAAAAGATAGTGGTCCAAACTATAACCATTTTTTAGCAAGAAACTTCAACACAAAGAACCTTTTTACTGTATACCAGTGTGGGTACAAATATTACAAATGCTTTAATGATTAAATATTGTATTCTGCAACCCTTATTTTGAACAAGTATTTCCCTTTTGGAAAAGGTTCAATAACATTTTCCTGCACAGGGAACCTTTAAATAACCACTAAAGTGTTCTTTTTCATATATAAGTTTATGTGAAACTAGCATGTACTTGATGCAAAAGAAAGACACTTACTGTAGAAAAGCAGGTTGAACCCCAAAGGCCTATAATCAGCCTATGATCATGTGTATACCTTTTGGAATGTGTTGCAAATTTAAACCTTCTTTTTCAACAGGTGAAATCTAGAAGCATTTATACAGTAGTTCTTCGGTTGTTCCACTTAGGGAACTCAAACTAGAGCCATTTTCTTTAGCAAGAATAGTTAACATCTATATTTAAGAACTATATATTGCATATGCATTTGCATTAATTTATGATTGAATACTATATTCTAGAATCTTAATTTTAAGTGTACAAAGGCATTTCATATTTATAACCCATTAAGAAGCTGAGAGTCTTTAAATATAGAAAAAAAAAACTAAACGAAGAACCTTTTTTATATATATAAAAGTGTAGGCTGATTAAAATTATTATATTGATTATATTAGACAATCCTTTAAAAAAAAAGGTTCTAACTAGTATTATCAAGGGTAATATTAAGGGGCATAATGAAAAAGAAACTGCGAAGAACTGAAAAGTTTAACATAAAGTACTGAATGTACAAACACATTTTTGGTTTTATTTGGCACCATTAAATGCTCTTGGTAATATTTGTGAGACCATTATGTTCTACCTAGAATCTTACAAAACAGGCATTTTTCTCTCAGAGAGAATTACTCTGAGATTGCATTTTGTCTCCAAGCAATCCTTTGAAGTAAAAGAAAAAAACAAAAAGTGAGATTAGAGAAAGGGTTGGAAATCATCTGGAGTTGGAGTCTATCTTGCTGGAGGACAGCACATGGAGCGAGGGCTAATATCAGTGTCATCTAAGTGTTCAGCACACAGGCAGAGTGTAACAGTACACCAGGTCGATGTATGGATCCAGGAGTGTGAGGCCGGGGTGTGATCCCTCAGGAGACTCTACCAAAGCTCAGGCTTCTTCTGTGAGTTTTGAGTGACCCACAAGAGAGACTCAGTAATCAAACACAATCCAAAGTAATCGCTCCACTGAGCACAGCAACATGTTTGATTTCAAAACCAGCAAATGCTGGCAGATCTTCTGGATATTCCAGGAGGAAAGAAAGAGGCGATTATGTGCAAATGTCAACCTTTTTGTGAATTTTATCCATTTCAGTTTAATATCCACATGGACGTGTGGTATTTACTGCCTGTATAGGACAGCTTTATATAATGCAAAAAAATTGCAAAATATCTCATCTAACAATGTCTAATAATAAATAAATAGTCCCTGTAAATTCTGATAAAGTCTGTATTGTTTTGAACAGTTTGACAGCAAAATGAGATGTCTTAATTGCTGCAGCACTGAATATTTTTTATTTTCACATAAAACAAGAAGTAAGTCAAACAGTTTCTGCAAATAGTTTATGCATACGTTCTGTAAATCACAAGGCTGTTACTAAGCACAAATGGCAATAGTTTGGTCAAAATAGCTTGGGATATAATTTTGTGTGATTTTTCAAAAAGCTGGATAAATGGATACATTTATATATAAATCAATTTGCAGTTGTGTTTGTGGTTATTTAAGTATACAATTTGGTGTCAATAATACGCTTGGTTTAAAAAAACTAGCATGTTTTGATTGTGATTTTGTAGCGAGTCCAGCAGAACAGAAATGTCACCTAATTAGAAAAAAGTGCTAGGATTTGTTTCACGCAAAACCTTTTTAATTACAAAGTTTTTTGAAAAGTCTTCAGAACCATTAAGAACAAAACAAAAATTTCAGTTCAACAGCTTCCCACAAGTGATGGGTCTTTCGTGAACGATTCATTCTTTTTGAACGAATCTTTAACGTAACTCAGAAGAACGAGTAGTCTCGGAGAGTGATTCGTTTCTTTTTCTACTGGCATCGCAAAACCTCCGTAGGTTATATACCAGAAACAAAAATGACTAGTTATCTTTGAGTCTTGTTCCGAGTCGTTTGTTCTTTTGTCACGTGACTCCCATAGAGACTATGAAGTGCAGAACACAGGAAACAGAATTGAACGGTTCTCCTCAATGAGTCTTCTACTCCTAGTCATTTGTTCCTTTGTCACGTGACTCCCATAGACAATATGCAGTGCAATAGATTCAAAAGAACGAACTACTCGGACTAGAAGATATGATGGTGTGCTGCTCATTCTGTTTATCATAATATGTCCTTAGCTGCATTGCAATATTTTCATTACTGGAACTATAGCCAAAATTTGTGTATGTAGACATGTTGGGCGTCTGTTTATTCAAAATCTATCATTTTATTTTATTTCTGGTCAAAAGAACGAAATGAACTAAATGACTCAAAAAAGGATTCTGTAATTTTGATGACCGAGCTTCAAAGAACCGAGTCACTAAAATGATTTAAACTTCCCATCACTACATCCCTCACGCAGCATGTACATCTCATGTCTCTTGTACACAAATCGATCATCCATATTTAAAATTTTTTAACATTATTTCTCTACTTCACCACAGTGCGTACGTTACAGTATCCCACATACACTCTAAAAACTGCTGGGTTAAAAAAAAACCCAACCATAACCCAGCTGCTGGGTCACTATTGGACAGAACGCGCGCTGGGTTGTTTTGACCCAAGTGCTGGGTTGTACCATTTAACGCAGATTTCTGGGTTGTTCATCTGACCCAACCAGTGGGTTAAATTGACACTCTTGCTGGGTTAAATGTTAAAGTGTTGGGTTATTTTATTTGACCTAACCAGTGGGTTAAATTGGTAAAGTGCTGGGTTATTTTATTTGATGCAACGAGTGGGTAAAATCAACACTCTTGCTGGTTTGACACATTCCATTTTATTTTTTTATTTTCAAAAAAGACACCAAATATACACAACTTCACATAATGTAAATAGATAGTCACAGAATGAGAAAATGTGAATAACTTAATTTTTACCAAAATGTCAGACAAAACCATATAATCTTAAGCTGACCATTTGTTAAATATAAAATAAATGTACTGTAACATAAACACTCTGTAAAACAAAAACAAGAGACCCCTGTAAGTCTGATTTGAATTGCATTTTTTTTTACATTTAATACAATGTTTAAAAACTTTTTATATAGAAGTTTTCAATACAAATCTTATAATGCCCACATGACACAAATATTTCCCATCTTAATAGTTTAACTATCCATTATTTAACTATTACTATTTAATTTCCTTCAAAAATTACATTAAAAACAAAAAAGCTTTTTTTTTAATATTATTGATTAAATGTTGGCTGAAAAAACTCTTGTCCTCAAAAATGTAATGACACGAGATGAGTACTCGTGTCCATCAATCTGATCTACAGTATGCTGGAGAAACTCCCAGGTGAGAAGACACTTCTTAATATCAATGACAAAAAAACAGCCTTCACCAAAGAGTGTGTATCAATAGCATTGCCTCCAACAATGGAAAAGGTCTGTCAGATCCCTCTTGTCTCATCCCCAAGGAACAAAACATGGAACAATGCTCCAGTCATCTCCATATTTTGCAGATATCATCCTCATCATGTTGGTCCACCTATGGATTATGCAGCATCACTTAGTGTTACAATATAATTAACATTTATGTTGAGCATTTTTGTTGAGGACATACAGCTACATATGCATTTAATGCAAAACATCTTTTCTCTTGTCAATACACAAACATACATAACATGAACATGAATTTAGTGTATATTTTTAAATAATTTACCTCACTATTTAACATGTGAGGGATAAAAGGATCCGGCGCTCCATCTGGATTTAATACAAAAAATTCACCCCTTTACAAATTCTCAACAAACACTAGATGAATATGATATTTAATGGTGAATTTACAACTTATAATAAATATTTTATAAGGATAAAGAAAAAGTTTGTTTTATGACGCTTTCTCATTTTTTTAATAACATAACAGAATGGGAAAACAATATTAATCCCACACAATATTAACATACAAAAAATATTTTAAACAATAAAATATGCTTTCTCCTACCACAAGTTAAAAAAAAAGTAAAAATTTACATTAACTTACCATAAAATACTGAGTGCTCTGAGCATGATCCAGTCAGAAGTGAAGAATCCAGAAATTTCTCCAAAGAATAAACCAACTGCTGGGTCAAAATAACACAACCAGTTTTTTTTTTTTTAACAGACAGAAACAGAAGACATATTAAGACTGACATTAAACATATCCCAATAGCTTCTTCTGACACATATTAAATATTATAAAATATGCCAAGAGACTTTCCACACACACATCTTTAGCAAAGATTACTAGAAGATTACTATTTAGTAATTTTCTTTTTTTATTTGTGTGTGCTACAAATGCACTTTTATCATAAAATACACTATAGCCGACTGTTGGCACAGAATATTAAAACATGAACTCCCCTCACCCCCATATCAAAGTGCGTCTAAAAAGGTGGAAAAGCGAATAAACATGAAAATAAGCTTGCTCCTACCACAACTACAACATTTAAAATTTAGGTAAAAAATTATATAAACTTACCATAAAATACTGCCAGCATTAAGTGGCGTCGTGCCCCCCGCTTCAGAAGTGAAGAATCCAGAAAGTTCCTCATGCCGTGTCTCAATTCCAAAAATGCAAAGAGCGGACTTGACTTGGAAGTGCACACTCGAGGGTTTGAAGACACCGGGTATAGTGCAAATGGAACACAGCGTACATGATGCTTCTCACAGCCGCGATATATTATACCATAACCGTATTATACCAAATAATACCTGTTAGGAATACACAAAATGAAAAAATAAATAAATAAATAAATAAATAAAATTCGTGGTTTTAACCACTTTAGAGACACCACAGCCAGCGGTCGTTTTCAGAAGTTTCTGCCGAGATGAGGCCATGTTTTGCGGCTACATGAGCGCGAAGCACCGTAGGATTGTGTGGAGCTCAAATCTCCGAAATCGTTGGGTCACTTTTTTAAATAGACGCTATCTTTAATAACCGATTGATGTTTTGAGCTGTACACACATACATTCTCGCTTAAACAACTCTTAAAACTACACTTTGTGACACAATAACAGTAATATTTAAAACATTTTGCAGGCTGCCATTTGGAGAAATAAAGAATTAACCAGTGAAAATAACCCAACCAGGTGTTCATTTGTAAATGACCCACTACATCTCATTTGACCCAGCGTTACCCAACCCAACAATGTGTTTAAAGTCCCCGAAATAACCCAGAATTTTGACCCAGCATGAACAACCCAACAATGTGTTTACAGAAACAACCCAGCATTTTTTACAGTGTAGTTTTGTTAAGTACAAACAACATTCAAATCGCATCATTTACTGTTTCACAGAACGTATTGCGGATATTAAGCTACACACACAGCTAAAAACCCTTTTAACACACTTGAACCACTCACAGCAACCATTGTGTTGAACAGGAAGTATATTTGCTTCCTTTATATAGCCATTTTGGCACAGGTTTTATGCTGGATGCCTTTCCTGACACAACCCTCCCATTTTTTTTCCAGGGTTGAGACTGGCACTGCATGCAGTGGCTGGGTAGTTGGCAACCACTGACATCAGCTAACATTGGATCATCAGATCATCATAACCTGGATCATCAGACCAATAACCTAGAGCCTTAGCGACCTGAGCCACCACCAGCCTATAATACAGAATGTAATATATTTTTACTGAATGTGTGTCTATCTTTAAGATGACTACGTTCCTATAATAGCGTATCCTGAAGAGGTTTATTCCTATTATATGACCAAATGTCAGATATTCCTTCAGCTATTGTGCACTAACAAAATTTTTAAATAACCATGTCCTAGCAGAAAACTTTGCCATAAAAGAGTAATTATATATTTTTATATATACACACGTGGGCAAAATTGTTGGTACCCTTCGGTCAATGAAAGAAAAACTCACAATAGTCACAGAAATAACTTTAATCTGACAAAAGTAATAATAAATAAGAATTCTATGAATGTTAACCAATGAAAGTCAGACATTGCTTTTCAACCATGCTTCAACGGAATTATAAAAAAAAAATTGGAACTCATGGAACAGGCCTGGACAAAAATGATGGTCCATGTAAATCCATGTATTTTTCCATGTAGAATTTCTTTTATTGTTTTTTTTTTTATTTGCTAGTGGATAGCTAACAAATTTGTGAACTACCACATTTAAGAAATTATGCATTTTATATTGTGTAAATTTTTTTTATTATTTCTACCAGAATAAGCAACTAGGATATGTTCAGTAATTTGACAAATGTTTAAATATAAGTCATGATTGATAGATTGTGCTAGCGATACACATGCATGCTGTATCATTCTTGGCAATTAGCTTAAACTTTAAAAATACTAGCACTATCAGATAAAAGAAAAAAATCACCATATTTAGACTCAATTTAAGTAAACTGCAAGCTTTATTGTGCAAGTATTATTAGCAAGTTAGCTATAATAGCTGGTGTTATTTTACTGCTTTGTTGCTAGAATGCTTTGCTAGTCAGACCATGTTAGCTATCTACGGTACTTAGCTAAGAATAAAATTAATTAGTTAAGTTACTATACTATTACGTATTATCTTGACTATCAGCTTATTTTAGCACTTGAGTGTTAGCTGATTTTAGCACTTATTTTTAGCACTTTAGTATTAGCTTATTTAAGCACTTGAGTATTAGCTTATTTTAGCACTTGAGTAGTAACTTATTTTAGCATTTGACTGTTTGCTTATTTTAGCACTTTATTTTAGCACATGAGTATTAGCTTATTTTAGCACTTGTGTATTGGCTTTTTTTAGCACTTACTTTTGCACTTGAGTGTTAGCTTATTTCAATACTTGAGTGTTAGCTTATTTTCGCACTTGAGCGTTAGCTGATTTTAGCACTTATTTTAGCACTTGATTGTTTGCTTATTTTAGCACTTGAGTGTTAGCTGATTTTAGCACATATTTTAGCACTTGAGTATTAGCTTATTTAAGCACTTGAGTATTAGCTGATTTTAGCACTTGAGTGTTAGCTGATTTTAGCACTTATTTTAGCACTTGCAAATTAGCTTATTTTTGCACTTGAGTGTTAGCTGATTTTAGCACTTATTTTAGCACTTGCTAAAATAAGTGCTAAAATAAGCTGCATATTAGCTTATTTTAGCACTTGAGTGTTAACTTATTTTTGCACTTGAGTGTTAGCTTATTTTCGCACTTGAGTGTTAGCTTATTTTCGCACTTGGGGGTTAGCTTATTTTTGCATTTCAATAGTTTCTTATTTTAGCATTAGAGTGTTAACATATCACTGTTTTTTGTCATCTACATGTCTTGTTAGATATATTTGCACAAACCAAAGTTAGCTTTCCTGCCAGATACCATGTTTTTCTCTGCATCAGTGATAATTAAATGAACCGAAGCGGAATGCTTTAAATAATCTCTGTTGCATGTGCTAAAATACAGTAGGGGAAAAAATACATTGATACATCAGAAGTGTTGTTGTAATTTGTTACTTCCCACCTCTGGAAAACTGGGACAACAATTTCTAACATGTCTCCCTTACCTTTTCTCTCCCACAGCAACAAAAACGAATAAACAAATGATCTGATTCCTGTGGTGAGTTTATCTTGTGTTTCTTTATACCTTCTCTCTTCTTATCGCAGCCATACAAATCTCCCCAGCGCGGCCACCATCATTCTTCACCCGCGCAGCTATCAAGTGCCTTTGCTCCCTGCATATTGAAGTACCTTCAGGATCAATACAGTGGCTATGCCTATGGAAGGCAAAATAAACAATAACTCAGTAACGTCCAAAACCTGCCGTCTGTTATATGGCACGACATTATGACTATAACACACATACTCTCCACATATCATTCTGAAATGTTATACAGGCTGCTGCTTAGGCTTCAGTAGGAATTCACTTCACACCAGAGAGCATTACTTCACCATCTCACCATCCGTCCTTCTCTGTTTTAAAATATAAAGCCGAATAGCTGTAAGTCAAACATTTCACTTTTCTCCACGTCAGGTTGCCTAATAGATTTCCCTCAGCTCAAGGTGCCTTTAAAGTACACACCGAACACTCTAAGCTGCTTCACTAAGTTTCAAACAACGTGATCCGACACCTCCGAAAGGTGGGGGGAAAAAATCAATTTCAACCAATCAGCAGGAAAAGATGAATTATATTCCCCCCATAAAGAGCAAGGGACGAAATAATAGAATCCCCCCTCCTTCCCATGTGCTCACACTCACAAGTCCTACAATAAAAAGGTTGAGGAAAGGATAACAAACAAGTGGTCAAGATTTGCTGCCTTTCACCATCCCTCTTAAGTGGTAATAGGATAACCCCGGACACGTCGTAGGCCCTATCAGGCCAGCCCTCACACTCGACCCCTGGGTGAGACAGGAAAGGGCCGCTTTGTTTGCCTCAATCGGGCTTGGTGTGCCTCTTCGTAATGAAGTGACCCGGAGTAATGGAAAGCCCTCGGCCCCCGCTCAGATGATTTTCACCCGGATAAGAGCAGTGGATCCTGATTCAGAGTCACAGTTCATTTCATTTTTCGCCTCTGATGAGATCTCGCACGCCATCTGATAAAATTGAACAGCCATTACTGGCTCAGGCTCTTGGCTCCTAACCGAAATCCTATACTCTCCACTTCGTCAGCAGTTTTTGAATTCCTCGTCACCAGGGGTCGAGCGGGATGATAGGAATAATCTGCCGCAACCGAGATTGACAGTCCATTTCAGAAATCAATATTTACAATTTACTCCTTTCAAAGTTCATTCTGGGGAGAAGATTCCATATTATCCCTCCCCAAATAAGCTGATCATATCAGGTCCCGGCCGCCGGAATGAGTTTTCCCAAAACGTGAATTTTTTGGTAAAAAAATCAATGTCGGCATTGTGCGCTTTAATCTGGCTCCTCTGATGACAGTAAATCTTTATCTTTTTTATGGGCTAACGGCAGAGGGGGCGGCTGACACCATTTCCTCTCAGAACAAAAGCCCTCGGCCCGCTTTTTCGGATGAGCCGAGATACATGGAGGCCTAATGCGGCTGGACACGACTCCGACGGGTCATTAATCAGATATGGTGACAGCCACCTCTTTCCTCGGGGGTCCTCGGAAGCAGAGAGAGGGAGGAACGCAGTGAAGGGATTGAGGGGATGAGGAGGAAGGTGTGTGCTCTCAAGGTGTGTGAGATGAAGCACATTTGAAACAGAGGCTTGGGACTCCACCTCTCATGGAGCTCCATTAAAAGGCCCTCTCATTTTGTTTTAATTCCAGCTGATTGGCAACATCTAAAACTCATCTGTACAAATTGGCAAATTGGCCCCGCTGGTTAAGTGGTACCCCGATGGAGGACGGTTCTCCAGAGAGAGGTATCGTTTGTGTCCTCTCTGATTCCACTCTGTCATTCATGTTCGTTTGGACATAACACAAGCTGATTGTTCTCTAATTTGAATCCCTCTTGTTTAGCGATAGTAGCACAGTCCCTGCTAAAGGGCGGCATGTGATCCTGATTAATGGCTATTTAAAACCATTACAGGAGAAGAGCAGTGTTCCGATTTCCACCAATCAGCACATTAAATCATGCAAAAGGGGACTCGATTAGCCCTCTTCAAACTACAGCAGGAGGACTTCGTCTTGTTTCATTTGTTGTTGTTTGTTTGTTGTTCTTTCATATTAGTATTAATTTCATGATTTATACCATAAAAACATCAATGACAATATGAAAAGATTGAAAAACATGTCTGTATTTAGTAGTGAAGCATTATACATTTGATCCATTTAAAATTAGATTTAAATAAAGGGGGAGTAATTTCTTTTGAGGACAGAAACATTTTTTACATTTTTTTTATTGTTTTACTATATATATTGTCATAACATCTTATTCCTATATACAAATAGTAATGAAATGTTAATTTAGCATTTGTGGAAAGAGCACACAAATGCAATTTCCAGCACTTTGTCACACTGTGAGGTTTCTGACACAGAAACGTATTTATGCATAAAACTACAGGGGTTGGACAATGAAATTGAAACACCTGGTTTAGACCACAATAATTCATTAGTATGGTGTAGAGCCTCCTTTTGCGGTCAATACAGCATCAATTAATCTTCAGAATAACAGATACAAGTCCTGCACAGTGGCCAGAGGGATTTTGAGCCATTCGGTAGCCATGGTTCGGTAGTCCTTGGCAGTGACGCACCCTTCTAGCACAAGTATTGGGCCTTGAGAATACCATGATATTGCAGCCCAAACTATTACTGATACACCCCCATGTGTCACTCTGGGCATGCATCAGTCTGAGTGTCACGCTTCTTTGAGGCTTCTCCACACCGTAACTCTCCTGGATGTCAGAAAGACAGTGAAGGTGGACTCATCAGAGAACAATACATGTTTCACATTGTCCACAGCCCAAGATTTTCGCTGCTGGCACCATTGAAACCGACGTTTGGCTTTGGCACGAGTGACCAAAGGTTTGGCTATAGCAGCCCAACCATGTACACTGACCCTGTGGAGCTCCAGATGAACAGTTTTGGTGGAAACGGGATAGTTGTGGTGCACATTTAATCCTACAGTGAGTTGGGCAGCTGTGGTTTTATGTTTTTTTGGATACAATCTGGGTTAGCACCTGGACATCGATTTCAGACAGCTTCCTCTTGTGTCCACAGCTACTCCTGTTGGATGTGGTTGGTCCTCCTTGGTGGTATGCTGACATTACCCTAGATACAGTGGCTCTGGCTCTTGATACATCACAAACACTTAGTGTCTTGTTCACAGATGCGCCAGCGAGACACTTTGTCCTCTTTTGAACTCTGATATGTCATGTGCAAATGCAATATTTTAAGCAAAACTGTGCTATTACTCTGCTAATTAAACCTTCACACTCTGCTCTTACTTGTGGAATGTGAAATCGATGAAGTTTGGCCACCAGGCTCGTCAAATTTAGCCATGAAATCTCCAGCATTATATTGGCCAGTGTTTCAATTTCATTGTCCAACTCCTGTACATACTGCATGTATATATGCTAATGAGGTGTTATGACAATATACTGTATATAATGAGATGTTCATTTAACATTTATGGAAAGGCTGTCAATTTTCAGGGTTTGGTCACACTGTCAGGTTTCTGTGAATTAGCAATGATAGATGTTAGACCCTGTGAATTAGCAACGTTAATGTACAGTTACCCTTGCAGCCAAAACTACTGTCAGAGCTGCTAATATAGACCTCTTCTTAACCAGATTAGAGAATTAAATGTTTATTTTGCAATTTTACATCATGGTGGGTGTCTGGCTTTTTTGGAGTAAAGCCTATATTTGTATATCTGTAAAACACAGCCACATCCCCAGAGAGAGCAACATTTATAACATTTACACAAATCCACTTTACAACACTAAAGCAAATACAACCTATTTATGAGCCATAATTAATCTTCCCATCATGCTTCAAAGCATGCACAGTCCATGCAGTCCATCCCATATTTGACTATTCTTTAACAAATTAATATAGGGCTCAGAGGTATTCTAAGGCACCAGCTCTTCAGATAATGCATTTTTCATATATTTCACTCCTTTTCCAAATGTACCATTTCAGTTTTATGTAAATGAGTTAATACGGAGCCACTCCCACGAGAGAACAGCAGAGTTGGAACAACTCAACAAAACTAGCAAGCATTAAAGTCTTTAAACAAATTGGACAGGTAGCATTTGTGAACTCCAGGCGTTTAATTTCCATCTTTAAGTTATTTAAATTTTGTGGCGAGTGAATTATTCTATAAGATCTACTTCACATCCCACAGAAACATCCAAATGTGGATTAGCACAGATCACAACACCAAAGCCCTTCAAGACACTGTCAGATGTCTTTAGATAAGAAATAAGAAATTTGAGCCACTACTCGAACATAAGCTTTAATCTGATTTGGAAGAGGTGTTTCTGGTTGGCGGGGAAACAAACATTATCCAATTTCCAGTGTTCCCTGGAATCGAGGTGATGTTCCAAATCACCTTATAGGAACCAATAATTCAGTTTCAATTGATCAGCGTTTGAGGAAGCGGCTCGGAGTTCAGGTCTGTCACATGCCTGAGGTTCAGTACGTAATGGTACAATAAGCTGAGGCGATGTAGAAGACCTAGGAAAAGAGTTAAATGATATGAATGCAGGAATTACAGGGGGTTAAGGGTTTTTATTTTAAAGTTCTCACATTGTCATGGAGGGTCTCCGAGTTCTTTCCGTGTTTTCTCCACTGGCCCCGGCGGAGAAAATAAAATACTGCACTTCTCCTTATCGACTGGGTGAAATGAAATAATCTATGATGCATGAACAAGCCCTAAATGAAATAATAATATCCTTAGCGGTGAAAAACGGATTGCTGGTACAGTAATTGAGCAGATTTATTTCACCTCCATCGAGAGAAAGAGAGAGGAGAGGAAGGAGAGAGAGAGAGCGCAGCCTGCTGAAAACAGCCGCAGCTATTTTATTTAATCTCATATTGGGGGAATTATTGGCTGGTAATCCATTGTTAAACATCATTTAGAGTGATGGATGGAAAGCGTCAGGCTTTTCCCCACATAATCAATTCATATCTCATTAGCTCGTATTATTTATGATTCTCATAATGGTCCCTGCAGGGCTCAACGAGGGCGAGGAGGGAGGGAGGAGAGCGAGCGGAGGTCTCAGCTGCCGCTGAAATGAAATGAGACATACTGTAGCTTATGAGTTCATAACTGCCTATATAAAACCGCTTTCCCCAGCACTATTGATTTGTTTCAGCCCATTTCAGAGATGAATAGAGAGGCACGAGCCGTAATTGGACGAGCCGGGCTTCGCTCACACACGGAAGGGTAATGACCGCGTGTGTACGAGGGGAGCTCTGGGGGGAGAGGTGGGGGGGGGGGGGGGTGGGGGTGGGAGAGAAATACGATAAAGCAATATGGAGGAAAAAACATTCGATTACTCTGAAGAACAGGAGGAGAAAGTCTGAGCATATGTAAAACTGGACGTCTATGTATGTGGAAGAGATAAGGCTGGACTTAATGCGCTAGCAGTCATGCATGCATGCTGAGTGCTTTGCATGGATTCTTCACTCTAGCATCTAAAAGACTCCCAGGAAAGCAGAGAGGGAATGAGGTTTAAGGCCAGTGAGCGAACACCAATCATCATCGCGTGGTCAGATGAATGCTTTACTTTTACTTCCTATACCAGAGACAGCTTAGGAAAAGGATATCACAGTTTTTTCATGTAGACAGTAGCTTTGATTTGTCTGTGAATTCCATATTGTGAGTGTAGCAGGATCAATAGACATGATGAGCAAGATAGAGAGAGAGAGAGAGAGAGAGAGAGACGGAGCATGGTGAGGATCTATACTCACACAGCATCAAGAAAAGCATCTTCCTCAGCTTTGACAGCTGAGATCATCACCATGATATTACATAAGAGCTTTTCGTCTCAATATCGAGTTTCTATTGGACGTCTGAGAGATTCTGGTTGAATGCTTATCTGTTTCATCTTCATAATGTGACAGATGTAGGAGACAATATTGCAAAGTCATAAAAGGTTTGCATGGGTAATGATAGGAACATGGGGCGGTTTTAATGTGTACAGAGAAATTCATGTTATTGCAGCTTTCATTTGTGAGAAACTGGCGAGACAACAGCTTACTTGCTAGATTTTTTTTTATTTTATTTTTTTATGTAATTTGGTTAACTGATTTAGTTTAAGGGTGTAAATAGCATAATTAATTAAACATTTAACATGTTGAAATTATATATATATTGCAACATAGTCCTGAAGGACCAGTATTTTGCTATAAAATGTACAGTACAGTGTGAGCTATTAGTCCGGAATAATAATGAACCCCCATTGTCCAGTAAAGTAGAAATATAAAGATAGAAAATATGGAAGTATATTCTAGTATATTCTGTTTAGAAGTGTCATGGAGTTTCAGAGTATTCCAAAACAAGATTTTTTTTTTTTTAATTCTAAAAGCTGATTTGCCTTTAGAAAAAATATAACCCATTTTAATTTATTTTTCCACTATAAACAGTGTGTTTCTTAAAGGTCCCATATTTTACTATTTTAACAGATTAACACAGGTCTCAGAGCTCCCACAAAGTGCTTGTGTTAATGATCAGCTGAAACAACCCTCAAATAATTCACCTTTTCATAACTCAAGCTCCCTTTATTTACTCAAACAGTGGGAGGGCATCTCCTTATATGAGGTCACAATTAAGGAAAAATCTAATTGTTTTTGTTGTTGTTGTTGTTGTTGTTGGATTTTTTTTTGGTACGCACACACCAGACACACATCTGATTGGCACATCTGGACACATCTGTCTAAAATGACAAAAAACATTTCAGTTGAATATAATACAACTGAAGCATTCATAGTATAATAGTATAAGTTTTACAATTTTATATACATACAATAGTATAAGTTTTGCTAATGTGTATGGTTTGATAATAAACGACTTATAAGGAAGTAATTAGAAATTAATTTATTAAACTTCATAATTTAGTAAAGATTCACATACTGTACATAATGTAATCCCTATGCCAGGACTGCCAAGTTGCCACTGTTGAGAGAGGCCCTTAACCCGATCTGCTCCAGGGGCGCTGCCACCTTGCCGACCCTGTCCTCTGACCCCAGCCTCTCAACTGGGATGTGCAAAAAAAAAATGTATTTCACTGTGCTTTAAGGTACTACCCCATGTGATTTTATATTATATTATTATTATTATTATTATTATTATTATTATTATTATTATTATTTATGTAACACTCAAAAATGTATTAAAAAAGAAAGTAAATAATTATTTAAATTAAAATGTAATATCCAAACTGTTTTTAAAAATCGCTGCTGAGGTATATACAATATGGTGCCAAAGTCTTGAGCCAACCCTCATCTTTTCATATTTTGCTTCCAAAGAGCCAGACGTTCTTGTATATTTTTATTTCTCCAGACTACCTGAAAGACATCATTTTCAGTCCAGTGCCCGTACCTGAGCAGTTTCAGTGGAATGTTCTTTGTTTGTTAAAACACACAGTGACCTATGAATTATTCGAGCATGAAAAACACATCTAACTTAAGGCAAGAACCAGTGAGAAACAGGTGCAGATGATGACAGATGATCAGAGATTAGTATACTGCTGATGCTGAATGCTGAGCGGTCGAAACAGACAAGAGGGGAAATAAGGTTGCTGCGTACATCAGGTTGTTACATAAAGAAACAAACTTAATTGTTCCATCTGTCCCAATTTCTTTATTTTGACCCATGTCATTTAATTTTATTTAATATCAAGAAATGAGCAGAGCCTCAAGACATTTACATATACTGTATATTAATTTGTCCACAACTGCACAATTATTATAGTTGCATATAGTAAGACAGTATATATTTAATGGCGAAACAAACTACTATTCCTTGATTATAAATACTTGTTTTTTACCAAATCTCAAATTAAAATCATTACCATTTCTTCAATACTAATAAACACTAATACATTTGAATAAATTTTAAACTGAATAAATACACTTCCAATTTAAATGCATAATTGATTAGCCGATAAGATGACAGTTTAATAACTTTGTAACAGTCTGTATATTGTAATTGCATATCTGCTTCCCCTTAGTTGGGTGCATGGATGATTAGTAAAATAATTCTCTCCATTTTAAGAAACAATACCTTAAAATTAGCTGTTGTTATCTATCTGGTCTGTATAAAAGTAGCGTCTCAACTTAAATCTGAACAAGCTAAAGCAATAAAACGACAAATCACAAGTTCATCTTGATGATTGCAGATTTCAATTCAATATACATTATACGTACAGTATATATTTAAAAAATACATTCTTAAAAATGATTCAGTAGTTATTAAGAAGAAGCAGGAAACAGGGTAGAATTGAATGTTCTCTAGAAATTATTTTCTAATTTAATATAACTTAATGAAGAACTGCTCACTGAATCTCCTTGTACTGCTGCAATAACAGGCACTAAACCAACGAGGATCTTTTGGATGCAGCAGAGGTCTGGAGTCTGGGAGAAAACAGAGATACACATAGCTTGGGCAAAAATGCCACCTGCTGGATAGACGCACACTGAAATTCAAATCCCATCATTCTGAGTGAGCTGCAATCATTTATATACTGTTTCACTAAATTTCATTTTCAATATATATATTTTTTATTTCTCCTCATTTGCTTCAGAACAGAGAGCACTTTAAGCACAAAATAGAAGTTAATTATCCTCTTACTGTATGTTTATACAGTAAGAGGATTCATGCAAGATCCACTGAACTTTGATCATTTTGAAGTTAAGTTTCTGTAATTCTGCAGCATCTCTACAATAATCCTTTAATGTCTTTTAATGAGCCTAGTATTATCTGAAATATAGATTTCACATTAGAAAATATTATTGTTAAACCATGACATGACAAATAACAAATAATTATACTTTAATAAAAATTATCTTTAATAAAATTATTTGTGAAAAAATATATAATAATAATAATAATAATAAATAACTTGTTATACATTTGTTACTTTGCCTGAACTTACTTTTTTATTATTCTGAACATAACTAGTTTTACTGTCTCCATCCATTAATTTTATTACCATCTATTTACTATTTATGGATTTTTGGGGGGGACATTTACAATGATTTGAGCAGGTATTTATCTTTCTCTTCAAGGTCAGACCTAATATTTCAAGAATTTTTCATGCTAGCTAATGTTTAACCCAAAAAAAACACATCAGTCTTAAACTTAGCAAGTCCAAATATTGTGTCGTGTATTTGTGTATAAGTGGATTTTCTGGTGACTTGTTCAGATTATAAAATTCAAGGCTGCCTGGTTTTATTTATTTTTTTAGGTATATGCATAGGATGGAATATGCATGGGATAGAAAATAC
This sequence comes from Clarias fuscus, assembly GCA_030347435.1. Taxonomy (NCBI): domain Eukaryota; kingdom Metazoa; phylum Chordata; class Actinopteri; order Siluriformes; family Clariidae; genus Clarias; species Clarias fuscus. The sequence goes on along the minus strand of CM059208.1, from coordinate 33,912,478 downwards.
GGACAGATTTTTATTTTTTTTACAGTATTTTTTATACAGTGGTGGCCAAAAGTATAAAGACAACATATGCCATGTACTATCATTCCCCCTGTGCACAAAACAATTATGCATATGCAGTACTGGAAATTTGGATAAAGTTATCAAAATGGCTTTCTTATTAATCTGCCACTTACCGCATAAAATAGCACTTGATGCAGTGCATGCAGTTATTTTGAAGCTATTTATTTAAATATACTGTACTACGTGTATATATTTGTGCATACACCATGTTAGATCTAACTTAATGTAGCCGTTTAATTCAGTTTGCTATATGCACATAACTCACATCTTAATAAATGTAAATAATATATAATGGGGGCCTCCGAGTGGCGCAGTGGTTAAAGCGCTCGCCCTATCATCCGGAGATCGCTAGTTCGAATCCCGGGTGGTGCTGTAACCTCTCGCAGCCGGAGGTCTAGAGAGAGCTGATTGGCCGAGCTCTCTCAGAGGGGAGGGATGAGAGGTACTTAGTGCTCCCACATTAATCACAGCTCTACAGCCAATCAGGGGCGTCTGTGAGCTTGCGCAACGGAGGGAGCGGATAGCGCTGTCCTCCGAGTGTGTTACGCCGCCCCCAACGGTGCGCGAGCGAGCAGTTCGAAAAGATGCGGTCGGCTGGCGTCACGTGGTTCGGAGGAAACACGTGGTAGTCTTCGGCCCTCCCGGCTGAGTGGTAGTAGTAGCCTTAATGTGGGAGCCCCCTAGTGACGGGGAGGAATTGGACACGACTAAATTAGGGAGAAAATCGGGAAAAAATCCAAAAAAAAATAATAATAATAATATATAATGTATATACTGCCTTGTTAGTTAAACTTTTTTTTAAAAAACATCTCAGTCCTTTTTTTATGTTTACTGTAGCACATAAATTTTTCCTAATGTGGGAATCCTATACACAATTGGCATGTCTGTGTTAAGAAGAACAAAAATCTCACGTGTTATTTAAGTTGCGCAATAGAGCCATTAAAACAGTTCCTGTATTGGTTAAATGCTGCACTAAGGAAAAAAAAGTGTTTGGTGTTTAATACGTGCTTCCATTACACTAATGAGAGCGAGGGTTTCCATGGCGTAAGGTGATAGCTGTGAGATGGAGAACATCACTGACATATTTAAGAGAAATGATTAAAGAAAGCCTGCGCTGGCTGTTGTAATAGCCACGCGAGAGACATTTCTTTAATTACACTTCCTGTCTGTCTCTGTCTCAGGACAAGAAACTGATACCGTGCCAAAGCAACATGCAAAACATATAGGAAATGATTTTATTGATTTGATGTTCCTAGTTGATGCGTTGTTCAATCTGGTAGCTTTACTCTGTTCGTAGATTCTTATAGGACTTGTGTATAATATTACAACATGACATTTCCATTTTAATAAAGGACGCCTGCCTCTTATCTGCGCTCATCGAGACAGGCTCAGACTCTCCGATTGCTCATCTGTTCGATGTCATCCGCTCATCCTTCATCCCCCGTGTAATCCAACCTCCAACACTGAACCTAACAAAAGATTAATAAATAAATAAATAATACTGGGTTATTTAAAAGCCTATGTATAGTACAGTAGATTGATATCAGAAATGACATATAATGTCTGTGACGTATCACCAACGAATGCATGATGATGATGATGATGATGATGATGATGATGACACTTGAGCATTCAGAGAATTGCAATTTCAACAAGTCTGCTGTTGGTGAGAGCTGTCAGGTCATGGTTTCAGATTTCCTGCGTTCCCACACACTCTTCGAGGACAGAGCTGCAGTTCTGTATTCCAGCCACAGAAATAGGAGGTGTGTTTGTCTAAGTGTGTGTGTGTTTCTTCTCCTGCAAGGTCACAAGTGCCCCCAGACTCTTCAGGGAATTTGAGCTTCAAGGTTCAATAGTGTGTAAAGATTTGCAGTGTTTAAGACACACACTGGGTGGTGATGTGAGTCATGCTGCCAGGAACACAAACGTAGAAATTAAATTTAACTTACTTGAATTTACATGTATAGAATTCAAAGCAAATAATAAATAAGGAATATAAATACACTATATGTACAAAGGTGTTTGGCCAAAACTGTTAATGATTGAATTCAGGTGTTTCAATTAATCAGCACCCTTATCCCCAGTGAAGGGCGATCTCAATGCTTCAGCGTACCAAGACATCTTGGACAATGCTATACTTCCAACTTTTTGGTATCAGTTTGTGGCAAGCCTTTTTCTATTCCAACATGACCGTGTCCCAGTGCACAAAGCAAGGACTATAAAGACATGGTGTGATGAGTTCAGTCTAGAAGAACTTGACTGGCCTTAACACAGAGCCCTGACCTCAACCCAGTCGAGCACCTTTGGAATGAACTGGAACTGGAGATTACGAACCAGACCTTCTCGTCCAACTTCAGTTCCTGATCTCATAAATGCTGTACAAATTGAATTTTTTTGGAGAAACACTCCAAAATCTTATGGACAGCCATCCTTCCATGAAGAGTGAATGCCGTTATACAGTAGCTGCACAAAAGGATCCCCTATGCAACTCCATATTGAAATACAGTGTACAGTATGTATTCGGACACAATTTCATTGCAGGTTTGGCCAAATACTTTTGTCTATATACAGTAGTGTAGCTACTCAATCAAGTGGGATCTCAAGCAAGAAGCTAGCTAGAGTAACTCTTGTACTGTGCAAATCACTACAAGTCTTTTATCAAGCTAGCTGTCATTGATCCTAGTTATATATTATTTTGTATAAATCTCTAGACAAATCAATTAGTAAGTGTGATCACATACAGTAAAGCTAGCTAATTATTACAGTGGGTAAATCACTACAAGTGTAATATTAAACTAGTCTACATTAAACTAGTTATTTATTATTTTTGTGTAAACCATTACCCAAATCTTTTAGGAAACTAGTTTACACGAGCTAGGTTATTTTATGCTTTACTATTAGTAATCTACTTTACTTATATGGTGGAATTTGCTAATCACAGTTGCCAGCTAGCTACTATTAGGCACTTCGCCCCACAGACTCGTAGCAGGTCTATCTTATAATATTTTAGCCTCAAGCTTTCTACTTCTGCCCAAATACAATTCTTTTTTATTTTGAAGTTTAAGGTTAGCCTTCATTCCTGATCTCTTACATATACATTACTGCTCAGTGAAATTCTTTATTTTTCGCATTTCCCAGCTTTTTTTTTAGTAGGCAAGGGACCGACAGGGTCAAGGGCCCAACTGCGGCAACCTAGCGGAGCTGGACTCGAACCGTCGACCTTCCCATCAGTAACTCAGAGCTTAACACATAATATAATGTTTATTTGAAACATTAATACAGCTTTTAACTTCACAGTTTAGGCCTTACATACAAATAAGTTTTACTTTTACATACAAGTAAAAGTAAACTGTAGCTTAAGTTTTAGCCCCCCTGTGAATGGTATGGGAAAGAGCAAATAGAGGAACTCAAGCGAATTTGATTTAGATGAAGTCATCAGCTATAATCTGTCCTTGTGAACAGCAGAACTGTAGAGGAGACAAGGCCGAGCGAGAAAAAACAGCCCGACTGTGATATTGGTGTGCGACAGCGCGTGACACCGGCAAGCCTTCGGGGACGAACTCGGACGAGACCAACAGCTCAGATGATGTCATTAAAATGAGTGCAAGAGGGTTCTTGATGAAAAAAAAAAAGAAGAAAAAAGAAGACGGCGAGCCAGAGGGACAGGCGATAAGGGCGGCAGCTGAGCGTGGCTGCTGGTCTCAGAGCAAACAGTAGAATATTAAGCAATCTTCAGCCATGAGTGCATGAAAGTGTGAACATCATAAACATGCTTTAGAGATTTATTTCCGCTGGGTGAATTTTGAGCTTTTATCCACCTCTCTGTCTGTTTTGAAACTTTACAGGCTTTTTGTTAACTGAAGCTACAGTATTGAATTATGTAGGCTATTTTTACATCTAAATCTAAAGACTAATTATTTTTCTCGTATCTGTGTACTCGTATCTGACTGCATGAGAAACTGCATCATAAGTGTAAGGATTAAAACATGTGTGTGTGCTGTTACAGGAAAACAATCAACAGCAAGGTAGTGTAATGGAATGGAGTACCTCTATCCACCCTGAAGGGTATTACTTTTATTATATATCACAATTAGTCAATTAAAAGACTTTTTTATATAAATTAATATATAAAAAAGTACTTTATATTCAGCTTATAGTTACAGGTAATTATAGTGTATGTAATGAGTTCGTCTCAAGATTCATTTCTTACACTTCCCCCTTTTTCTTGCTGCTGATATTAATGATATATGTAAAGTTGTCACTATATCAATATATATATATATATATATATATATATATATATATATATATATATATATATATATGATCAAATATATATTTTGGACCATTTTTATTTTTAGGAATTGTAATGATGTCATATGCACACTGATGCCAGGCTCATCTTTAGGGATGCAAATAGAATAAAACTGTTTTAGATGACTGTTTTAGGAAGTTGGACTTCTTTTCTGAAAATATCTTATCATTTTTGCATACTTTTGTAAAGTGCAAAAGAAAATAGTGGCACGTTTTCTAATATTACTTTCATAATTAATACATAATTACAAGAAAGAAAGAAAGAAAGAAAGAAAGAAAGAAAGAGCTGTATAATAGTTTTCTGGTCTCTGTCGCCACCGTGTGGTCAACCCGAATATTATTTATTAATCCAGAAATATTTTTCATGTTTGCCAAAGGGCACAACATGGAAATCCACAATGTCCCCAATCTTTAAATGTAACTCGGGTTGTGTAGATATTAGAAGGAACATTGCTTATTTGTGTCTCTTTTTTATTTATATTAAAAGATTATGATATTATTTAATATTTTTATGTAAATATTTATTTAGCATTTAAGTATATTTATTTTAAATGTCATTGTAGTGCAAAGAAATTGACAATACTCATAACGATTTATTTATGCAACCTAAGTGCTTATTGATACTACAACTTATTTCCATTTTTTAAATATAGTTGCAAGCAATGATGAGCGGGCCCAAGCACCTGCACCAATGCTTCCTGGGCACACCGGAAAGACAGTGGGACAGTCTGTTAAAGTGGAAATTCCCATACTATTGTGACATAATATATTATATAATTATATAATAAATAAATAAGTTTTTAGCCATTTTTTGCCACAAGTTTAAGGCCTCGCCATGGCTGAACCGTTTAAGATATCAAAACCCCGCCACAATTTTGCATCCTCAGTGTCTTGAGATCACACTGGCCCAGTTTGGTGGTGATCAAATAAATTCCCTAGGAGTATATAAAATTTTATTCCATTGGGTTTATTTTGCAATCAACCCAAAATAACTGACTTCCTGTTGCCTTGCCGCTCAGGCATTCTAGACGCAGCAGATTCCAACATGTGTGCTGATTTTCATAACCTTTTGAGTATGTTAAAAATAAATAAATAAATTCTTAGAAGAACAAGAGGGCCCTTCGCACACTATGATAGTAATAGCGCTTGGACCCTAATTACAATTATTTTCACAATTATATCACATTTTGTCTCTGCTCAATCTAATAAGTCTCTAACTCATGACTATTGACGGCCATGTTAGCTGTAGTTCAGCATGGTGGCCGCTAGGGGCACTAAAATGGAACCTGATCTCTTACTTGTAAGGAATTTTGCCTAAAAAATGGAAGAAAAAAAACACAAAGCTTACTGTCACACTGATGGCGTTACAGCCAAGTGCCAAACAGTGTAATCATGAAATAAACTGTATTTGTGATGTCTCTATTTATGTCCGTTCTTTGTCTTTGGTTTTGTGCTGTTCTCTTTGGCCTTTATAGTTAAAAATGGTGGTTGTCTACTACCAGTTGTCCCAGCTGTAGAGACACATCCAGCTGTAGATAGTGTCCCAGCTGTGGAGATTGTTCCACCAGTAGGAAGTGTTCCAGCTGTGGAGATCGTTCCATCACTGCCAGTTGTCCCAGCTGCGGAGAAACATTCAGCTGTAAAAAGAGTCCCAGCTGTGGAAATTTTTTCATCACTGCAAATTCTCCCAGCTGTGGAGAAACATCCAGCTGTAGCTCCAGGTGCAGATGAGGTTACTCCTTAAGATCCAGATTCAGATGAGAAGCCTTCTACATCTGTAGCATCTATTTATGGAGTGCAGCAGGGCACAGACACAATGGTAAGATCAAAACACACACACACACACTAGCAATATTCTGAATGCTTAATATTACAATATATTGTATAAATAAGCATGTGATGATAATAATAATAATAATAACAACAATAATAATAATAATAATAATAATAATAATAATAATAATAATATTCCATGCACCCAGGAGGTGTCCACATCTCCTCCAGCTGAGAAACTGTAGCCTATCTAGATTCTGGAGTCTGTTCTGGTAGACGACCATCTTCAGATGGCGTGTGAGTTTTATACTCATGTCGACACACAAACACACACATATGTCTGGCTCATATTCACCCCTTCTTTTTACTTTCCCATTTCAGTTTGGGAATTGTTTCCTTGTGTCAACTGAAAACGTCTACAAGCTCCTGCTTTCATCTCTTCTTGCTTTTGTTCCTCAATTATAGAGTATAGAAAGAGTCTGGAGGGTTGGAACCATTCACTCTGTTTCTCACACACATCACACACTCTTTCTTTCCCTCTCTGCAGATGAGTATACATTACTTGTGGTCAAGTAAGTCATCCACCCGACTCTGGCAAATAAAATCACCTGGATGCTTTTGGAGGGCGAGAACATCTGAGATCAACTGTTTTGTATCTGATTGTTATGAATGTTTGACATTGAATTGATGCACTAGCTTTGGACACGTGAAGCCCCGCCCACTATTCCATATTTCCTTTTGTGCTTGCAGTTGGAGGAAATGGACACTAACAAAAAAACTATTTCTGACTTTTCTCTGTTGGGAAACCTTAAAGATGTCGACAACGACAGCAAAAAGACTCAAAGGAAGAAGAACCAAAGATTGTAATTCTCAAAAAGTGGTCTGATTGACATTTTAATTAGAATTTAAAGAAAAACTTGTAATGTGTACTATTCAGGCTAATAGTATTAATAAATCATGGTTTATATGCATGAAAGACAGGAATTTAAATCCAGTATTGTGCAAAAGTATTTAGCCCCGTTAGTTCTTTAGGCTTCCTCAATTACTTTTTTGTCTCTCATTTTCAGTCCAGTCTCTGTACCTGAGCAGCTTCAGAGCAACATTTTTTGTTTGTTAAGCCACACAGTGACATATGAATCATTCAAAAATAAAATTAAAAAAACATCTAACTTAAGGCATGACCGAGTCAGAAACAGGTGCAGATGATGACAGATGATCAGGCCGATGATTAGTATACTGCTGATGCTGAATGCTGAGTGGTTGGAACAGACGAGAGGGGAAATGAGGTCGCTGCTGAGGTTGTGACATAAACAACCTCTTTTGCGAATTTTATCTTTAGGCACTTTGCAGCCTGTCACAGCAAAAAAATACTTTTTACCTTTTTTTCAATTTAAACTACATAATTTGATTTAACTTAATATGAAGAAATGAAATGGGACTCAAGATGATTATTCCGTAGAATAAAGATGAAGATCCAGCTGTTGCATGGGTTTTACTACATTCAGGCATAATCTTACTGGTATTTTCATAATCATTGCTGCCCGGGATAGCTGAAGGTTCAGAATCTTGCCAGACCTGAGAACAGCTCCGGTTAGACCATGTGCACCCTACTGTCGCACTCTCTGAAATCTGAAATGATTTGAAATCATGTGCAGAAAACAGATATAGTATGTTATAGTATAGATATAGTTTGGTGGAGAAATTAAATGACAGCTTAAAATGGGAAAAAAACCTTATTGGTATTCATCTGGTTTTCATCTTTTTATTTTTCTGGTATTTATCTCATTGTTATGTATCTTACTGTATACGTTGCAATTTTCACGTTCTCCTGTAGGCGGCAGCAGACAGCATTAACAGTTTATTCCCTTTGCTGCAGATAAAACAAGAGTAACAGTAAGGAGGGTGTGAATGCTTTTGTGTATTTCTGCTTTGAAATTGGAGGACAAGTTTATGACAAGTTTAATTTAGGATCCTTTGAGTTTGTTTAATTAGTTCTGATCCCAGAAATTTTAAATTCTATATTATTTATTAATAATTTAATTTCATATCCATTATACTATTGTAGGCAGCGTGGTGGCGTCATCTCACACCTCGAGGTTCTGGATTCGATTCCCACTTTGTGTCTGTGTGCATGGAGTTTGCATGTTCTCCCCGTGCTTGGTGGGTTTTCTCCGGGTTCTCCGATTTCCTCCCCGAGTCCAAAGACATGCAAATTAGGCTAATTGGCGTTCCCAAATTGCCCGTAATGTGTGAGTGAGCATGTGAGTGTGTGTGCCAGTGTGCCAGCAGTGTGTGTGTGTGTGTGTGTGTGTGTGTGTGTGTGTGTGTGTGTGTGTGTGTGTGTGTGTGTGTGTGTGTGTGTGTGTGTGTGTGTGTGTGTGTGTGTGTGTGTGTGTGTGTGTGTGTGTGTGTGTGTGTGTGTGCCTCTGTGGGCAGGGGTAGCTCAATGGTTAAAGTACTGCGGTCCAGAAGGTTGCAGATTCGAACCCCACCACCACCACCAAGTTGCCCTTGAGCAAGGCCCTTCCTTCAACTGCTCGGATATATAATGAGATAAAAATATAACTCACTCTGGATAAGGATGTCTGCCAAATCTTGTTAATCCTGTTAATGTAAATGCCATGCGTTTATGCCCTGCGTAAGGGAAGGTTGCCTGCGTCCGCCTCATGCCCTAAGTCTCCTGGGATAGGCTCTAGGCCCCCCACGACCTTGTACAGGGTCAAGCGATATAAACGATGAGTGAGTGAGTATGCTGTAGTAAACATAAAATGTTTATGACTATAAATATATATAGACTATAAACATATACATATTTTTGATGAAGTCCAATCTGGTCCCTGATGAAAAATTTGGGAATTGTAGAGCCACGTCTAACCACCAGATGGCAGCAGATGACATTGATTTTGTACAGTACGGTTGATATTTTATTGTGGCAACTTTTATGATATATTAAGAAGACTCTGAGAGAAAGAGTGTGTGTGTGTGTGTGTGTGTGTGAGAGAGAGAGAGAGAGGGAGCTGATGCTGATTATAATAACAGTAATGATGATGATGATGATGATGATGATGATGATGATGATGATGATGATCAAATATCCACTGGGCTTCATGCATAGATCAGTATGTTCCCTTGTTCTGAGGGGAAGTCTGGGAATCCCAGGAGTGAGGCTCATGGCCTACTTCGGCAGATGTGGTCTTAATGTTGTAATCACAACCATCAGATGTACACACACACACACACACACACACACACACACACACACACACACACACACACACACATGCAGACGTATCACTGGATACCGCAAGTTCTCCCCAAAGGAAATAATCTGACCTGATGTGAGATTAATTCACATGACATGTCATGTTTTTTTCCACTTTACAGTTATATTTAATGTTGGGGAACATGAAATGTTGTGGGTTATAAAGAGTTGTTCCCTCACCAGCACCAGCTACCTCCTTATTCTTTATACCTCTATATTGTAGTTAATAAAAGAAAGTGAAATGCAGCTTGTCGTGTTACTATTTGACAGGAAAGCTTCGACAGTGGAGACTCCTTCCAAAAAAATGTTGAATATAAATCTCCTCAAAGAAAAGATTTTATGTGGAATCGAATTATGTGGAGTGTTCGCCAGAAAAGTCCCAGTGACTACACAGTCCTGCACTACGGTCTTCACAGTAAGAGACGAGATTATCCGTCGTCCATCAAAAGTCATGCTTGGTAATGACACATTTATGGATTATTATCTAAGAGTATGTTGTTTGTTTGTATTTGTGTTGTCCTGATATCTTGTATGTGGACTCAGTGGAAAACATTATAATGGATCCATGCATGGGGGTCATGGGGGCCGGAGAACAAAAAACCAAGAATGTACTTTCTTCTTTCTTTTAAATCTCCTGTCAGTTTGTATGAACTGATTTCCCACATCCACCTTTGTAAAGCTGTATATACACACTTTATAACCATGTCTCCCATCTCTAACAGCATTAAAAGAAAAAATCAACATCATCAACAAACTGTAATCATGTGAGATGTTTCTGGATATTCATTTTATTGTCCCTGTTAATGTCACAATGACGGCCGCTTATGTCGATCCTACAGTACATCGGGAATGTGAATACTCAGCGATGAACAGCCGTGTCTACACTTATTTCTGCAGCACAGACAGGCCAAGGCTGAGCATACATTCTGTAAAGCCAAAGAAGACTGATGGAAATGTCTGAGTTTTTTTTTTCTTTTTTTTTTCTATAAAACTCACATACCGGTGTGCAGTCCTTGAACCCGATCCGCATTTGAAATGAATGTCTGGAGCATTGTGAACCTGGTAACTTCATATTCACTCTCTCAGCAGTTTCTACAGAGATTTTTCTCATTCAAATGAAGACTTCATGAGCAAAAATCTAAATTATAAGAATTTTATATATATATATATATATATATATATTTTTTTTTTTTTTCCTTAATTAACGCATAAACAAACAATGCAGACGGTATAAATGGGCAAAAAAAAAACTTTGTCCTTTAGAAAGATGGCATGCTATTATATAAAATAATGAATGATTGTCTGGTGTCATAAAAAAGGTTACTATTCCTGCCACAAAGGTGGGTTTTTATGTATTAATTACAAATATGACACATCATATATATGACTAAGCAAATGGCATTAACAAATTAGTTTCTGTTATAACTTGCATTACTGCCTGTTCCCTTACCAGCTTCTCTTTTTCTCTTTTTTTCCCGCTCTTTAAAAGGCAAAACAAAAAATTGTTACCAAGAAACCACAAATCTGAAAACTTTCCTGCCTCTTACAAAGCTCTGACACTCACTGGAGGCTCCATTTTTTCTTTGTTAACAACTATTTTTTTTCCTTCATTTATTATTAATCCAGTTATATTATATTATATTATATTATATATGCAGTGTTAAAAGGCTTCACCTTATAAGTTTACCTTACACTTTAAGTTGTGGCTATAAAAATTATAATATTAGAATGAGTGCATTAATACTGTCTAAACTAAAATTAATCAACACCTTCTAACCAATCAGACTGATGAATTCAGTGCTTTGGTATATACAGTATAAGCTCTGTATAGGTGGTATGGAGTAAAATTGCATCAAAAGTTTGGTAGAGCACATTATATATTTTAAAAAAAGTGTTGAGTTTAACCTGATTGAGCCATCTCTACCACTCGGTTGAGGTGTGCTACTGTATGTTAACAGCCTACTAGATGTCACAGTGTCTTTAAATAGTGTGCCTTTTTCAAAGGCTTCATAGCACAGAAATGAAAAGAATGCCTTAAAAAGTGTCCAAAAATATTTGTGGTGTTGGTATTTTTAAATGTATTACTAGTATTACCATGGAGCAATATCTCAACCATTTGGAAGAGTACCTGCTGTTATTATTGTTATTCTTGCCCAAAGAAAAGAAAATATGGGTTTTTAAGCAATAGGGATATTAAATGGTTAATGTGCTGCAATATACAGTATGTTAATGTGCTTGTCTAATTCTGATCCGAATCATTTCACAAAAGGGAAACACATCAGTGAGAATCCTGTTGTTTATGATATGTCACCAATCCAAGAGTTTTTTTCTTTTGTTTTTGCATTCCATAAGATTTGCATTTTAAATAAAACAACAATTTGCATTTAAAAATGGTTTCACTTCATATTAAATGCTATCGAAATTCTGTAAGATATGGCTTGAGGTTTTCAGGTGTAACAGTGCCAAAGAATGATATTGTCCAGCACATTTTTCATTTCCTTTCTACCCACGCTGGTTTTTTTATTCAAAAGTGACCCACATCATCAGTTTGGAGACAGTCATGGCCCAAACTATAAGTTCCGGAGTGAACCTGAGTACTGATGCTCTATTATCTTTAGAGCACAGCTGAAACAGACTTCCCCTGTAGGTCAGACTCCCAGATGACACTTTGAGCTTTTCCCAAAGCTCCACTGCTTCATCTTGGCAATCTGCAACCGCTTCAGTGGTGCACGAGAGAAAATCATTCCAGTATCTGCGCAATGATAAATGGAATACAATCAGTTTCTTGATTAATCACAGAGTAACTCTGTTTAGATCACATGGGTTGTACATAAGCATTGAACCCTGAACTTTTCCATATTTTGTACGGTTAAAATCTGAAACTGAAGTGGCATGAATCGACACATAGTATTGGAATGCAAGCTTAGATATGTAAGAGAAGTTTATCCATGCCACTTTTTCCCCTTAGAGCATCCACACTACATGATGCTACCACCATGTAGCCACTGTAGCCATGTCGTTCTGAGGCTTTGGGGAATGTTATGTGTTTATGACAAATGCAGCACTCTGTGCCAAGGACAAAAGTTCAAAAAGTTTTTGTCTGAAGAGATTTTTCCCTATATTTCCCTAAACGTGATGGAAATTGCACATGCTGGTGGAGTAACAAAGGTACTACTCAACATAACACTCCAGCACAAACCAGGCATTGTTGAACCCAAGTCTCAAAATAGAAGTTTGCTCTTTGAAAATCCCCTTTGTTGCATTTGTTGATCTCCTACTGTATGGTTTGTCTTCAACGCTTGAAGGTCTTCATCCATCTTTGCTCATTGCTCTTGTCCATGATGTCATCTCCATAATGACAGTAGCAGTTGAACAATAATTTGATTCGAACCTTTGTCTAGATTCCTTCACCAGCATGTACAATTTGAATCACCTACTGTAATTAAATCAGTTAATAAAAAAAAAAACACCCACTTTTCATATTAAATATTTTTATATTAAAATAACACAACTCTAACTTGCACTTACGAGCAGACGGCGTGCAAGTTTTCCTGGTCGTCCACGTCCTGTGGATAGTTCACCATGTTTTCTCCGAAACTGAGCAAGCAGTCCGAGAAACCCTTAAACACGGTCTCACATGCTCCTGCAGAGCTCACCGCTCGAAGCAATGACGCTGAAATGATTATTTTTTTATTCTATTTATCTTTAAATAAGAAACTGAATAGAAAATAAATAAGGATGTATCATATGAGAATGAATTGCATACACTGGAAAAAAAAAATTATGAAAGAAAAATATCGTAAATATAGAATATGTTATCTAATATGTTTTAAATAAGGGGATGATTATGAATAAAATTAAAGAAGCTGATTTGTAGACATTTTGTGTGATTTCATGCTCCAAAATAAACCTATGTTGCTTTCGATTCGAGGAATAACAGAACAAGGCAAGCTTAAAATGATCAGAAAAGTCTAGAAATAAGTGTTATGATGTCATATTTGTAAATCTTACATATATCTGTTATTATATCATATATTTGAAATTGTTTATTATTTAATTATTTTAATTATTTATTTAATTTACCAAACAGCCATTTTTTTAATTATAGAATGAATATTAAATATTAAATATATAAATAATTTTTGAATTATGTCTCTGCAACTACCATCATGTCAATTGTTAAAATGTTCATACTTTATAGACTAACATAGGTGAAATCTGTCACATATAAATAAAAAAAATGTTCACTTCAATACACTTCATGCTGAATACAAATTAATGCAACATAAAGTAATTTATTATTTTCACATTATACTGTAGTATAAATGATTCATTCTTACCTAACTGCAATAAACAGAGAAGCGAGCCGTGTCTCTCAGTTAAAGTAAATCCCATCTTACACCGTGTGAAACCATCAGCTTTGATCACTCAGAGCTCCTACACAAGCTGAAAGAATCTGTGATCAAAAGCCCTTCTTTATTCATGCACAGTGAAGGAAGTTTGGTTGCCAGATTGAAAATAGTTCCTCTACCTGATAAAGATATACTGTACAGTAAGAGCAAGGGTGAAGTCATATTAAGAACTGTAATGTAAATCTTATTATAGCTCATGGTTATTGAATAATTTCCTTAAAGCAGAAGTTCTCACAACTGTTACACTTTTAATGTAAATCACAGGATTGTGTTAATGTTCTCATTTTGATAGATTCTCATTTCCATAGCAACACTTGCACAAGGATTTGTATAGTGGACATGCTACAGTATATAATAACAAGTTTTTTTTTTGTTTTTTTTTGTCAGGAGATTTAACCGTATTTAACATTTGTGAAAAGAGTCTCCATTTTTCAGAAGCTGTAATTATACATTTTCCAAAAAAAATATTTTTTCTTTTCTGTCTTTGTCTTTTTTTTTTCTAGGGTCAGTGGTGACTCAGTGTGTTACGTCTCTGAGTTACTGATTGGAAGGTGACAGGTTCACGACTCACCTCAGCTCTTTGTTTAGAGGTAACGAGAGAGCTACAAAACGAACGAACTGTAACAGGATAGAAAGTATGGTGTTCTTTAAAGGTGCCATATTATCCTCCTTTTTAGCAAGGCTTAGAGGTCTCCAAAATGCGTGTGTTAATGTTTTAGGTGATCTACAATCTCAGATTCTGCTGTCTGTGGTTACAGAAATGTATTTTCTTTCACTCCTGTTCCAAACGAGCTGTGTCAGTGTCTGTAAATCTAATTGCTAATGAGCTACTGCCCCCTTTGTGGAAGTACATTTTCTAGCCAATCAGAAAGCAGGAAACAGGACTTTCATTGAAAAAATGAATAATTTTTTTTTTTTAAAGGTGTCCCCAAGACTCTCAAGGGAGGAGCTATTGTATGCAAATTGTTTATCCTTCTTGAATAGAATGATGTCATACCAGGTGGCAAAACTGAACTGTATACTGTATTTAAGCACATTTATGGACAAAATGCGGATATATTTTTTTGCATTTTCCCTGTGAAAATTCTGTATAATAGGTGCCATTTAACTTAAAAAAAAATATATGTCGTTATTGTTTGTCCGGGTTCGATTCCCGCCTTGGGGTCTGTGTGGATGGCGTTCGCATGTTCTCTCCGTGCTTAGTGGATTTCCTCCAGGTGCTTTGGTTTCGTCCCACAGTCCTAAGGCTGGCGTTCCCAAATTGCCTATAGTATGTACAGTATGTGTGCGCCCTGCAATGGACCCTCGTACCCTAAGTCTCCTGGTATAGGCTCTAGGCTCCCCGTGACCCTGTATACAGGATAAAGTGGTATGAACACTTATGTACTGAGTGATTAAACGTTGCTGTGGTATATGATTAACTCAAACTTTTACTGAACCACTATGGTGGTACTCAGCTTCATCACATGACTGTGTTGGCCTTACCAGCGCACCATGCATCATCCCGGACAAGAAAAATGGAAAGAACCTACACTGAGCAGTTTAACCAGCAGATGGAGGTGTACTCCAACTATTTATCCTGCACACTGCTGAATCATTGTTTCGCTGCACATCCTGAACTTATACATATTTTAAATAAAGCGTATCGCTGTGCAAGGGCTCGGATTGAATTTCACCTGATGAAGATTGCACAATGATTCACTACTTACAGTACTGTAGAAGATTGTCAGAAGTTAGTAGTTGTCACATCCACGTACGTTTAAGTGTATTTGCGAGAAGAGTCCTGTGCCAAAGCCTTGTGCAATTAGTGAAGTGTGGAGCGGTTGATGATTTGTCGGTTTGGCCAGGATGAGAAACATTTTGTAGGCCAGAGGCACTTATTCGGGTCATTGTAGGTCAGAGGCATTACTTAGTGTACAAATGCAAGGTCGTGGTTATGTAAGGCAGCTGGTGGAGAGAGAGAGAGAGAGAGAGAGAGAGAGGGAGGGAGCGAGAAAGAGAAAGAGAGCGCACTCTAGTGGACACACACTGTAGATTCACACTGTGGGGCCTGCTGTAGGCTCATTGTTTCCATTATTTATTTATTTATTTATTATACATTATTCACAATGAGGAATGCCTGTAGATTTGTGATCTTCTTGTTAGTGAGTTAGCAGATAAAGAGACCATATGAATCATTTAAGCATATGAGATATATATTTTTCTGTTTTTCTATATTTTTCTATATTTTTCTATATTTTTCTACATTTGCACCCAGGTTTTCTTATTCTCTTATATTTTTCTTATATTTTTATTTTCTTATATTTTTATTATTGTATATTTTTACTGTACATATATTTTATTATTTTATTCTTAGTTAAATCTATTTCTACGTTCTTTGTTATATTCTTTTTGTGTAAATATTCTTAAATAGTCCTTTATTCTAAGGTCACGGCCAGTCGCCTAAGCATTTCATTGCATATCGTACTGTGTATGACTGTGTATGTGACAAATAAAATTTGAATTTGAATTTGAATTTGAAAAACATCTCACTTAAGGCATGAACCAGTGAGAAACAGGTGCTGATGATGACTGATCAATGATGAGACTTCTGCACCTCTCTGCAGGTATTTTGGCCCACTCCTCATGAGCAAGCTGCTCCAGTTGTTTCCGGTTTGAAGGGCGCCTTTTCCAGACAGCATGTTTCAGCTCCTTCCAAAGATGCTCAATAGGATTGAGGTCAGGGCTCATAGAAGGCCACTTTAGAATAGTCCAATGTTTTCCTCTTAGCCATTCTTGGGTGTTTTTAGCTGTGTGTTTGGGTCATTGTCCTGTTGCAAGACCCATGACCTGCGACTGAGACCCAGCTTTCTGACACTGGCCAGCACATTTCTCTCTAGAATCCCTTGATAGTCTTGAGATTTCATTGTACCCTGCACAGATTCAAGACACCCTGTGCCAGATGCAGCAAAGCAGCCCCAGAACATAACAGAGCCTCCTCCATCTTTCACAGTAGGGACAGTGTTCTTTTCTTGATGTGCTTCATTTTTCCGTCTGTGAACATAGAGCTGATTTGCCTTGGCAAAAAGTTCCATTTTTGTCTCATCTGTCCATAGGACATTCTCCCAGAAGCTTTGTGGCTTGTCAACATGTAGTTTGGCATATTCCAGTCTGGCTTTTTTATTATTTGTTTTCAACAATGGTGTCCGCCTTGGTCGTCTCCCATGTAGTCCACTTTGGCTCAAACAACGACGGATGGTGCGATCTGACACTGATGTTTCTTGAGCATGAAGTTCACCTTGGATCTCTTTAGAAGTCTTTCTGGGCTCTTTTGTTACCATTCAGATTATCCGTCTCTTTGATTTGTCATCAATTTTCCTCCTGCGGCCACGTCCAGGAAGGTTGGGTACAGTCCCATGGATCTTATATTTCTGAATAATATGTGCAACTGTAGTCACAGGAACATTTAGCTGCTTGGAAATGGTCTTATAGCCTTTGCCTTTAACATGCTTGTCTATAATTTTCTTTTGAATCTCCTGAGACAACTCTTTCCTTCGCTTTCTCTGGTCCATGTTGAGTGTGGTACATACCATGTCACCAAACAACACAGTGACTACCTGGAGCCCTATATATAGGCCCACTGACTGATTACAAGATTGTAGACACCTGTGATGCTAATTAGTGGACACACCTTGAATTAACATGTCCCTTTGGTCACATTATTTTCAGTATTTTCTAGGGGTATCATCATTTTTGTCCAGGCCTGTTCCATGAGTTTATTTTTTTAAATAATTCTGTTGAAGCATGGTTGAAAAGCAATGTCTGACTTTCATTGGTTAACATTCATAGAATTTTTAAAAAATTATTACTTTTGTCAGATTAAAGTTGTTTATGTGACCATTGTGAGTTTTTTCTTTTGTCCACATGTGTGTAATTCACTTTCACTCACTCACTCATCGTCTATACTACTTTATCCTGTCTTCAGAGTTGGAGCGTGGCCTGGAGCCTATCCCAGGAGACTAAGGGCATGAGGTGGGGTACAACCTGGAAGGGCTGCCAATCCATCACAGGACACACACACACACACATACACACTACAGGCAATTTTGAAAAATCAGTTAACCTAATCTGCATGACTTTGGGAAGAAACCGGAGTACATGGAGAAGTAGTCAAGTCAAGTCAAACCCACCAGGCATGGGGAGAACATGCAAACTCCTTGCACACAGACCCCGAGGCGGGAATCGAACCCAGACCCTGGAGGTGCAATGCGGCAGCTCTACTCACTAAGCCACCTTGCCACTAAGCCATCGTTTAATGTCATTATATGAGGAAATTAAGGCGACTCAATACTTTTCCACAGTGCTGTATTTTTAAGTTGCGTTCTGGAACTGCAATATAAATCCTCCGGAGAAGTGTGTGATCGTTCATAATTTGCATCACAGGAAAGATGAAATAATAATAATAATAATAATAATAATAATAATGACCTGACAGTAGTTGCAGTCTAAATAATCTCATACACACACTCACCTTAAAAACATTACTTAGCTTAATACACAAGCAAAAAATATTTTCTTAACCTGCACATTTAACTCTAAGTAACCTTTAAAAAAAAAACTTTTTTTTTCCAAATCATCTGAACCACTTCTCCTATTCTGTACTCTACATTTTAAACACTGACTTGACTCATATTTCACATTTGAAACTGTTCCTAAATGTGTGACAGCATTTTTTTAGACATAACAGTGTCTCATACAGATATCATAAACCACATTAACTTGTGACAATCTGAAATGCCGAAGAGCTCCACGTGGTCGGTGGTGATTTAGTCATGCAGTTTGCACAATAACATTTCCCTTAATTGTTAGTAACGTTTGCTTCATTGCTAAAACCCTGCTGTAAAACCCAGACTTCCTTCCTAGACACACTAGGTGGACCATCTTTACCAGCTGGTCAATTATTTTCCAGCTTGCTTAATGACTTGACTAGACGGAGCAACACGTGTTTGAGGTTTTCTCAATGGCTTACTGTTGTGTTGTTCTTTAAAAAAAAAAAAAAAAAAAAAACTTACTTTAAGGCATTCAGGGGAAAAAAAAGTTCCTTTCTACCAGATGGCAAAGATGAATTACCAGTATGACCAGCTTGGACTGTTTTAAAAAGTTTTTTTTTAAACAAGTAATGTTATGGGACATGAAGATACGCCATTACAAAATGAGTTTATAGCACAAGGCCATGTGCTATAAATGAGCTAGCATGGCTAATCGTCTGTCTTTCACTATCAAAGATAACATTTCATACAGTAGGATTTTCAGAATATTACTTCTCAACAAGTGTCTTACAATCAATCATTTTGGACAAAGGATGGTATAGAAGGAGAACCTTAAAGCAGACTGACTATGAAGATAGTCGAAGTAAAAAATGACACAAAAGAACAAAGAACAGTGTTGTTTTAATGGGTTGAACAAATGTGTTAAAATATTTCTTTCTGTTTTTTAGGTAATTTAAAAACAGCATAAAGTCTAGGACAGTATGACAGAATTGAAAACACAAAAACATCTCTACTCGTATTAAACTTTTCCTTTGCTGCTCAAAGTACCCATTAAGAACCATAAGATAATCATTGTGCTGCTTTTGAAAACTTTTAAGCTTGAGTAATATACATTCAGTCTACGTGGGGCGTTCAAGTCAAACAAAGGCGTAAAATCGATTGACATTTACAGAAGACTTCAAGCATAGTACAGTGATGAGACTCCAAGCTGCGGTAAAACAGTTGAATGGTGCAAACGTTTTTTAAAAAAAGGCTGAATGATCCTCCTGGATGAGGTTGTTCTCGTGAATATTCAGTGATTGCGGCGCCTGATTCTTGAAAAGCAACAGATAACCTTTACATTTACATTTAGGCATTTGGCAGACGCTCTTATCTATTGCATAAGTTTCTGTCATTGGGTCCTGTAGATCCTTACACTTGGTTACTAGATTACTAACTACTGTAAGTACCATCAGCCAAAAACTTGTGGGGGAGGGGGTGGGGTTGGTTAAAGATTCTTGGATAAGACCATCTTTATCCTAAAGATAGGATAACTTATCTAACTCTTCTAACATGCAGAAGAGATGCATCTGTTGACTTGTACACACAATCATTCACCAACACCACTTGCATGTTACAGGAACTCGGCTGGAAGTTATTGCCACACCCCCTGTACGGTCCTGACCTCGCTCCAAGTCATTTACTCATGTTTGAGCCATTAAAGGTGTTCCTGGGAGGCCAGCGTTTCAGACTTGAAACAGGCTGCCCAATCATGACTCTGGTGTACAGTACTGAGAAAACCTTCTACCATGATGGTGTCCAAGCACTAGTGAAATACTGGTATAAGTGCATTAATGTAGCAGGAGATTAAATAGAGAAATAAAGGGAGTTTTTACTCTCATAACTGTATTCTGTTATTCTGCACAATGAAAAGTCCCAGTTTGACTTGAAAACACCTGGTTTATTCATACATTTATTTGGTCATTCATTGTCCATGATAATTTAGTAATTCAGGCCCTGGGTTTGAGAGTCTATCTTGGAAACATTACCAGTGGGATGAGATGCGGGATGAGTCATTTATTGACAGAAGTTTAGACACCCGGGCACGCATCATCACACGGAAAACCTTATACTTAAACAGTATTTTTTTAAAAAGAAGTGCAGAATCAAAATTGAGCTACTGAGATGTGAAACACCATCATGTCACCCACTAAAGATACAAATACACAACAGATTTGACACGAACCTACAGTAAATGCTGGGTTGATTAGGTTGTTTTCTGCTCCTTTTTGCTTCTTCGTGAACATGTTTCCTCAGTATATCTGTAGAACTGAGAACTTAGTTTGGAGTGTTCAGAGGATGAACATTGCTTACGTTGAACGTTGCTTTACTCTGTGTGGTATCAGCGGTCTTATCATTTTATTGCATGTCACATTGCAGGAGATGATGGCAGTAATTTCTTGGGTAAGTCCTGTAACAGAATGTGTGATATCTGTTATGCGCATGTGTCCTGCTAAGTGAGATTATACGAATAGGATTCTCTCTTGCAGTAATATTCTGCTATTTGTGATTTGTTTAGTCTATTTTTGTTGTTTTTCATTTTTAGTTTGATGAAAATCATATAGCATAAAGCAGTCTTTACTCTTGCTTCCGTACAAAGAATCTGCTCTGTACAAAGTTATGTGTTAGGTAAAAGTGCATGCTGTGTATAGTAGCATGTCAGTGCGCTGTGTGCGCCGGTTATATTTGTGTACATTCTGTACGCTTGGTGAACACAGATTCGTCACAGTGTGGCATGACAGCTCAGCGGGTACCACTGTTTTACAACACTAGGGTCCAAGGTTCGATCCTAAGCTCCGGTTAGTGTTTATGTACAATCGCGCATGTTCTGTCTGTATCTGAAAAGGCCAAGAAAACACGCCTGTAGATGGATAGGTGATGGCACATTGCCCCCTGGTGTGAATGGAGGTCTGAATGGTGTCTGGTGATAATCAAGCGTCCATTCAAAGGTGTATTTCCAACTCGTATCCAGCATTCCTAGGCTCCGGATCCACTGCAACCCTGATTAAGATAAAGCGGTAATTAAAGTTGAATTAATTCACTGATGTACAGTAAATGAATAGAATATATAGGGTGGAAAAAAAGTTTTTTTTATATGATTTTACTTTTTTGAAGATCCGATATGGTGTCACAATGAAAAAGAAAAACACACTAGAACCAGACCTAATTACATTTTTCAGACCGTTTAAAGCTTTCCACAGTTTTTAGTTTCATACTTATCTTAAAATGGATTCAAATCATTTTCCCCCTGATCATTCTATGCACAATACTCGCCAGTGTCACAAGTGTTTTGACTGATTTATTTAAAAAGAAAAAAAAAGAAAAAAGACATGTCATATCCTATATCCTATATCAAAAGACTGACATATCCAACTTATAGAAGTATTCAGACTTATTTATTGATAATTTATTGACTTCTATCAGTTATACTTGAGGTGCTTCTGCAACTAGACTGGAGTCCAATAGACATAATTATTGTACTCCAAAGAAACTAATTGGAATTATTGGACTATAAGAGTAAATGCTGTCAGAGTAAGAACAAAGCCATAAGGTCAAGCTATGAGAATAATCTGTAGACCTGCAAGACAAGATTGTGTAAAGACATAGATCTGGAGAAGGATACTAGAAAAATTTTGCAGCATTGTATCCTTCATCATTCGCAAAATGGAAGAGATTTGGACCAACCAATAGTCCTCCTAGATTTGGTAGTATCATGTTGTGGGGATACATTTCTGCAAGGGAAAATGGATGCAGAAAAAATAAAGACCTCACTGAATGAAAACCTTCTCCAGGTGGATCAGGATCTCAAGCTGGGCCAACGGTTTACATTTCAACAAGACAATGACCCGAAGCACAACTCTACAAAAACACAGCATTTTCTATAGAACAACTCTGTTAAAGTTCTGGAGTGACCTAGCTGGAGCGAGTCTGGGCCAGAACCCCATAGTGCGCATATATATATATATATATATATGTTTAAGACTTGTTTTACTTTGTCACTAAGGAGTATTGTGTGTAGAATAATGAGAGAAAATAAGATTTTTAAGATGAGTGTGAAATCCATTTTAGGATGAGTGTGAAACGTAACAAAATGTGGAAAAGTTTGAAAGAGTCTAAAAACTTTGTGTGACTACAACAGGAAAATAAACTCTGAAATAAATCTCTAAAATAAACTCTGATATAATATTTGTATACGGTCCAAACAGTCATGATGAATGGACATTTGTAAATGAAAATTAAAGCATCTCAGGACTGACGTTGTGACTGACATATGCTAAAAATATCCTCTGTATAAAAGAAAGGTTTTGCGTGTACATTGGTCAGAACTCGTTCTTTCAATGATATCTTTACGTTTCATGCATTGAAGAAATCAAACCAGTCTCCGAAAAATTTCTGTCTGTATGTCTGTATGTCTGTCCAGCCAGATTTGTCACAGCATCACGCAAAACTGGCTGGACAGAATTTTATGAAACTTTGCCAGTCCTTAAGTATTTGCCTGAAGTTAAACCTACGCCATGAATGAAATCAAAATGTTAAGTGGAAAGGAAGTTATAAGCCAGATTAGAAACCACAAGTTTTGACAGTATACTACGCAAGCATCAAACTGTGGGCGTGACTTAAATCGACTGCTAGGCAGAATTTTATGGAACTTTTGCAGTACTTAAGTAAAAAAAAATTCTATATCCTCTCTTTGCTTTTGATTGTAATAAGATGAGATGACAGTAGTTTCAAAATCTTGTAAACTATATAAATGTTGTACAATTTCCTAATATTTAGCCACCAATCCAGTGGAAACCAATGGCAAAAAATGTCTCACCAAACAACAAACATTTTGTGAAATTACAGTTAAGTGGTTCATCCTTGTTGCAGGCAGACATGTACATGGGCTTCAACCTGGCATAATAATATCACTGATCACATTAAAGCTGATCAGCTTATTTTCAGATTTTACTTTTTAATTATTTCTACAAACTTTTCAGAAAGTTTTATTTACGCGAGTATATAATAAAACTCATAAGGACCTATGATACACTCTTGGGTCTCAGCAATAAAAGAAAAAGAATTAAATGCTTTAAGTTCCTCCTAAACAAACAGTCATTGAGAAACTGATTATGAACCAGGCACACTGACTGACACTTGATGATACAGCATTAGGGTTTGAACTTTTGCACCGGGTTCCTGTAGGATTCAGGACTTGCATTTTCTGGAAAACAACCCCGCCTCTGTGCGAAAGTAAATACGCCCCGGTGTGTTGGTTAAAGCGTCGCAGCTACAAAAAAAAAAAAGAAGTAAAAATCAGAAAACAAAAAAAAAAAAGAAGAAGAAGAAAAGGGGTGTTACGGTAAAAGAAGAGGGTGTTTTCAACTTTTGGCACCCCCCCTCGTGTAGAGAGATGCTCGCAGCCTCCCCAGCACCGTCCCCTTGGAGACTGCACGAGCAACACGTGATGCAGCGGCGCTTATCAGCTTTAGGGAGCAGCGCTGCTTCGGAACGCGGAGAACGAAAAACAGCCGAAAAGTGACTTTTTGACGTCGGTTTGTTGAGGAACGTCGACGGATTTCGTCGTTTTGAGCGTTTTAGGAGGAAAGCAATGTATCGGGGTTAGTCAGCGAACTTTGCACATCCTCTAAAAACGCCATTTTGGGCGCTCCTCTCCGGAACGAGTTTGCAGCAGTGGGAGGTTTTTTTTCTCTCTCGCTCGCTCGCTCTCTCCCCCCCCCCCCTTTCGTTCTCTCTCCAAAGTCCATCATCTGTTTTTCACCATCATCACGGAGCGCAGCAGCAGGCTGGCCGGCCAGGAGCCACTCCACCGTGAGTCTTTAGGCAACTTTTATGTTGTTAAACTTTCCCAGCTTGTTTGTTTGTTTGTGTGATTGATTGATTAGTTACTTTGCTGCTTTCATCTCCCCGCCTCGTGCGCATTTGCGGTCGCTCTCGCGCGTCGGACTTTATTGCGCATCAAAGATAAAAGTCGAAAAGTTTGTAGAGGGAGAAGGAAAAGACGGAGAGAAAGACAGAAAGAGGAGATAGAGCCAGGACGATGTTCGAAGCGTGTGTGTGAGGGTTTTTTTTTCTTCTCTCTCTCCTCTCTTCCTTCTCTTCTTCCTGCTTTCACTCTCTCTCTCTCTCTCTCTCCTCCGAAAGCGTGCAGGAATGCGGCCGGGCGTTCAGACCGACTTTACCTGCGGTGCGATCTCGCCTACCTGTCGCAGAGAAACGGAAGTTCATCCCGTGGATGGGGGGCGACTTTTTGTTTCTGTTCAGACTTAAAAAGTTAATGATCCGTCGAGCATCTGAGTTCCATCTCCGGACTTTGCTCGCTCGCTCGGTCGGTCGGTCGGTGTTGGTGTGTGTGTGTGTGTGTGTGTGTAGGGAGGGGGGGGGGGGGGGGGGATCTACACGTTTCCCTACACGGTTTGACCTTGCCAGGACGTTTGCTTGTTTCTTGTTTGTTTTGGATAAAAGTCGCGAAAACACGCGGAGTTATTTCTCATTCTAATCCCTGCTCGCTCTTGATGATGGTTTGCTGAGGAGTTTCAGCCCAAAAAGAGGAAGTTGCGCTTTCTTGTTAGAAAAAAAGGAAACATTGTGAATACGTTCAGATCGCAAGGTTAAACAAGTTTTGCGTAAGTTTTTTTCCCCTTCTTTTTATTTCTTCTCCTTGATGTTGTGCCCTGTGTGCTCTCCTCCTCCTCCTCCTCCTGATCCTCCTCCACCTCCTCCTCCTGCTCCTTGTCACGGTTCCTCTTTGGAGACAGGCAGAAAAGTCCACATCCGCATGAGCTGCCGTTCACACGTTCACATTCCGTCACGAAATTCTACACTAGATGAGGCCTGCAGATGCACCACCACCACCACCTCTGACTCACACCCCTATCTCTTCAGCTTACTTTGCCACCACCTCCACCACTACCACTAGTGCGCACAGGTAACATCTTGAACAACAACCTTACCCGTCAACCCGATCTCTTTTTCTAGTTTTTCGAGTCGTTAAACCAAAATCCATCCGTAACGAGTTATGTGATATGTGATGTATTTATATGCGGCACCGTGGCTTAGTGGTTAGGTCTGTCATCTTACACCTCCAGGGTCCGGGGGTTTGCGTGTTCTCCCCCTGTGTGTGTGTGTGTGCTTGGTGGGTTTCCTCCGGGAAGTCCGGTTTCCTCACAAGCAGATTAGGCTAATTTATCGTTCCCAAATTGTCCGTAGTGAGTCTGTGTATTTGTATCTGTATCTGTGCCCTTAGTCTCCTGGAATAGTGTTCCTGTAGTGTGTGAATGTTGAACGGAGTTCCTACAATTTCATGTCATAAAAAATGGGAATAAATTCAATAGGTAAAATCTAACACCATTTGCCTTCACAGTCCCTAGTTGGACTATAGAGGTTCCTAGATGGATGGATGGATTTATGCACCATATCTTGTTGCTATTCTTAGTAGTAGAAGTTGTTCCTATAGTGATGTCACAAGGTATCCCAAAATTCTGCAGACATTCACTAGATTGGCTTTTTTTTGTTAACATTCACAAAGCATCATCTACATGATTGCTGTTTCTTTGTAAACACACACCGAGACGTTTCTTCCTTTTCTAATGTGGCAAGCAATCAGAGAACCAGGAAGTGCTTGATACAGACATTCCTTTATGTAAGCAGACTTTTTTTTTGTTTTTGAGAAACCTTGTACGTTTATTATGGCTTTAGCAATCCTAGTGCTAATTTGCTGATATTTTTAGCATACTTCTAATCACATTTCACAGAAGGAAACATTTTAACGAGGCCAAATGTAAATGATGCCCATCACAGTTATGGTTGGTATAGTTGGTAACTTCTCCTTCTTCTTCTTTTTTTTTTTTTTTTTAACATTGGTCCCAGAATTCAGTGCAACTAGTGACGACTGCAACAAGTTGTGTTAGTCAGCGATGTACCGTATAGTATGACATCGCTGATCGACAGGATTCAACGAGTGTCGCCTCATCGCGGTCTTTTTAGGTAGAGATCATGCGAAGGGCGTAGAGGTTTCAAAGTTGATTAACCCTGATTTGGCGACTAAATATCATTTTTGATCAGTATTAGTTTTGAGGACCCCATATATATACCAACAGCTGTGTTTGAGAAGATGTATTTAAAACGTTCTGAAAAACATCATATACTGTATTTGTACCACGTGTTCTAGATGCTCTAGCAGGTTTCCAAATGCAAGTAGAAACTATTAGGTTTCCTTACATGGCATCATCTAACATTAATTACGTTAAAGTTTTGATTTTGGGTCTGCACTGTGAAAGCTTCCTGATGTCATTACATCTGCTATTATTTTAATTAAAATCCTTTGGTTTTCAAATTGTGAGCTACTTATCATTCCCTATAAATAACATGTATTTTTGTACTATTTAGAGTATATTGTCCAGTCACTAGCTTTGTTGCATAGCATTGTTGGATTATACTCCTTCAACCACGGCTGCTATACTCTTGAAACAGCCCAGGATATAAAGCATATGATGTCATTTTGGACAGCTTGCTGGTCTAACAAGGTCGTTTACCCTGATGGAGGAGATGATACGGATAAAGAACTGTGTTTTGCATAACTACAAGTCTGACAGGCGAAACCAGCAGATGGAGGAGTCTTGTGAAGCTCGTTCATGGCGTGCTCGAGCAGACTTCTTGTCATGGAGTGCGCAGAAAGCTCTTGCTTAAGTGAGGTAGTGTATTCATAGCAAAAAAACAGGCTGGTGAGGGAACAACTGTTTATAACGGCTGCAAGTAGTAACAGGAACTAACTTGTCTTGACGTTATAGGTATAACTGGATATTCATGGATAAAAGTATAATGGGTCATTCCTTAATAATAATAATAATAATAATAATAATAATAAATGTAAAATAGAAAAATCTGAGATGTGTTATACATACATAGGTGATGATGTAACATATTTACATTTGACAGATGCAGCAGATCTTCTCATATAAGTTACAGCACTAAAAGAGTTTTGCCTGTATTTTAAAGAGATGGAAATCAGGATAATTTAGTTGTATAACATTCCATATGGTGTCAAAGTGTAAAAAAAAAAAAAAAAAAAAAAGATGATGTGGTGCAGTAAAGAAGTAGGTTTATTTCATAGAGTGCAGACAGTCCAGCTCCGCCCCTCGTCGAGGAACCACTCAAAGTTGTTGCTCCTTTTGTTCAGAAAGTTTCCTGAAGCGGCATTGATTACTCTCAAAGTGCGCAATAGGAATCTTGGCCCTGGTTTCTCTCTGCGTCTCCTGCTCGAGCATCTTGGACTGCAAAACATTTTTATTTAGACCTACGGTGTGAAAAAATCCTTGGTGTATTTTGGGACATTGTTTGTTCAGCCTTAGCCTAGGACAGTTTGCACATTCTTCCGTGTTGGTGGGTCATCAATGGTCATCTTTCCGAAGCTCATACTGTATCATCAGCTTCCACCACCACCGTGCCTGACTGTGAAGCTCTGAGTGTTGCACACCTTGAGCTTGAGTCCTTTTGATTGCTTTGAAGTGTCCTCGGTCATATCACCCTTGTACAAGCACAAGAAGCTTCGGAGCACAGTTCCGTGTAACGCTATATCACGAGCATTAAATAACAAGAACAGAATTTCTACATGAGTAAAAAAAAGAAAGGAGTACTATACAGTTATGACTAAGTGGTGGCGAAAGCTTTCACAAGCTTGGTAGAGAATTACAGACTGCAGTGCTTTACAGTTTATACGTACATGATTCTAGCATAAACTGAACTTTTATCCCCCTGATTAAACTGAATCTGAGCTGGAACATTTCAGTTATCCCTATGTAACTCTGATCTGTTTTTAGTATTTATTGTTAAAAATCATGTTCAGTTTATGTTTGGAAAACAGTTCGCATCGCCACGATGCTAATTCTCTGATTGCAGTTTTATAAAATGCAACAGCAAAGCGTTCGCTCTAAAATAACTCGGCCATCACAATGCAACATGGCATATCAAGACGGCGAAACTGCCTGTGCATTCTGTCTGG
Organism: Clarias fuscus; assembly: GCA_030347435.1. Lineage (NCBI taxonomy): Eukaryota > Metazoa > Chordata > Actinopteri > Siluriformes > Clariidae > Clarias > Clarias fuscus. The sequence continues at coordinate 33,884,089 of CM059208.1, read as the reverse complement.
CAATGATGTCATGTCATTATTTGTTATTGCTCCTTATTCTTTTAGAGCGCTAGTAACCAGTGAGAAGTGGAAGTTAGCATTTCCTGCGAGTGTGGCGTAGCAGGCTAAAGATGCACCGGCTTATGTTATATATGTCTCAGAGGAAACCCAAGACATGGGAGAGAAGTTATTGGATGAGAAAATAGCAGGAGGAAAGTTGCCAAAGCGTCCAAGTAAATTTCAGTCACTTTGCTGTGAGCTTATATAAATGACAAAGCAATCTCTGGTGATTTTAATAATGTAATAATATAAAGCATAGTCATGCAAAACAGTCATTTGGAAAAGTCTCGAATCCTCTCGAGATATATGGAAAAAGTGCAATACTAAGTGACCCATAAAAGGAATTGGTTATCTATCCGTACAGGATGCCAGTGCTTTTTACAGCAAATCTTGAAATAAACTGATTTTGTAATTATTCTTATTTTATTTTGATTGATTCATGTTTAGGAATATAATAAATCGTGTTAATTTTATGAACGGAACAGCAGCACTTTATTAAAAACTCACTTCTAAACCCTCCACATGATCTGGTTAAAAAATTGGCCTGTTTTCTTTTAGACCAGAACAATTTGTGCTTCTTGGATCCGCGTGAAGGCTGTGATTCATCCCAAAATCCAGAAACACCATAATTCCAGCATGCAATAAAATATTTAAGGCTTTTTAAATAAAAAAGGAGCTCATTCTTCATTATGTGAAGTTCTACCAAGATGGCCGAAGTAGCAAAAATAATCGTGACGAATCGTTTTTTTTCTATATCTATTTATTTTTTTGCTACTTCTAAAACTCACTAGACGACAGCTTTGTTAAAATAACATTTTTGGGTTTTGTAATGTTTTAAATCTCAATTATACGGCTTTCAACTGAAAGTGAAGTTAATATTCGATGAAAACGTATCGAGGGTTTAATAGTTTGTCAACGTTCTATTCTATTATTGTATCGTCCAGCCCTAATTCCTATGATCTAACAGCATGAGCATTATATAAGCCAGCGAATGCGATGGTGGCAAAAAAATTTGCATGGATTTGGTAAGGCGAAGGAGCGGATGGAGATCAGTCGGTTCAGCTGGTTATGTCCATGCCTTCCCTGCTAGTGATGGGCGATCACTCGTTCAGAGGAGAGGTGGGCATCCTGTTTCACTCCTGCGCTATTTTTAACACATCTATTTTAGATAAGATTATGTTCCCTTGGCCTTAGAGCATTGGAGAGCTGGTTAGGTGCTGGGGTGTTGACTGATCTACTCTACCTGTGTGTAGGAGGTGAGCTGTTCTCATGAAGCTCATTGAATACCTCCTATAATTCAGTAGAGTTACAAACTTATTAGTATATTATAGTAAAAAAAAGTATAGGAAATGCTTAGTTGGCTTGAATTTTGATGTCATGCTGTCAGGAAAGACAAAGCAAAAAAGCAGAATCAGTTGAGTCAGATGCAGTAAGATGGGAGAAGGATAACAGGAAATGAAGTACTGTAGCATGTGTGAATGAAGGAAGTAAAAAACACAGTGCTTTCTGTGCTTTCTGAGTTCGCTTTCAGAAAGTGCTTTCTGAAAGCGAACTCCACGCGGAGTGTCTTATGCAGTGTTCAAGGTGAACGTGCAATTCTACATCTAGTTAAAACCACTGAAAACACCCCCTCCGCTTGTGATTTCAGTTTCTCCTCAACTTTTAGCTTTTTCCACGTTAAAAGCATGATGACAAATCAACATAGATGCCCACAAGGTGAACGATGTATAGTCTCGTTCCAAATGAGTTTATAGCAGTATTGGCTTTAGATGAGTTATTTTGTTGAGATACAGGAACGGTATATAGGTAAATCTATAGCATTGACCATAATGTTTTGGAAGTTAATCCTGGACATTAGTGTTATCTCAATAAGGTTAGCGAGGCTAGTTTGTTTCTGTCTATTGTCTGCAGTTCACTAAACTTCAACAGAACTTCAACTACAACAAAATTCACACGTTTATGTAATGTGCTTTATCATTTGTATAGACGTGGAGTTTAAATGGTTAACAATAAAAATCTGCAACATTACACAAAGGAAGTCTTCATTCAGTGTCGGGGCTTTGGGACGTCAGATGTAAACCTGTTCTGTTCTGTTCTGTGATTCCCTGAGAGCATGACAAGGTGACCACTAGGTTTCTTAAGAACAAAAGAGAAGCTAGTAAAGGTTTGCTAAAGGTTTATAAATGCTATATCTTGAATGATCAGTGGAACAAACTTGTCTTGAGGACCTTCTACAGACTTGCATACAACTACACATGGATATGGTGTGTAGTTCACTATAAAATGCAATACTTTAGGTTGTGTTTGAAACCAAACGTCAAAGTACAAACATTCGTATTGCATTTGAACCAAATTAAGATGCTGAAGTTGGCAAAAAGGTGTTCTTTGTCTTGTTGCAAGATTAAGGACAATTTTCCAGTTCGTCCAATCTGGCAACCAGAAATTTAAACTGACTTGCGCCATCGGCAGCTCTAGTGATCTGTGCCTCATTCTGCAATGTTTCATTCAAGTTCTGTAAAGGTTAATTAAAACCAATTTTACTCATACTCATGCATATGACAAAACGATGACTAAATGATAGAGAGCGCCACTTAAATGTGGCTAAATCCAGTAATGCAGCTCAGCCTTTACGACTCAACAGTTACCATAGACACACGTTAACATTGCCTGACGGGTGCCATTACTTTTGTACCGAAATGAATTGTCTTAATTTGTGAATTAGTTTTGGATGTTTTTTTTCCCATTGTATTATCAAAGGACAGTTTACACTAGTTTTTAAATTTTTTTTTATTGCACATTTGAAATGTAAAAATTCATTTGTTCGGGTGTATGTACAGTATGTTCACGCTGAAGGTTAATGTTAACATTAGCATACTTGCTAATTAGACTAAAAAAGTTCTTGTTCACTGGTATTGTGTTTGAGGAGAAGAAGCAGGGTGGGAGGATCTATTTGGGATGATTACGGTTGTTCCAAGATGAATAAAATTGCTCTACAGGATGATTTTCAGGAAGTTTCTAAAAACAGTTGTTTTCCTGTGAGCTTCGCAGGGCCTCACTCGTGTGCTCTCTCTCTCTCTCTCTCTCTCTCTCTCTCTCTCTCTCCCGCTCACTCTCACTCTCCTCCTCCTCCTCTCTCTCTCCCGAGCTCGGCTGCTGACTAAACGGTTTTGTCAGCTGCCAGCGACTCTCCATGTGTGTGGAACCGTGATGGTGTTTAGGTCTCGAGCTCGGACGGAGGATGCTGAAGACTCGTCTATCACGCAGTTAACTAGTGGTAACTTGTTAAACTGCTTGAAGGAATTGCTTTAATTTATGGGTGTACATAAAAACAAATCTCATAAAAGACTGGGTATGCTTATAAAGATAAGATAAAGGGTGATGAGACTGAATGAAAAGAAGAAAATGTATATATATATATTTTTTAAAGTAGGACTGGGCCATGTGATATTTTGATATTTTTTGCAGAAAACTTTTTTAAAAATTTTGCAGAGATGTTTTTTAACACTAATTAATGAGTTTAATTCAAATTAGTGTTTTTTTAACACTAATTTGCTAAATTCGCATTACATCATCATTTTTTATGTAATTTTTTAAATTACAAAACTTGATAAGAGTAGTGAAGTATTACTGACGTAAAACCAAAACCAATATTTGTCTTTACTATTATTTATGCAATATTTTTAATATATTTTACAATTTAAAGGATTTTAAGTTTATTTCCTTTTTCTTCTTATAATCTAGTTACCTACATATTTTTCTCTTTTTTTACTGTAAATATTTATCATTTTTTATTTCCTTTTGACTGTCACAGTTATTAAATATTTATATTTATTTTGCATTATTATTATTATTATTAGCACATTTTTTTGTCTGTTTTCTTTTTTGGATCAAAGGTTCTATATTTATTTATTTGCTTATTTATTTATGCTCTCCTTTCTATCATTAGTTTAGACATTGTAGACATTTTTGGACACCTTGTAGACATTGTAGACATTACATAATCATATGTAATGTGATATGAATAAAAAATACAATTGGAACTCTTGTATATCATGATCAATATATCATGTTGTACATATCATGATATATTATTTTTGTGATGTCACCCAGCCCTGGTAAATATTCTTCTCAATGTCTGTCCTCAAAAAAGTTACAGTTGAGCATATTCTTTTCCTACAGCATCACATTCAAGATTTTTCACTTTATTCTTTTTTGACTTCTTAATTAAGCGCTCGAAGGGTTGTTGTGACAAATCTCACGTATTGTGTAGGAATTCCTGTGAAGTCATAGGTGCTAGCCCTGACCTGAGAAATCACAGATGTTTTCCACCTTAATGTACTCTGCTGTGTTAACAATAATTAGTCATCAGCTATGCATTTCTTCAATTGTTTAAGCCTGCTTCTAGGATTAGTTTAGCATAGAGTGAGTGGGAAGAAAAAAGAAAAAACCGGGAGAGACCGAGGGGGAGGATAGCAGGCCTGCGGCAACTCCGTGAAACCTGTTCCTCCTGAAGCGGCAGTTGTTGCTCTTGAGCCCTCCAACTAGTTTGGAAAAAATAAAAAGACAAATCGAGATACAAAGACATGTATGTTTCATCATTTTACCCGCTGGTCAGTAACGCGCTCCTCTCGGGTTTGAGGTGGAGGAAGCCGAAAATAGAAGCTGTTACCTAATGTTAGCGTCACTCTCGTCACCAGACCCGTTCACTCATAACTGATAGATGAGACAGTGATGATCGTTGAGTCGCTGGACGTGGAGGAGGCGTTTTCGTGTGTCGAGTCATGTATGTGGAAATAGTAAATCCGCATTACAGGGTTAAGCAGACATCCTCGTCGAGACGCTGTTGCATTTAGATGTCCACAAGTTTGTGTCATTGTATCAGCCTTATAGTTTTCGACAGTGAATCATTCACAGAGTGCATGAGCAGGGTTTTTTTTTTTTTTTTTTTTTTTTTTGTGAGGAGAAATATAAGAGAGAGGAGAAGCTTGGCCAGATCCTCCACTGAGTCTCTGAGTGAGATGGCCAATGGGAAACAGATGTTTCTCTGCTCTGGCTCTCAGCTTCCAGCGAAGAGTCTGCCATCCTCTATTTCAGTGGTACAATTAGAACACTTCAGACTTTTGTCATCAGTCTGTCTGAATTATTTCAGATTTCTTTCAAAAGGTCAGCACATTTCAGGGCTTATATTTAATCTCTTTTTTTTTTGCGTGTGAATTTAAAGTTATAAAAAAGTTTAAAATACATTTGTTTAATCCTAGAGTTTAGAGCATAAAATTATAACAGAACATTAACCAATACTTAAACAAACAAAAAAAAGAAAAGAGGCTGAAATGGTGGATAAGGGCTTTGTTATTGGTTAAGGTTTATAGTTCCAACATTCAAAAACCTCTTTTTTTAAAGGACTGACTTGACCAGGATTATGACCAGGATTACAGGTTTTGTTTACTGTAATACCGATTTGTAGTTTTTGGTCTAATTTGTTATGAAACAGTGTGCTAAATTCACTTTTGTTCCATAGAAAAAGCTAATTATTTTGCTAATTTTGATGAAAAAACTAACTAGTTTGAGAATCTACTACTACTGTCTCATAGCACAAAATACTACCCAGAGAACATGCTTACTAAGCTAGTTACTTTAGTTAGTGTTAGCAAGCAACAAACAAGTGATTTGGCAGCTGTGACTGTGAAATAAATCACTGGAAGCATGATGAGGCAAATCAAAACTCAGATAGTGAAATGTGAGCCCGTTTACTAGACGTTAGCTAATCAGATAACCGATTTAGCTGGTGTTGGTGAAAAACAACACCAAACCTATTGTGCTAAAAAAAAATTTATAACTTCAAAACAAAGATGATGCACTTAGGTAGCAACACAAACAAGCTAGTTTCCTAGCAGCAAACTGTCTTGCTAGCTAACACAGCTTAGTTTTTGTCATGAATCATAAAAGATTATGTGCCTTTTCCTCTTTTTTTAAAAAAGGTTTGGGAATTGTTATCTACGATCTTTAGATAAAATAGGAACTGTGATGCTAAAAATGCACTGTCCAGTGATGAGGCTAATTTTCTAGCAGCTAATTAGCGAGCTTTCTAGAAATGAGAGGGCCAGATATATGTAAATTTTGTTTTTATTTTAAATAAGATCTAAAGATGCTAGTAGTAGGGATGACTGAGATAATATAAATATATTTCCAGCATTTGTTTGATAGACAGTATGAACCAAGATATGTAGCTTATGTAGCTAACAAGTGACTAGCAAAATATCTATGCAGTGTCTATCCATAGATTACATTTTGATGAATATGTCAAGCTCCGTGCTTTTTAAATGAGATGGGACTGCGTTCTAACTTCAGTAAAGTAATATTTGCATCTTCTAATTGATCCAACAGTATTAGTGTGACTGTCTGTGTTCCTGTATTTTGTGTGAATATTTCAAAAGCATGTAGTTCCACCTGTATTTAGGTATTTGTCGAAGTATCCGCTTCACTGCAGGCTTGTTTTCACTACATGCCTTTCTCTCACTCATAACGCTCCCGAAAGTAGTCAACCTGACAGGTTTAGCATGTAGCAACGTATTCCTATAACGATATACCTTCTTTCCAAGGAGGTCAATATAATTAGAGATAATGAATGAGCATGATAGCCAAGAATGCTACTGCGCAGCCTTCATCCCAAGGGGTTCATCTGAGCTCAGCATCTCTTTTAGCATAAGGCTTTTTTTTTTCTTTTCTAAATCCCCCTTAGCAACGAAGACAATGGACCAAAAACAGCGAGGTGAAAAGCAGATCGCTTCTATCTCTAGCAACACGATACAGGAGAGTCTGTGTACAGCTGGAGAACGGGGCCTTGTCCATCATTTCCTGGTTGTGTTCTTTTGTTGGTTGCATCAGTAGCCAGAAGTAAAAATAGGAAAAGTTTTGTTTTTGGATTTTTCTTCTGATATGAGAAATGGATTTTAGAAAAAAGGATAATAGGAAGAGTAGGAGGCGTTCATTCATTCATACGGGGACCATATTGAGTCATTTGTTGTCCTGCATTACTATTTACTTTTGCAGGATCTGTGCAGAAGGGATGACACTTAAGCTAATAATTAGAGTGGATCGTTTGACACCTACACCCACTTGAGCAGTTCATCCGTACTTCACGACACTGTTTATCTGCTGTGGTTTAAGTAGGAGTAATCTGGTCTTCTTGGTTTCTAAGAGGGTGTTTTTTTTCTTTTAAGTGAAACATCTTGTAAAAGAAGTGAATGATCATGATGGAGGAGGAGAAAGCGTAGAAACGAGGCAAAGTTCACTGCTGTCGTCTCTCTGGCCTAGTTCAGCTCAGGGTTGCAGTAAATATTAACTCCCTTATCACAGGGCATAGGACATGCTCAGCTAGTCTGCAGGGCAAGACTAACGTTCTCAGTGTTCGTTTATGTTTTGTCGAGTTTAGCCCAGAATAAGGGTAATCCTTTGATCTTAACTTACAGTTCTACAGACCGAACATTTCATTTGTCATTTTTAGAGCAGGAAACGTAATCCATATAACCACTGACAGCTAAAGCATTTCACTGTTTAGCATCTATTAAAGCTAAACTGTAACTAAACAAGCCTTCTGTTACTAGATATCGTTCTTGGTATACTTTATTTTTTCAGAATTTTTGAAATCATTGTTACTTTTCCTTTTACGGGGGATGTTCGAGTCAAACTGGACTTTTGATTGTGCAGAATAACAGAACACAGTTATGAAAGTAAAACTCCCTTTATTTCTCTATATAATCACCTACTGTACTAATGCACTTATCCTTGCGTTTTATTAGTGGTTGGATAATATCAAGGTAGAAAGCAAGGTCTGGACTTCTTTAAACCTTTTGTCCATTCAAATGTTTTACTGCGTGCGGCTAAGGGTTGTCAATCGGTTTCATGCCTTTATTCATGACAAATCCCATTTTGACTTGAATGCCCCTCGTAAATGGGGCAATGCACAATTCCCTCACACATCCCTTACACAAAATGATATTACAAATATTTGTGTACATGCAAGAAATTATGCAACATATATAGCTGAATCTGAAATGCTTTTCTAGTACACAATATAGTTCTACAATACTATTGTCATGCATGTAGTAAAAGTTAATAGAAAGTTTTTTTTATTTGACTTTTCTGCTTAAACATCATTTTATGATTGCATAAAATATCCTATGTAGTGAGCATGTACAATTAATTGAAAAACTTTTAGAATGTAGCTCTTGTCTTTACTGTATAGTTATGATGGCATTATAATGACCTATGTAGAGCATATATACTGCATAGAAAGCCATTTCAGATTTGGCCTTTCTATTCACTATTTATATCTATAACTGTATCATACTGACCTGTCTAGTGAGCACATACAGCACAATAAATAGAAAGCATGTCTGTTTAGAATGTTTCGTCTATTTTAGAATTGTGTGTTTAAATCCTAGATTGCCTGGGCAGTGTAAAATCTGGTTAAACACAAATAACAGAAAAAGTATAAATCATGTTCTTATTAATATTTATGACTTAGCCACAGGCTAAAAAAGTATCTTAGTCCTAATTTATTTATGAGCATGTGTGTGTGTGTTTGTGTGTGTGTGTGTGTGTGTGTGTGTGTGTGTGTGTGTGTGTGTGTGTGTGTGTGGTTGGTAGGTGCAAAAAGTAGCATCAGTGTCTCTTACTGCAAATATCCTCTTCACCCTTTCGACCTGCCACGGCCTAGCATAGCACATGCAGCCGAGGTCAAGCGCTACCAAGCTTACACGCACACACACACACACACACACACACACATTCTCATACACACATAACAGGACTAAAGCTATGAGAGCTTAGCTGTAGTGCTATTTAGTGTTTAACCAATTAGAAGGCCCATGTAGCTGTAAAGATAATTTAATCCATTTTTAAATAAGCTGTCGTGGTGTTTCCATTAGGATGCAGGTTTTTTTTAAACTCCAGATGCCATTGTGTGTAAAGTTTCACTAAGCACTGCTATTGCATCATCAAATACTCCCTGTTCCAATCCAGCCCTGTGTTAACTGGTTGAAGCCGCTGTGTGTTAAATGAATGGCTCTAAATCTCATCAGCACACCCGAGAGGCCAAAGTGCACAAGATTAGGAATGTTTGAAACTTTAAAGATTTCCTACGGACTCTGGTCGCACACAGCGGCTGTGGAAGCTGCTGCCATCTATCAGCGCTCCGACGTGCCGAGATATGAGAGTCTGTGAGAGCTGCATTTTATTTCACATGATAGCGATTTGAGGGAATGATGGGAATTAGCAGCCACTCCTAATGCAAACCAGAGAGGCTACATGGCTGACATTTACACCGGAGAACCAACCTTTGTTTTTCCTTCTGGTTTTTATGCAATATATGTTGGACCTCTCATTCATTCCAGGCATTATCTGGGTGCACACTCTCTTATAGGCCAGGGAGAGTCACCTGATCATTCTGGCCTGGTCGCTCACACACACGCTCCTCTAGTGGCTAATGGCCAGAGCGTCTTTACATTCATTGAATCGGACTGTTTTGTTTATGTGTCCGTTTCTGATCAGTGACGTGGTGCGTACTTTGATCAGGAAATCTGCTCAGCTACAGACCTGAAAGGAGAAAATCGGATTTCTTTCTTCACAGCGTATTTTCATGTGTTTAAAGTGTTTTAAAGTTGTTGTTTTTTTTTGTTTTAAATTGTATATGTATAGGTTAAATAAAAATATATATTTTATCATGCCACCTAAAATGGCTTGAAAAACTCTTTAGCATCTTTGTAGAATCACTGAATATGCATGATGTGCAAATTAGAAATGCCTGCATCACAAGAACTATAGTTATCTGAATAGTCAACTGCTAGAACACAGTTTTTGAGCCCTGATTACACATATTGAAAATCATAACATCATTTAAAAAATGATTTATGTGTTTATATATTTTGTTCATCATTAACATGTAAACTAGGACGAGACGAGAGGTGTCCAAGCAGAACCAGGACTTTTGAGAGTTTTATTTCTCTATATAATCCTCGGCAACACTAATGCACTTATCACTCGTGCTTGGACACCAACGTAGAAAGTTTTCTACGTGTTTTCTGTGTGAATTCGGAGACATGTTAGGACTGCCTACTTCATATCTGACACGCTGACCTCCCAGGAGCTCCTTTAATGGCCCAAACATGTGGAAATGGCTTGGAGCGAGGTCAGGACTGTGTGGGGGATAAAGAAATAACTCCCAGCCAAGTTCATGTAACATGCAAGTGGTGTTGGTGAATGATTGTTTGTACAGCTCCCACAGACAGATGCGTCTCTTGTGTACGTTGGCAACTTCGAGGATCAGGGACCAGGGATCATAAACCAGAATACACATTGTGCCTTTTCTTGAGGAGTAGCCATTTTATAGGGGTTCAGTTTCCATCAACACAGTATCTGAAACACAAAAGTGTAATGTGAATGACACCTTTAATCAACACTGATTAAAATAAAATAAATCTAGTTACAATATCTCAACAACTGCCTTTGTAATATATTTGTTTTATTGTAAAGAGACTTTATGGACATCCTGTAGTTTGTATTTGTCCAAAGGGACATGGGTTGCTTTGTTTCAGTCTTCTCAGGAATTTATTGACAATTGAAACTGTTTGGCACAAAAACAGAAATGTTCTATGAATGTGATCAGTCTTCAGTGCAATCCTGGTTAAGGGTAAGGTAACGTAGAGTATCTGTCCCACGAACACTGGATAGGAGGTAAGAATCCACCCTGGATGAGACGCCAGACACACTAATTCACGCTCTCGGTCACAGTGCCCTAGGGGCGGTTTAGAGTCACGGGTCCCTTTAAAAACAAATCAGCGAAATATATTGCATTAAGTAAAAACAATTTCTCGATTCCTCCAAAACGTTTTAGAGTTTACCGCTACGCTAAAGTTCTGCTCGAGACGAGCTCGAAAGTCGACGCGCCGGATGATGTACTGCAGACGCCCTTATTTAGTTAGCAATTATCTGCATCTGGTAGCTCATTTGATTTACGGGACAGTTTTACAAGTTACTATCGCCCTTTAAAATGCCTTTTAATCGCATTCGAGCAAAGGCAATACTTTCAGTCATGAGCCAGTAGTAGCACTTTGTTTGTACACAGTCAGAAATGTCATAGTGATGCTGTGTGTGTGTGTGTGTGTGTGTGTGTGTGAGAGAGAGAGAGAGAGAGAGAGAGAGAGAGAGAAGTGGTGGCTAAATAGCATTGACAGAAGATTTACCTCAGAAGATAAAACAGTGCGACTGAGAGGCGGGGGAAGGGAGCGAGAAGTGAAATAAGAGCGACATTCAGAACTACAGACTGTCAGAGAAAAAGAGAGAGAGAGTGTGTGTGTGTAGATGAGATGAGTGGGAGGCTGTGAGTTCTACAGTAGAGACAGAGCAGAAGCGCACATACACACACGCACACACACACACACACACACACACACACACCAGACACACTTTCTTTCTGACCTATTTCAGCTCTCTGCTTTCCTGATGTATTTTCTGGACCTTAGACAGTGTGTGTGTGTGTGTGTGTGTGTGTGTGTGTGTGTGTGTGTGTGTGTGTGTGTGTGTGTGTGTGTGTGTGTGTGAGAGAGAGAGAGAGAGAGAGATGCTATACGTCAGCTTTATCCTACATTCACACTAACGAGCAACAAATCGCTCCTCTCGCACATGGCCTTGTAGCGAGTGAGACTCTTGTCACTTGAGGGTGTGTGGGCTTTTTTTTTGTTTGTTTGTTTTACATCTTGATAAGTAACAGTAGTAATAGTATATTAAGCCTGCAACCCGCTATACGACGTATACAAGTTACATGCTAAGCTTTGAACTTGCATGGTGAGGAGGTTTAGCAAAACCTACTAAGCTAACAGTACAAACTGCAAAACAGGCAGCAGCGAGCTAAGCTACTAACTTTCCTGAACTTTTATTATATAATAAATTATATACTGTATGTATTTTTCTCGTAATACAGCAGTACCTCAGCATTTAATCCGTCCCGGAGGCGAGATCTTAAGGTGAAAATTTAAATTTGTACAACACTATAATCATATTTGTTGCAAATAAAAACAAGCAAAACATTTATAAACGACATGTAAATGAAGTAAAATATGAAATAAATAGACATTAAACTTCACTTAACCTTAGATCATGATTCCTCTTGTCACCGGCTGCTTTAAAAACCAAACTGAAAGCGGCTCTGTTTTCTTCTTGCTAACATTTCTGGGACCCATGGTGCTGTCTTCACTAAATCTTGCACAAAAGAAAAAAAAAACAAGAAAAAAAACACACAAACGCGATTGTTTAGCTTTCCACTGATGCAAACAAGTTTTGACCGGCTCCCGGATATACGTGTAACTTAGCCGGGCGCTGGTCCATAGCGGGTATGCCGAAGACGCGCTTGTATGCTGAGGCAAAATTTCGGTTGTTAAGGTGAAAATTTGTGAGGGGGGGCGTTAGTTCATCAGTCACAACAGAGCACTGCAGAAGCGCCGTGAACTGATGTCAAGCTATTGTGTTTTTTCGTTGATTTTTACTTTCAAGGTGTATTTCAGAGCTTTTAAAAAAATAACAGAAATATTACCTGATGATTACCTGATTACCTAACAGGTTACCAGATTACTAGATCACCTGAGCACACAGATAAAAGAGTCCGCTGGCTCCTGTTCTCCTGATCATTTCCATGTGCAGTACGACACGGTGAACTCTGTAACTTACTCAAACAGCCCAGGGGTCAGAGGTCAGGGGTTAGAGAGGGTTTTTTTTTCGGATTCAACCGTGTGTTAGTAGCGCTGTTAGCCTTGTAGCTCACGTTAGCTATGAACAGAACGACATGGAGGGTTCAATGGCGATTCAGAAGGACTTACCGTAGAAGCAATTACTAAGCAGACAAGTGTTGCTTAAGATGACGGCATTATCAAATGAAAGTGATTCTGTGACTCAGGGTTTTGGCGCCGGTATCACGAACGTAACGTCCCTTTTGCCATCCAGAAGTGGGCCGGAACATGGCGGACTGGCACTGTGGAGTACATGTACATGTATTACTGAGCAGTCATGTATGACATGACAACTCATTGATATAAGTTTTCCTTTCATATAAATGAAACGAATTATCAATATTGTAAGGGAATCAACAGGATTGGATGAACTCCGGACCTCGTGCACTCGCTATGGAAACTGCCCGAGGAATCATTAAGATTTATGGTATCATGACTAATTTGCATAGAACTGACAGATGTTACTCGTCGTTTGTCACTTGCCTTCGAGTTGTGACATGAGCGATCACCTGTCACTATTTGTCGCTTGCTATCATGAACGAAGTTTGGAAAAGTCTGTAATCTGATCTGTGTTTTTCGAGAGAGAGAGAGAGAGAGAGAGAGAACTCGGGGTAATAACGATTTCAAAAATCAGAACGATCAGAAGCGTACGCCGGGGCGAGCGAGCACCGGGCCGGTGTTTTTAAATAGCCTGGAATGCGCAGCGCTGGAAAGGGGTAGGAGTTCAGCAGCCATCACGGTGCAACGTGAGGTTCTGCTCGGGACGGCAGCTGTGTGGAAGCCGTCACTTCGGTGTCTCTGGTGTGTGTGTGTGTGTGTGTGTGTGAGACTCAGGTGTGTGCTGCTCAGTCGTCTCCGCTTATCCAGAGAAGACTGTTCCTTAAGACACTTATCCTTTTGCTGAAAAGATGAAGGATGCTGACTGTCATTTTCAGCAGCACAAGACCCCACCCACTCACTCGTTCGTTGTCTTGTTGTCTGTAACCCACCGCTCTCGGCTGTACTGCCTGAGCCAACACGTATGCAAAAAAAAAAAAAGAAGAAGAAAAAGCCAAAGGTCACGTCAAGGCCACCTGTTAGAAATGACAGCTGAGTGCCGCTTCTCTTCGCTCCGCTCCCCCTTCAGTCTCTCTCACTCATTCACTCCTCCTCCTTTTCCTCCTCCACCTCCTCTCTCCCCCCCTGCTGTTCTCTGTTAACCCCTTAGGGATGGTCCACCCAGTATGCAAACACGCTTGCTTGTATCCGCGCTCTCTCTCTCTCCCTCTTGCTTCTCGCTTCTCTATTTAAGTTTGTTTCCTTCTCTCTTCTTCTGCTACTCTTTCTCTCGATCCTTAAATAAGTCCGGTGTGTTCTCATGAACCGTGGCTCGCCCTGTCTGCACGCTCTGATTAATGCAGCGGCGCGGCGTGTTTATGTACTCGAGGGGTTCAGAACACTGGGTCACACATTTTGCTCAATGGAGGGGTTCAGTGCCGCCCGCGCACGAGGCTGTGGAGGTGCAGGAAACGACAGGCAGACCAGTTAAAGTGGTGATGCGAGAGAAGCGGAAAGGAAATGATGAAGGCAGGGATGTTTGCTGATGGTAAAATATACAAGAGAACGCTTTCCAGCGTTGTGCACATTAAAGGTGTCTCCAGGAAAAAAAGAAAGAAATCACAAACCCTCTTTTTCTCCTAGAGCCTTGTGTGGAAAGGCTCTTTCCAGGAAAACGGGGGAAGATTTCAGTGTGGAGTGTGTGCAGCTATGTTTGTAGTTGCTCTAGAGAACACTTCACCCTGATCCCAATAGTGTTTGTTCTGATGTATGTAACTTTATTATAGATCCGGGAACACGTCTTTGTTCTGCCGCATCTTTCACAGCTTATGAAAAGGAACTAAAGGAACAAGGAGAGATCGTCTAGGAATCTCGTCTTTCGTTCAGAAATTAAGCAAAAACCGTGTCCTGTTGCGTTTCTCTCGAATAACCGCATCCTATCGTTTCCCAGACCAAACGCAGGAGAAGAGACGGCATTAAACAGGAGGAAAGATAAGGTGAGGAGATTAGAGGGACGAGCTGTCAAACCAGTTCAGCCTGAATCCCCTTCCAAGGTTCTACTTTCTGTGAATCCTTCTCCGCGTGTCATGCAGCAGCCCCCACCTTTAGCAACACTCACCACCCCTCCTCCTTCATCTCCGCCGAGCTGAAACCGATCCAGGAGCCGCACGGCCTGTGGAGCAAGCAGAACGTGATAGCCGGTCGTGCCAACACTTGCCCGTGCCACTCACTCTTGGATGCAGGAGCAGGTGATCCTGAGACTTCTTGTAAAAGTGAGGGAGTAGTTTTATTCAGAAGCATATAAACAAGTTGTGAAACTTTTTTTTTTTTGGCTCGTCCTGACTTCCCTGCATTCCCTAGTTTGTTGGTTAATATTAACCAGGATTGAAACTTTAATTTCGCTCTCAGGTATACGGTCAGGATTGACATCTTTTGCTCGCTCCTTATCCCCTAATCCTGTCCATCTGCTTTCACCCTTGGCTCTCGTCCCACCCGTCTATCCTTCCTTTATCCCTTCCTCCTTCCATGCTCCTATACGTATAAAGGCCAATGCGATTCTGTTGTCCGTCCAGTAACGCGAGTTCATCTGAGTACTGTTGGTATTGGCCGGCTGTCTGGAAACCCACCTGGCCTTGCTGGGTTTGTGTGGTGGCAGGAAGTGTCAGTTTACCAGCTTAGCGAGCAGAATAAGAGCACACTCGTTCTCCTGTTACCATCAAACAAAACACTGGTGCTCTGCGATGATGTCACTCTCTGTCTTATAGGCCTTTTCAGAAAAGGCCTCTGTCTTGTCATTGCAAGAGACAAGAGAGAGACAAGATACCGAATTCCTCTTGTCTCTGAAACCGTGCCGTCAAGAGAAGTGCGGTGTGCCTTAATGAGGTTTTGGGTCCTTAAGATGCTGTTATGCAACTTGGGTGGGTATAAGTGCATTCATGTTTCCAGGTCAAAGAGACGTAGTGACGGTGTTAAAGATCTACACTTGATACCCGTTAACTCAAATGCTTTTGTCATCAAATGATTGGGGAATACTTTTACGGAATCATTATTAGAGATATTATGATTAAATTTTGGACTAATATTGGACAGAAATCCAATCTACTTTTTTAATATTATTGGTCTGACACTGTCATATGATGTCGTCTGGACTGTTTAATATGAACTCAGCTTGCACATACTCTTTATTTCAGTTGGAGGTCATTGATAGCTGAAAGCTAACGGCGACAGTGACATCGCACACATCTTTCAGGAAATATGAAATGGAGAACAAAAAATTTTAAAATCAGGTTTTGTCCTATGCACTAAGAGTTTTAATTTTGGTATCGTACCGAAAAATTGGGGAGACATGGAATCGGTTCAACCACCTGGGTTCCTGGTTCCTTAGTGCTCCCACATTAATCACGGCTCTACAGCCAATCAGGGGCGTCTGTGAGCTCACGCAAGCGTAAGGAGCGGATAGCGCTGTCCTCCGAGTGTGTTACTCCGCCCCCAACGGTGCATGAGCATGCAGTTTGAAAAGATGCGATCGGCCGGCGTTATGTGGTTCGGTGGAAACACGTGATAGTCTTCGGCCCTCCCGGCTGAGTGGTAATAGCAGCCTTAATGTGGAGCCCCCTAGTGACGGGGAGGAATTGGACACGACTAAATTAGGGAGAAAATCAGGGAAAAATCCAAAAAAATGATGATGACAGATGATCAGGAGGTGATTAGTGTACTGGGTGATGCTGAGTGCTGAGTGACTGGAACAGACGAGAGGGGAAATGACGTCGGCGCTGAGGTTGTTACATAAACAACCCATTCGTAAGGCACTTTGCAGGCTGTCATAGTAAAACACTTTGTTCCTATTTCTTTATTTGAATCTACATAATTTCATGAAGAAATTAAGGGGGGGGGTGCTCAAGACCTCCGCACAGTACAGAATAATGTTAAGGAAATTTAAGAAAGTGTGAATTAATTCTGAAACATAAACCGGCCGGCATGGGATCGTTTTAAATCGCACAGCTCTTTTGAACTCGTCATCATATTTTAATTATTAGGCGAGTGCATGATTGGTTTGTGAGTGTTTTATTAATGTGATGATGAGTGTGTGTGCGTGTGCGTGTGCGTGCGTGCGTGTGTGTGTGTGTGTGTGTGTGTGTGTGTGTGTGTGTGTGTGTGTGTGTGTGTGCGCGACTGTGTGGTTCTGACGTGTCTGGCCCTGATCTCAGAATAGGAAAGTGCCAGAAACATCTGACACTACTGACTGGAGCGTGCTTGCCGCCTTGGGTTCAAAAAAAAAAAGAAAAAACGCATGCGCGGCCTCGAATCTCATCAGGTACAGAGAGTAATGCTGAAGAGGTGTTGATCAATCTCCCAGCGATCTTTGTCTATGTGTGTGCGCGCGCTTGTGTGTGTGTGTGTGTGTGTGTGTACACATACTTTGGCAGCTATGCATTCCAGACCACTCCCAGCTCTCAGCACTGTTAGCAAAGCTTCAGGCCTTTTGAATGGCATTCAGAACTTCTGATGAATGATGAACCAGCACGGTGAGATGAGTCCGTGCGAGTCGGTGTTGCTCAAACATCACCCGTTCCTGTCGCGCTAGAAAGAGGCTGCGTCGAGGTGGGGTGGGGTGTGGGGGGTGCGAGCGCCATGCTGCGTGAGATGGAGGACGGCGGGAGCAGTGATGGAGGGGGTTTAGAGGAAAGGAAGGAGGAGAATGGCTCAGGCATTCCGCAGGCCTTCCCAGCCACCACACCAAACAGGAAATGCATGAGTTCCCCACTCTACCAGGAGAGAGAGAGAGAGAGAGACTTTCCATTCTTTTGTGTTGCTTGAAAACATTTAGTAGAATATGAAAGAGGTTGGGGAGGAACGATGCAGGTATTGTGTATGATATGCCGAGTATTTTTTTGTTTGTTTCTTTAGTTTTTTTCCCCGAGCTCCAAGGGAAGTTTGGAAAAAAAAAATTTCCTCCCCATCTTGCTGACTCACAGATGTGTGTGTGTGTGTGTGTGTGTGTGTGTGTGTGTGTGTGTGTGTGTAGCAGTGTGCGTTTGCAACACCATCAGCCATCCCATCTGAAGCGACTCTGCCGGTAGCGTATCCTTCCGAGCCTTTATCCACCCTCGGTTTTCATCTTTTCATCACGCGAAACAAAAAGTAGGCCAGTTTCCTCCCCTCGTTTCTCCCATTCTTTGTCCAGCGCATCCTGACCAAACACTTTTTCTTTTTTCTTTTTTTTTTTCCCTGCACCATATAGTATGTTGCCCTTGGCTTCATTTTCCTGCCAGAACGAACGTCTGTTTTAGAACTTCGAACTCTGGAACGTGTTTTTTTTTTTTGTTTTGTTTTTGCATCGTGCTCAGAAGCGTAGCAAGGTTCGAGATGAGGCGTCCCGTGATACCCTGACAGTTTTATATCTCACTGAGGTTAAGGTTAATGCGTTCCACCTTCTCCGCTGACCACAGCGGCGCTTTCCCCTCATCAGACAGGAAGTAGCTCGACGAGTCGAACCAGTGACTCCCGAGGAGCGGTTTAGTGAAGGCGAGTTCACAGGAGGATGCGTACAGTTTTTTCAAGCATACACTACATACGACACCACACGAGGCGGGTGGTTCATCACTCACCCGTATAGGGGTGGGATGAAAAAGATGGAAGTGACCTGTGGATTTCTAAAAGTTTGGTTCGGGTGTATGTGAGTTTTCATGCCGAGTAATGGATAAGGGTGGGGCAGCAGCACATGTTAAAAACTAGACGTGTAGTAGCGGCTTTGTGAGTTTCTTTTCTTTTATTCTAAATCGAGGATGATCGTCGGTGGGGAGGGGAGTCGGAGATAATCATAGCCTTCTGTAGCATGTGCACACAGGAGCAGAGAGCGAGCGAGACAGAGAGAGAGAGAGAGAGAGAGAGAGAGCAGTCTTCCCTCTGCTGCTCTCTAAGCCACTTCCTGCTTTTGACTCTCAGCCCAACCCCCCCTACTGTTCCTCTCTCTCGCTCTCCAGCCTGTGAGACGATTTCACTCGGCCAGACGCAGACGGCCCAGCCCCTCCGCGTATTCACGTCTCCTACATCTCCTTTCCTGTCGATCCTCTGGTCATCTCTCACGTGACCGTTTTTCCACCGTCTCTCTTTTACCCTGTTTCTCTGTCTCTTTAACTCCGCCTCATCTCTGTCTCTCTCTCGTTCTCTCTCTCTAACGTCTCTCATTCTCAGTGGCCCCACCCTCCTCTCTCTGGGATGGGCCCCCTTCTTTCTCTCAGTCTGGCTGTTAGTATCAGTCTCCTGCAGCTGCTACAGTCCTTTTGCTTGTACTGTTTTTTCGTTCGAGGCAACACTGCGCGGGCTGGCGACGACCACGACTGCTCGAGATGCTTTGATGCAACACGTTTTCTTTCTGGGTTTTTTTTTTTTTTTTCATGAGCTGAACATTTCATGACTTCCTCAAATCTCAGAAAAGAAACCACTGACAACTCGAGAAAAAAACAAGTTAACATATTGCTTCATTTATAATGATCTATCTATAACGCTTACGGCCTCGGACTGTTTAAGCTCATGTTCCAGCTAGTGTCTGGGTTTCTAGTGTTAGTTATGTTCTCGTGCTGTAACCAATCAAAAGTGTTTTGTTTGTGTTTTTTTGCAGCACGGCCCAAGAGACCAATCTGTCCAAATCCATACCAGTATAATGCGGGGAGATTGTGCATACACTAAATAAGCACAACAGCTAAACTTTAAACTCTCAGCCAAGACAGGAAGAAACACACAGACATAGTAAGTAAGAGATAGCAAAAGTTTTTACCTTGAGCAGTAAAGCCTGAAATCTGAAAACAGCGACTGTAACAAGCAGACGGTTTCATGTGCGGTTAAAAAAAATACAAAGGAGATCCATCTTAAAGCTTCAACTGTGCAGATTGGCGATTGTGTAGGAGAATAAAAAGTAAAGCCTTATCCTCACCTTGTGTGAATATTCCACAGTCTATCGTTGCCTTTTTTTTTTTTTTAAGAAAGTTACAAGTGATAGTTCGGTTGAATGTCAATCTGCCGTCTGTTTACACATCAGGGATGGGAATCACCGGGGACAGCAGCATCATGATTCCCAGCTGTCGATTCCATTTGCATTGCGATTCTGTTAGTATCTTGATTCGGTATAATTGTGTTTAAATAGTATCACGATTCGGAACAACAGGCTTAGCAAATAATTCGTTCCTACCACACAGGATGCCGCACCCCCTGCCACTGTGTGAATAGTTTAGAATGCACCCCCTGCAGGATCGTAGAGGAATTGCAACCTCTACATATATACATATATGTGTATGTATATTTCAATGTGCCACAAAATAGAATTGTGATGCATCACTGAATCTGTCTAATACTGGATGAACGTTGTAATATACAGTA
Source organism: Clarias fuscus (assembly GCA_030347435.1). Classification (NCBI taxonomy): domain Eukaryota; kingdom Metazoa; phylum Chordata; class Actinopteri; order Siluriformes; family Clariidae; genus Clarias; species Clarias fuscus. The sequence goes on along the minus strand of CM059208.1, from coordinate 33,863,855 downwards.
GTCATAACAACGTCGTGATGACGTCCACCATCGAGACAACATGTTTTAGAAAGTTAGAATGATTCGATTACATGATGACGTTGAATTACCGACCCAAAAGCAAATACATCCTTTATTCTGAGCATTTATGCCGATTAACATGCACTGGCACAGTGTCGGCCTCATCCATGGCCCCTTCATTTTCTCCCAGGGTTTAGAGTCCTGCTGGGAGATTGGGACGGATGCAACAGCTGTATCTCATGTCGTGCATCTCTCAGTGTTGTACTGTAACGTTACTTCTGTCTTTCATTTTCTTTCAGTAATATTACAGGTGTGTCTTAGCTTCCAAAATTTCTCTACTGTGTTAGCTTAGGGTGTTTGCATCCATGCATCCAAACTGCATCACTTCCGCTTTCACAACGCAGAGCTTAAGCTTTTTGTTTAGTTTTTTTTTTTCTTTATATTTTCCTGGCTGCTTTCTATTAAAATTTTCCGGTAAATTGTTGTTGTCTGGTGTTTAAATGTATATACATTAACCCTACGATTTTGTTAATGTAGTGCTGCGCAGTTTACACCTGAGGATGGCTGGGAAATGGCTTTTTCTTTTGTTTTTGTTTTTTTGTTTTTTTAACCTGGCCAATAAGCTATAAGATTGTACAGACAGTAAAGGAACGGCGAAGCGTAGCTCTTTACTATAAAAAATGAAGGATTTATTAATATTGAAAACTCAATAAATGAATAAAGCAATAAATCCTGTTACTGTCGCGTATCCTCGTATTGCTTCTTCGACACGGTTTGTTTTTCCATCCCCACCCCAGACCTTCTCTTTGCCACCGTTCCAGTTTCCAACCCTTCCATTACGGTGCGAGTTGTGGAGCAGGTTTCACATGCAGCCGAAATGCACACTGTTCCTTTCTGTGACTCGTGGATGCTCAGTCTTGTAGCCGCAGTGCTATTTGGGAGCAGGAAGATGAACACACACACACGCGAAACAGACACACACACACACACACACACACACACACACATGCATGGCATGAGCTATAAGAGGAAGTTGAGAGATAAAACTCTTCCTGAGGTGTGCGGCTGCTGAACTGAGTAAGTGCCTCTTAGGTGATCTCCTGATGCTTCGGTCTTTCCGAGCAGCGTGTTAGAACGGCGACGCAGATGATTAACAAAAGGGCGGAATTATATATGAAGATAAACCTTGACATAGTTTAGCCGTAACCATACGGTGAAGAACAGTAAATCGTGCCAAGGTCGACAGAGCTGAAGGCCTATTGTTCATCAGGAAGAGTTCTAAAGGAAAACTTAAGGCAGTTGAAAGCCATTTTTATTCAGAGTTCAGAATAGACTCGTTCGCTGTGCCAGATTTGCCCACACACACACACACCCACACACACACACACGCACACACTTCAAATATCATTTCTTGTATCTTAAATCATTTCTTGTATTTAAACGAGTCTCTGTTACTCTCATTTGTACCGTTCTCGCTGTAATCCCATCATCCGGTGGTGAAGAAGGAGGCGTTCTTGTCTGCGGCTCAAGGCTGCTTCTTAACGTTCTCATGTTTTTATCATGACTCCTTCAGGTTTGTCCAGATTTACATTCTGGCCTCAACAGGGTTTGTTAAAGATTTGATGAAAAAGCTTTTTTTTTTTAAATGCACCAAAAAAAATAATGACATTTTTGGTTTAAACTAATTACCAGTCCTGACCTCGCTCCAAGCCATCTCCACATGCTTGGGTCATTGAAGGAGTTCCTGGGAGGCCGGCGTTTCAGACGTGAAGCAGGAATCAGTGCTCCGGAGTACTGAGAACACTTTCTACCTTGATGGTGTCCAAGCACTAGTGAAACACTGGGATAAGTGCATTAGTGTAGCAGAGGATTATACAGTATAGAGAAATAAAGGGAGGTTTTAGTCTCAGAACTGTGTTCTGTTATTCTGCCCAATCAAAACTCACTTATAATATTTATGATATTAATTATACATAGAACCTTTTGATATGGCCATACATACCAAATAAAAGGATTTAATTAAATTTAAAATTAATTAATTAGATTAAAATATTTTTTAAAAGAATGAAATAATACATGAATATATATGAGTAAACAATATATGTAAAAAACTATTTTTTAAATAATTCACATTTCTAGTAATTTCTATAACAGACTCTTGTGCTCTAAACAAACCTGATTATCCACCAAACCTTTGGATGTGCAAAATATCCTTTTAAACCATGTCCTCTACCCAGAAAGGTCAGACGTCGAATTGAAATGGCATTGTACACAAAACTACGTCCTCGCTCATGAAGGAAGCATCACCTGATTAGTAACAAACGATATTTCTATATCGGGCAACTTTATTTCATCCGACAACGCTGCTTTCTTCCACTTTTTACACACTATCGAATGATCTTGCAATTAAATCCTGTCTGTAGATGATATATCCTTGTTTTTCCTCCCTTTCAGCCATGGAGAGTGCCTTACCTGAGAAGAGGTGTGTCGAAGATGGCAAAGCCTCTCAGCAGCAAGAGAAGCTTTCCACACCGATGGAAGGTACGGCATGACGGTGACGCCACACTCGCTCTGTGCCATGACTCAACACGAGGAATTGTTGCAAATGGTAACGTTCATGATTTTCTGATTCAGAGAATCCGCGGGGTGAACCGGAGCGTCCCGGAGGCATGGGGAAGGAGAACGGGACCGAGGAAGAGCGAGAAAAGGGAGGGGCTGATCAGGAGGAAGAGGAAGATGGAGAGCCCTGTGCCAACTCTACGGCGCATTCGGAAACGAACACTGGCCAAATGAACGGAGACGCGGAGACGCCTGCCTCGGACACGTCCCCCAAAACCCCAAGCAAATCCCCGTCTGCTAATCGCACCGGCAGGAGGAACCAGGTACGTCTATGTTTCTGATAATGATGATGATGATGATGATGAAGATGAAGATGATTTAATTCTTAAAAGTTTTTTTTTTTCATCTTAATTTTTGTTTATTGTTTTTTTTTTTTATTCTAGAACCTTTGTTTGGTAAACTTTGGAAGTTTATTTTCTTTCTTTTTATTTATTTGCCTGTTGTTTTTTTCATCTCATAAACATTAGTTTGGTAAACTTTGTTAGTTTGTATTTCATGTGATGCACTTTAAGTTTGTAATTGATGTATTTTTTTGCTAATTAGTTTTTTGTTTTTGAGATAATTTTGTAAACAAATTTTGTAAAACTTTTAGTAAACTTGATTTATTTGCCTGTTTTGTTTTGCTTTTTAATTTGTCTTTCATCCCAAAGACTTTTATTTGGTGAACTTTGTAGATTTAAATCCCTAAAGAAGCTAATGATTGTTTTTATTCTCATGTGCAAAGGTTTGGGCACCCCAGGTTTTTTGAAGTGAAAAGAAGAAAACTGCTGTTACATCAAACGATGACAAAAAACAAACAACATCTGCACTTTTAATGCATGCCCACTTTATTTCTGATCATTTCAATTAAATAACTTTTTTTTTCTTTTCACTCCAAAGATGAACACAATATGTAGTGGATTGTAACGTCCTCACCTAAACCGTGGTGTAAAAGTGACGAGTGACACCTCCGGGAAGAGATACTGTAATAATACTGTACATAATAAGAAACACATAGAGTGGCCCACATGTTTTCCTGACATGAGTTCACCCCAGAGGTGCCGCCGAGGGCAGAAGTTTGCAAGGCTAAAACGAATAGCAGCAAATGGTCCCCTCTCAATCCCCCCTTTGTCAGCGGCCATGCGTCTTACGCCTGCAATTAAAACGCTGAAGCGCTCCTCTGTAGAGAGAAAAACAGGTGTTTTGCCCCCCTCCAGCCTTCATTCAGCAGCGCCGAGTGTGTTTCCATGCGTTTGACTGCCTGTCCCACATGTTCTTGATGCTCGCTGCCAGCTGGAGCCGCTGCCTTCCCCAGGACACATGCGGAGGCCACTTGTGGTGCGCGAGTCCTCGCATAAGGACCCGGAAAACACAGTGGCTTTATCAGTAAGGTCCTCTCAGCCTCACGCGGCCTGCACCCCGGGTGTGTTTCACCTCTCAGATTTCACACCAGGAGTCGTTCTCGCAACACTTGGCTTTAAGAGGAACGTTGTTAAGATCTGTTCTGTGTTGTGTGAAGCTTGGAAGGCCAACATTTGGACTGTTTCGAGCTTCTCCATCATCAGATATGGGCAAGGAAGTTGTGACACGTTTGTTGCAGTATGCGTTTTTTTGTTTGTTTTGTTTTTCTGCATCACTAAACATCAGGAATGATCAGTTGTATATTTCAATTATTTAAAAAAATGATAGACCTTCTACATGAACAGTAGTACTGTTATATTAAATGTGTATAGTAATGGTACAGTAAGGAATAAAACACTGGATGTACTGCTGTAGAAAATATGATCAACAAGGATTTTATCAATATGATTATTTTTATTTATTTATTTATTTTTGTTAAAGTAAGGGTCTCGTTGTTAGGAACCTCCACTAGAGGTCACTGTTCATGTCTGTCTGTTTGTAGTTTTTGTTGGTCGACTCAGTTTCCCAGAAGGCACCTCGGTCAGGTGATAGGGCTCACCTGAACCGAGGTGGCTCATTAAACATCTTATAAATAGCAGTTTGTTCTGGGAAACTGGGTCGAGCATTGTTTGTTTGTTTGTATCTACCATCATGTGGGCATTCCTTTTTGTTTGTTTCTTTGAGTTTATATTTTAGTAATCTTGTTTCACCTTTGTTTTTCTAGAGGGCTCTAGTTTTGTTTTCTGTATGTTCCTTGTTCTGATGGATTCATGGAGCTGCCTTGTTCATTGTTTAGTTAGGCTGTGTCCCCTCCTGTGTAAGTACTGTTCTGTGTCTCCCCAGTGTCAGCCTTCTGGTATAGTTCTTTGTCTGTTTAGTTTTGTGTAGCCACATGAGGGCCTAGCCGCTAGCAGGGTTAGCCACTAGTAGGCCTTGACTGCTAGTAGGGTTAGCCTCCAGTAGGCTAGCCTCTAGTGCAGGGGTGTCCACCCCTGCTCTAGTGGGATTGACTGCTTGTGGTTCTGGTCGCTAGTAGGTTAGCCGCTAGTTTGGAATAGCCTCATGTGTGCTTTGCCTTCTTGTGTTCTGTTTCCTTATTAGGTCAGTACTAACCCGGTTAGCCACTAACTCCATTAGCTACTAACCCGGTTAGGTCAGCATCCAGTGTCTCCATATTCCATGTAGCTACTAACCTCACTAACCACTAACCCATCTGGTCTCCAGTCCTGTCTCGTCTCTAGTTCCCCTCCTCCTGGTTCCCTGTGTTCAGATCCTTTCCTGGTTCCCTGTGTTCAGATCCTTTCCTGTGTTTGCCCTGAGCCCTAATTATAGTTTGAGTTTGTTGTTTTAGTTTCTTTTTGTCTGTTTGAGTTTGTAAATAAAAGATTATTTCTGTTCATACACCCCTCTGCGTTCATGCCTACCATATATGCCCACGGCAACTACATCAGCCGGTCTAGCCAACCACTACCACCAGCTAGACCTCTGACACTCGTCACACACTGCTGAAAATGATGAATTACCCACCCAGTCTTACAGTATATAATATCAAAGTGTGTGGAAGGAACGGGGTCAAAATGGGAAAATGTTCATTTATCAAGCTCATACTACTTCGTCAGGTCCACCAGGTCCTCTGAGATTGAACCGAGCGGCCCCACGTCATAGCGTAAGCCTGAAGAGGGCGTTGTGAGATGTCTGTTGCCATAGCAACACCACAGCGACATCACAGTGACGACTCGGAACGCCACAGTTGGTATATGCGTTGACGTAACAACGATGGAGTGAAGTGACATCATAGGCACAGCGCAGTCAGTCAGGACTCCATTTTTGCTACGCGTTGCCGTGGAAACGAAGGAGTGACAAGACCTCACTGTAACATCTCAGGAAGAACATCATCGTTGCAGCGCCACGTCAAGGAAGACAGTACGACATCCTTAGCAGTTTTTACTTAGCAGAGTTCACTCAAGTGTCTGAGCGTGACAGAGGTTTAACAGCACAACCTGAAGTCTTTTATTATTAACTCATACTCGTTAATTGCAGAGTTGTATTCGTTAAAAAAAAATGTTTTAAAAAAAAAACGGATCCTACTTTTTATTTGTTTAGAATGCAAAGCAAGGTAGGTCCTTTTGTCACTTACTTTACAGCAGCTGTAGACAGCCATTTTCTCAGCAGGTTCTCTTTTTATTTACGCTCTTGAAGCTTAAACAAAACAGCAACATCGCTGAAGTGTGAAGACTCTCATGTCAGAAGTTGACATTGTCGAGTAAATTCAATGATTAGAGATTTAAAAAATTGTGATCAATTACACAATTGTTAACATTCTTGTATTTACAGCTTTTAAAATGTTGCACCTCTCTTTATTCACTGTGCCGCGCACGATCCAGGCCGAGAAATCTTTCACCGGTTAATTAAGAGCTCATAAACACGACTACGCTCCTGAGATCCTTTAGATTTTCTTTCAGTTCGATTGTACACGTTTGAAGTGTTTCAACTCAGAACGCTGTGATACAGAGAGAGAGAGAGAGAGAGAGAGAGAGAGAGAGCGCGAGTGTGTGCACACCTGTTGCTGTCTCTCTGATAAGACGCTTGTTTCCAGTCTCACATCTGAGCTTCACAGGCTTGTGTCCGCCTGACGCTTACGCAAGAGGAGGTCTCGAGTGTAACTGATTATTGTTGTGGCAGAGTGCTCTGTCTATAAGACTTTCCTCTGTGTTACAGGAAATGAAAGATCGCTCTTCCTTCATCTGCCCCTTGTGTGATAAGAACTGCCAGACACAGCATCATCTCACTATGCACATACGACAGGTACAGAATAAAAGGCAGCGCCATGTGATTCTCAAATCAGCGTTTCTATCGAGAATCGGCCAGAACACAGTATTGGTGCAGATTTTATTTTTGTGTTATACATATGATACAGAAAATATTACTACTTCTGAAGTTTATGCAGCATGGAATCTTACTTCCTTAAAAATTTTAAGTCGCTAACTTCAGCCATTTTGAAGAGATGATTTTATATGAGCATTCAAACAATAATCATTTAAAATACTAATTATTCATATTTCTTGATACTGAAATTGATATAAGCTTCTAGCGGTATATGACCTGTAAAAGCTGCTTAAATTAAAGCATTTCGTGGAAAATTAAAGATTTTTTTTTTTTGCCAAAAAATCTGTAGTGTCCGTAACCATGTCAAATTCATGTTGCAATATCTTAACAATATGCATTTTAGAATAATACACTTTTCCAGGTTTCTGTCTTTTCATGAGAAATCTAAATTGCCCAAGTTCTATCTAAATTATGTTCATTGAAAGGTTTGAATTAAAAAGGTTACGGACACTACGCCTACTGTAGGTGAGACACTTTTAAGCACCAATAAACACCATGTTTTGTCTGAATGGATGAGTGTCTGTGAAAAAAGTAGTCTTTTTTTTTTTTAGCCTTTTAACAGCATGCTGAATGGAAAATATTTAATTGCAGTACAACTAAAATTAACAACATGTTTATGTTTGGGATGTAGACCAGTAAACAACCTTACATCCCTCTTCAGCCATGTGTGCAGACTGTCAAGGCGCATGAGGCACAGCTTTAATTCTTTTCATTTCCTGCCTCCAGAGCTTATAGTAAAGGCGAATGACTTCCTCGTCAGTATTATAGTCATGCCTAACTTAATTTACTAGGATAATTTATTCGCCGACATTATTTATATTAGCTAGGATTGGAAAGAACATTTGTATGATTTATAAATTGAAATAAATGAAGTGTGAAGATCTTGTAGGATATGGTACTGGACAAATGTTTTGAGCCCCCTTCACTTCTTTATGTTAAATTAAATGTAATAATGTAGATTAAATTAAAGAAATGGGAACTAATGTTTTACTGTGTCAGGCTGCCCAAAGATTAAATTTACAAATAGGTTTTTACGTCGCAACCTCAGCAGCAACCTCGTTTCCCCTGTCGTCCGCTTCATCCATTCAGCATCACCAGTATACTAAGTTAATTATTATTTTTTATGTTAATAATTTTTTTTATGCTTGAATGATTCATAGCTTTTTTCAGAGTACTGTAAACCATAATTCCTCGTCCTGTCTCTTCCTTAGCACAATACAGAGAGCGGGGGGAATGACCACTCGTGCAGCATCTGTGGAAAGGCGCTGAGCTCGGCCAGCTCTCTGGATCGCCACATGCTGGTCCACAGCGGCGAGAGACCCTATAAATGCTCGGTGTGTGGCCAGACATTCACCACCAATGGAAACATGCACAGGTACCAAACACGTTCAGGTTCAGGAACTAATCTGTTAGAATACAATGGCGGTTTTTTACTACTCTTAAGTTCGGGCGGGGCCTTCAAGGAATAGGAATGTCTTAATTTAAGATCACATGCCATGTTAGTCACAGCCACGCAGATGCATCTCAACTAATAATGTGACGTCTTACAGTAAGTGGTAGCACCAGAACTGATTAAAGTGGTTTCTTCTTATTTGCTCTTAAATGAAGAAATTTTTGTCATCTTTTTAAACCATTGGTTGGTTATCTAATTTTATATCATTGACCAAAAGGAAACCATGGCACCGATCGCTAGTCAGCTAATGCTAACACTGACTAGCTACCATGTTACAAATGCTACTTAAGCTAGCGTTAATGTCATCACAGGAAGGATTTCTGGCTTAAAAAATCTCTCTCATCAAAACCGCGAAATATATGTTTTATACAGCAGTATAAGAGGCATTTTATTTGAGATTTATAACATTTATGAAACTAATGAGTACTGTTGTTGGTGTTATGGAGTTACCTTTGCTAAGAAGTTCCATGCTGTTTCAAAATGGCTAAATTCAGAAAACTGCTGTTTTCCAAATAATACAGAGTGGTAGCTAGATAGGTTTAAGTGTCACTCTTTTTGGCATTGTTTGCAAATTAGTCTCAAACCCACTTATTATACACACATACACTGGTTTTAAAACACACTGAGCACTAATTAGTAGAAAATCATGTGCGTTAGAATCCCCATGTGCCACTTAGCCACTTAACCCGTGCTCGCTCTGTCAAGTTGAGTTTTGAGACTTTGGAGGCGTTTGAGGAGGTAAAACATTACCGTTATTTATAATCTTACTGGTGGGACACTCTGAATTATTCACACATTTTCATCCCTTGTTGTTGTTAGTCTTTTGGCTGAAAGTCTGTTAGGCTGTTAGTCTTTTGGCTGATAGTTTGGCTGTTAGTCTTTTGGCTGATAGTCTTGTTGTTAGTCTTTTGGCTGATCCTGTCAAGGGGTCGCCACAGCAGACCAGCCGATCCGCACAACAACTTTGCACAGGTTTTATGCCAGATGTCCTTCCTAGGGCCTCCGAGTGGCGCAGTGGTTAAAGCACTCGCCGGAGATCGCTAGTTCGAATCCCGGGTGGTGCTGTAACCTCTCGCAGCCGGAGGTCTAGAGAGAGCTGATTGGCCAAGGGGAGGGATGAGAGGTACTTAGTGCTCCCACATTGATCACGGCTCTACAGCCAATCAGGGGCGTCTGTGAGCTCGCGCAACAGAGGGAGTGGATAGCGCTGTCCTCCGAGTGTGTTACGCCGCTCCCAACGGTGCGCAAGCGAGCAGTTCGAAAAGATGCGGTCGGCTGGCGTCACGTGGTTCGGAGGAAACGCGCGACTAAATTAGGGAGAAAATCGGGGGAAAATCCAAAAAAAAAAAAAAAAAGGTTGTCCTTCCTGACGCAACCCTCCCATTTTTATCCAGTCTAGTTAAATTAGAAATAATGATTATGGCGGATCTCATAGATACGTGCTGCTTAGTAAAATGTTAAACTCTTGTATTTGAAGTTAGTTTGGTTTTTAAGTGAGAAAACTAATGTAAAGTCCATAAGGAACAGGCCACATTTGCTCTCACTGACTCATCTTCTATACCATTTTATCCTGTATTCAGGGTGGCGGGGGGCCTGGAGCCTATCCCAGGAGTCTTAGGGCACAAGGCAGGGTACACCCTGGACAGGCTGCCAATCCATCGCAGGGCACACACACATACACACACTCATTCACACACTACGGGCAATTTGGGAATGCCAGTTAGCCTAATCTGCATGACTTTGGACTGTGGGAGGAAACCGGAGTACCCAGGGGAAACCCACCGAGCACGGGGAGAACATGCAAACTCCCTGCACACAGAGACGGGAATCGAACCCGGACACTGGAGGTGCAAGGCGACAGAACTAACCACTACACCACCATGCCGCCCCGGGCCACATTTAATTAATCATTTAACATTTTTAAAGGTTTACACTTGTAACAAAACCAGAGAAAAAAATTATATCGGATAGAGATATTTATAAAATTTTGATACTTGTAGACTCACAATTTTAATCAACTCGGCACAGTGATATCGTGGTAATATCGGATCGGGAGGTGACTGGTGATTCAATAACTGGTTTACTCTAGCTTTATCCTTTAAAGGGATTTGGGGGGCCTGAAGCCTATCCCAGGAGACGTTACGGCAGGAGGCGGGGTACACGCCAATCCATCACAGGGCACACACACTCACACACATTTACACATTGTGGGCAATTTGGAAATGGCAGTAAGCCTAATGTGCATGTCTTTGGACTGTGGGAGAAAACTGGAGTACTCGGAAACCCACCCAGTGAGAGAACATGTAAAACTCCATGCACACAGACCATGAAGCGGTAATCGAACCTGGACCCTGGTGGAGCAGGGTGGTACTGCTAACCACTAAGCCACCATGCTGCCTCCATCCTGAGTTGTTATTGTCAAAAACATAGCTAACTAACCAGTTAGCTGAAAAACAGCATTGCCCATACGTTATATATGGGGAAAATATTTTTTTTAATGCTTTTTTTTTTTATTTCAGATGCTCAAAGGTTGTCTTAACTGAGACACATTATATCAGTGTGTGTGTGTATGTTAAACAGAATGCTTTTTTTGAAACCTAGAAGCACTTTGCTTTAGCCTTTTTTCACTTTTGGTCTTTGCCACAGATTGCTGTGTAGAGAATTAAAAATAAACAGATGTGATGCAGAGCAACTGACATCACTGGAAGTGTCAAAGACTGTGGCGATAAATATAACATATGAGCAAAAAAAGAAAAAAAGAAGAAGAAATATAGAGCTCTCAGAGAAAGTTCACACATGAAATCATGCTAATGGCTTGAAAGTATCATGAGCATGTGTTAGCCAAACCGTTGCCTCTGTGATGAGGGAGCAAAAGGTCTGTGTGATGTCTCTGCTGATGTGTGAACTCCGTTTAGTTCCCCTGCCGTGTGTTGCATCAGGGCCTTAAGATAGAGATGTATGCGCAAGCTTCTGTGTCTGTGTGTGAGAGATAATTCTGTTTGCACGCTGCACTTCAGTGTGTATTTGTGCCCGTTTTCGTTTGTGGTGGCTATGGGATGAGCATAGAGGCCCTCCTTGTGCAGTTGAGACATACAGGCATTCCAGATGGGGGTGGGAGAAGAAAAGGAGTCTGAGTGTGTGCGCGCGAACAGGCGAGAAAGAGTAGGAGAAGGAAAAGGAGGGGGTGGGGTTTGGTAAAAAGATGTACTGAGTATCGTTTGTGTGCTTTAGGCCATGTTGTGGCTGTTTTGCTTCCCAGATGTGATAAGGAAGTGCGGTAAAGGAGAGCACGTCTCTGTCTCTGTGTTTTGTGATCGACGACCTCGCAGATCGAATCGACTCTGGATATTCTGTTGTCATTGCTAAACACATGACTGCAAGAGGCAAAACTTTCGCCGTGCTCCACAGCACCCTCTGGCTGTAGAGTGCAGGCATCGCAGGAGGAAAGTTCTGCAATGCAATTCTGCATCAAGTCATCTGAAACCCAGGAACACTTTTAACTGCTCGCTCTTCTGGCGTACGCTCATTGTTTGCCCAGTGTGTTCGCTGGCTTTCTTTGGTGACGAGTTTGTGATCGAGGCCAGAGAGCTGCGATGTGAGATGGAACAGGATTCATGCTGCCGGGGTTGGGTCCACATATGGACGGCCCCTCGCTCCATCTACTCTGCTATTAATATCCATCCCCGGCTGCAGAATGTAAAACAAGCTTCTGAGCGCTGTGCCTGCTGACATTTATCCTCCCGCTCTCTCTCGGTCAGGCATGTGTGCTCTCACAGAGGTAGACATGCATTAGGCCTGTCAGATGTCACCCAAAATGCCATTTGAATTTCCACTCCATAAAACGTCTCTTCTTGCATTCATGTTGTTATCCAGCAGGGAAAGAGCAACATGAGTGCACGTGAATATCAGATTTTGTTGCATGGATTTTGTCAGCTTAGTGGAGGATGTGTGGAATTGCTTCAGTTAGGCTTAACATTGGAGATGTGAAATCGATTATTTCCAGTGATGCACCTACAACAGCCTTGACATCACGCTATCGATAGATACATACACTGGAGTGATGATATACATAATGTGTGAATTACTTAAAGGTCCCATATTTTCCAATTCTTTAAAGAATTTAACAGGGGTCTCAGAGCTCCCCAAAGGGTGTTTAGTTAAGTTCAGCTCAGCCTTTTTTCATCACAAGTACATTACTGCACATTTAAAGTTCTTTATTCTTTGCAAATCCGAGCTTTATTAGGAAGCTGGGATCAGCCATTATACGGTGCCCGGGTTAAGGGCCTTGCTCAAGGGCCCATTAGCAGCTACCTGGTTCGAACAAGCGACCTTGCGATCATTAACTCAGAGTCCTAATACACTGAACCCACTGAGTCATGTGCTAATGCTCCAGCTCAAATACCCCTGAGATAATGGACTTGCTCCAACGCAGTCTGCAAGTTTCGCTCCTTCTCTTAACACGCCATTTAAGTGTTTTATGTAAATGAGCTACTGCTGAGCCACACCCCTCCAGAAAACAGCTGTTATATGAAGTCACATTAGAGGAAAAAACAATTGGCTTGTTTGAGCACTAGGCTTTAAAATTGAAGATGTGCTACTTTTATAAATGTACTCGATTACAAAAAAAAAGTAATCTTTTAAAAAGATGTAATTCATTCAATTTGGCCTGATCCTGTGTTTTTTTTTTTTTTTTTTACTTTGATTGATGCTTCAAAGTGACCTTTAAGATTTGTAACAGCTGCACTGAAGGCCTGAATAAAAAATGTTGTAGCATAGGGTGTAGGGTATAGGGTCCGTCCACGTGCCATCAGGTGTATTAGGCACATGCCTGCTCCCCTCCCTGGAGAGATCTTTTCAGGAGCATTTTCCTACAGGGTTTTGAATAGATATTATAATTTACATCTGAAATCAGATGCATCATGCATCGGCCCTATACATTTTCAACATTTCAAGAATAGTGCTTTCTTTTGTAATTTTGCTCATTAAAGTTTAATATTTTAGATCTTAACGTTAACGATTCAATTTAATTGATAGAACTTCAGCTGCCATCCATGCCCAAAATCTATATATGTTATTAAACAATCCAAGAAAGTGGTAAATGGAAAACCTCAACATCCAGTGGAACATGAGAGTAATTTTTATGTTTGAGTGACTTTACTTGCCTAATAGTATGAAATGGCATTTCAGTAATGCACCTCCTCCATCCCTTTTTTTTTTTTTTTTAACTTTGTCTCAGATGTCTTGACTGTGCACATAACCTCATCTCATTTGCCTGTAATAACCCTGCAGTCCAACATACTGTACCACCAAGTCAGGTTCTTTAGTAACGCACTGTTTAACCAACAGCTTCGGCTCATGAAACATCATGAGGAACATACTGTGTCTGGCAGAACCTGAAAGGTGGGTTTGTTCCTGCAAACCGCTGCAGGGAGGGGGCAGCACACGTTGCAGCATGTCATAATGTGGCTTTCCCGCGACTCACTACCCTCCGACCCCAAGGAGAGAAAGCCCTCTGCTGTCAGCACGGAGCTTGTACATTTCTTCCAGCTCATGCAGTTCATTGAACTCCAGACTCGCATATTAGCTCATTAACTGGAGAGCCCTCTAGGTCTTGAACTAAATTTGCATTGAAAATTTGATAACTGCATGAGACCAAATACAAAGCTGCAAAAACTAGCCTATTTATAATTATGCTCTTCTCTGGAAATTTGCAGTATGTCAAAGAGTAACAGATCTTATTTGCTAATTATGACATGTACTGTATAGGATGTACAGAATGTATACAGAAATTTTTGGTCCATTCAGTTCACTTAGATAAGAGTGTCTTGGAAACATTAAGCGTAATGTGTATTAAAAATACAAGAAATATGAAAAAAATATATAGACACTTCAATTGTCATTTATAACCATACCAGTGAAATACCAATTAATCTGACTTTGGTTTCTTATTAGTATATCATCCTCCTCGATCATGTAGCTTCGAAGCTTTAAAGGCCACAAATTGTGCAAATTCATCCCATTATAGTCATTTCTTTTTTACATTCAGTTAGGTCTCCAACGTTTGTGTAATAACAGGAAACATTCTCTGCTTGTTTCTCAGCTCTGCTGTTCTCTCAATGGGTGTGGCTCAGCAGTAGCTCATTTGGAGGAGGGTGCATTAAAGGACACACAAGCTAAAGGAGGGGGTTTCTTTTATGAGGTCACAATAGGCTCTTTGTAATTGTTTTTAAACAAACGTTGGAGAAATGTAGCAAAATATGGGACCTTTAAGAGAAAACAGTTGGAATGAGAGAGGAGGTGCAATCGAATTTTTATATGTTCCTTAATTTCATGCCTTTTCATTTTTATAGGCACATGAAAATTCATGACAAGGGCCCAAACGGGGTTCCAGCCTCTCGTCCCATTTCTCCAACGAAGCGTCGCAAGGCCCCCAAGAGGAATCTAAGTACAGAGGATGATGGAGAGAAAACCAGTGAATCACCCAATAAAAAGGTATGATTCCAATAAGAATCATAAAAGAATTGGCATAAGCTACATTTTTAAGATTTTAATTTAATTAGTCTTTTTACGTTAGGTATTTGTGGTTGAGGAATCAGGGGAGCAAAACACTGCTAAGCGTGAAGAAGACCTGTTGCACTGTCCAATCTGCTTCAAGACATTCATTTGTAAATATGGTTTGGAGTCACACATGGAGACGCATCCTGACACTGCTCTCAGGTAAGCACAAAAAAGTAATCATTTATAAACAGGCATGCATTTCCATAGAACACTGTTAACAAGGTTCCTTTTTCTTACGCTAGGTGTAACCTGTGTTGTATCACTTTCCGCACCCATCGAGGTCTCCTCCGTCATAATTCCGTTATTCATAAGCAGCTGCCCACAGATCCTAGCGGACGACCATTTATCCAGAACAACCCTTCCATACCCCTCGGCTTCAGTGACCTGTCCTTCATCGACTTTTCTTGCAGCAAGTTCCCCCAAATTGCACAGGTATAAATTTGTCTGGAAAAAAAAGATGCTTTAATGTGAAAGTAGAAGGATTGTAATGTTTGCTTGGGCTTGCATCTTGAAAAATAATAAAATCAAATTTCTTTTCTGCAGGTCTGGTGCGAGACAAACTTGCGACGTTGCTCTAGCAAATTCCATAGGTTTATTTGCGAAGTATGCAACAAAGGCTTTCCTCTTCAAGTGTCTCTAGATCTCCACATGATCTCTCATAAAGACAATGATGCTGAACCCCAGAAACAGGAAAATGACACTATTTTAGACACAGCCAAAGATTCCGGAGATTCCAAAGAGTCAGCACCACAGGAGGCCCGCGTGTCTTTAAATGGGAAAAAAGGTTTTATGGAGTGCCTTGGTCTTCAGCATTCTTCACTCGCTAAGGCTGAGAAGCCTGAAGAAGAGAAACAGCAAGACATTTTAGACAGCATTCGTTTTATCCGTGTCGAGCCCTCTCCAACAAATCTACCTCAAGAGAATAACAGTAGTCTTGGCCTCTGTCTTCTAGATCCAATCTCTCTTCAAGGCTTGAACAAGGGCAATGGTCTCAGTGTTCTTTCACTGCAGCCACTTCAGGGAGGATTGATTGTCCGGCCTATCAGTCAAGCAGGAGTAGAGCTTGCTGACATCCAGCAAATCCTGAAAATGACTGGTGCTATGCCATCTCAGATGACTTTGCCACTGCTTTCGAAAGGACCTGAAAGTCCAGAACCTAAACAAGTTATTCCTCTCAAACCCAAGCCTCTGGTGGCTCCCCGATCGAGCATGGGCGCTTCCACGCCTCCGCCAGTCATGAATGCCCAGCAAGCCTCTTCAGGTTGCATCAGCCCGAGCTTGCCACCACCTGCAGCCCAACTTCTTACTTCCAAACAGTCTTCAAACACCCCGTCTTCTTCAACTTCTTCTTCTCCTACTAATTGGGAGAACACACATCTTGTGGGAGATGGCCTAGGGCCAACAATTATGGCCAGTGGGGATATTAAACAAGAAGAGGTCCATGGTAAAGAGAAAGATATAAGAACCTCAGGTGGCAAGAAAATCCCAAAGACAGAATACCCATGTCGGTTCTGTACACAAGTATTCTCCTTTCCCGGAGGTCTCCAGACTCATATGCGGGCTCATCACTACGGCGCTTCTCCGTATAAGTGTACAATCTGCACCTACACTGCTCCGGACAATGCCACGTTGATGCGCCATTTACGAACTCACAGCGGTGAGCGACCCTATGTCTGTCGTCTCTGTCACTACCCTTTCACAGTCAAGGCCAACTGTGAGCGTCATCTGCGCAAGAAGCACATGAAAAACACTCGAAAAGAGATCGAGAAAAACATTGAGTATGTTACTTCATCCTCAAATGCAAGCAGTTTAGGTGGTGGTACTACACAAGACCTCGTGGATTCGGCTACTATTGCAAACACATCCTGTCGCTACTGTGGTGAGGACCTGAAGACCTACAGGGCTCTACAGATTCATCTCAGAACTCTTAATGGCTGTCAGAGGAAACCATTCGAATGTCGCCAGTGTGGAGCAGCCTTCCTTGCCAAAAGGAATTGCATCCATCACTTGCTTAAGCAACACTCAGAAGTCCAAGAGAGGGAAATTGAAGATCATATAAACACTCTTGTTCCTGTCACATCTCCTTCTTCTGTTCAGACCAACTCTCCTGTTCTTCAGTCTCAATCAGGTAAACAGACCCTTACTAACTTCTCTGAAGCTGCAGTTCAAGACCAGCCCTTGGATTTCTCCAGCAAAACTTTGAAGTGTATTAATTCTGATGTAAAACTAGACACGTCTTCTCCATCGCTGTCGAATGACTGCTCCATGGAGCCTATCGACCTGTCTATTCGCAAGGGCCCAGAAGTGAAGAAAATAAAGACTGAACAAGTTGATACGCCTTCATTTGTTTGCCGGGAGGTCAAGAAAGAACTTCCTTCCCCAAGTACAGCCAAGCTTTTAGGAAAGAACTCGGGGGTCCATGCAGCCCTTCCAGCATCTATGTCTAGCCTTGCCTCTAATCTGACAAGTGATACAACCAAGCCCCTCATGCGCCTAAAGCCACTGCTTCCGAAACCAGTTGCAACCTCCAACTCTTCAGAGATGCCCCCTCTGGCCTCCATTGCCCAAATCATCTCCTCCGTGTCTGCTGCCCCAGTGCTGCTTAAAACAGGAATCAACTCTGAAAAAACTGATGGAGTGATGAGTGGTGAAACACTAAGTGATAAAAAGTGTTCCAATGGCACTGTTAATTCTGGGTCCTCTTTCAATTGTCCTTCCCTAGGGTTAGAGGGAATCAAAAGGAGGAGAGGCAAGAAGAGGGCATTCAAGGACGAAATATGTGATTCCTCACATGCTCCTATCGGTGGGTTTGACCTGGAGTCCAGTGGAGAGTTACCAAGTGTGGAGAAAATGCTGGCTACTACTGATGCCAATAAATTTAGCTCCTACTTACAGCTGAGGCAAATGGAGCCAGAAAAGGAGAAGCAGTCTGCAAGTGAAGAAGAGAAAGAAGGAAAGGAAGACAAAGAGAGGATTCGACCACGGAGCAAAGGAAAGAAGAATGCCTACTCGAACTCGGTGCAAAAGATGAAATGTCCGTACTGTCCTCGGGTGTTTCCTTGGACCAGTTCTTTACAAAGGCACATGTTAACACATACAGGTCAGTGTGACAACTCGGCATAATAAACATTTTGCTGACCCCATATGGAAGTAGTTAAAAGTAAACAATAATGTTGTAATGGTGTTTCTTTTAGGCCAGAAGCCATTTCCTTGTCCCCAGTGTGATGCATTCTTCTCCACCAAGTCCAACTGCGAGCGCCACCTTCTTCGAAAGCATGGCATATCCAATCGTAATGCACTGCAGAACACTGGGTCACGCCCAAAAACCAAGGGGGATGATGGGTCACAAGGAAGTACAGGTATGTATGGCTGTCACAACCCATAAAAATTCTTGTAGAAATATGTTATTGTTGTAAAATTTGTACCAACATCATCACTTATCCTTAAGCCTTATTGGTGCTTATTTAGCATTCAATTTATTTGTAGAGGGTGGTTCTGATGCTGAGTCTACTGTCCTGATGGATGCTGTCAATCCCATAAAAGAAGACAACACCACAACTAATGACATGGACTTGATTGAACAGGATAAAGACAGAGCGACAGAATCACCAGAGTTGATGAAAGATTTAGAAAGCTTACAACCTGACGAGGATGGTCACATGGACACAGACAGCAACGAGAATGATGAGGACTCTCAGAGCAACAAGAGCCTTGATATGAACGATGCCAGCAAACCATTAGACGTCCCTCTCTCAGAAACTGATCAGGAGCAGCCTAAAGCTGCAGAACCTGCAATCGAACCAGAGGTTCCTCCATTTGAGGAATTTCCACACACATGCAATACCTGCAAAAAGACCTTCCGGCATGCAGCCACCCTTAGCCGGCACCAGAAGATTCATTCGCAGGACAACCAGAATGAAGAGGGAGGAAGGAAAGGAAAAAATCAGCCTGCTGTGTCCAGTCAACCTCTTGACACTGGTGCCTCTCCGATAAAGGAAGCAGAACAGGAAACATGTTCGGTTGAGAAAGAAGAGAACAGCAGCATTGCGGAAAGCGGTGCTGAGGAAGAGGAGAAGGAAGGACCAAAAGATGAGAAGAATGAAGAGGAAGAAGGTTGCTCTTCAGAGCTCGAATCATCAGGAGGTAGACCTGACAAGAGGAAGAAGATCTGCAACGTGTGCAGCAAACGTTTTTGGAGCCTACAAGACTTGACCAGACATATGCGTTCACACACCGGTAAGAATACTTCAGTCTGAAAATGTAAATGTTTTTTTGTTTGGTTTTTTTTTGTTGCTATTTTATTGATTTAGTTGAGGAATTGAGATTTGTTTATGTTTTTAAAACATTCAGGAGAAAGACCTTATCAGTGCCAAACATGTGACCGGACCTTTACTCTGAAACACAGTCTGGTGAGGCATCAGCGTATTCACCAGAAAACCCCAGACGACCGAGGAGCAGATGAAGCTGATGGAGCAAGTGCTGTGGATGGCGAAGATCTGCGATGTTCTTCAGGAAGTGACAGCGAGACCACTCCAGCCGAGAGCCAGACGTCCAAAACGGATGATCCTGGAGTCAAAGAGGACGAGGAAACATCTACAGCAGAGGCTTCCAAAGAGCTTCAAACGAAAGAAATAGATGAAATGGATACAGAGTCCCCAGAACCCAAAGATGAAGCAGATCCCAGTCTTAAGGATAAACAGGACGCTGCAGACAAGCCTGTTGTCTAAGACGTGTCGATTCTTCGGTTAATCCTGTGCCATACTTCCATGATCTTACACAAACACTAAATGACAATGCAGAATCTGGTGTCTTCATGGCGACGCTATATTGCATGCAAAATGCAAAACTGGAAACTTTCTCTCAACGCCTTAATGATTCTTTTGTTCCCCCAGAGATTTGGATCCACTGCACAGTATCATTTTTAATCAAATGTATATGATTGTGTGTGTTTGTTTGTTTTTTTATTATTAATTCTATAATCCTTATATTAAAAAGAAATTATTGTTTTGTATGATAAAGTCGATGATTTATATTAGCACCGTTATATGTATTATTCTTAAATCAATTCCACTTTGTTTTTAGTCTTCTCGATGAGTTTTGCTCAAGTGCCTCAGAGCATGTCTCTCTGAATCTTTGTTCCGAATAGGCTTTATTTTAGGTTTCGGAGGCGTCGTCGTTGGTTGCTCCACTCAGTGGCAGTTTGGGGGATCATTGGTCAATGTTTTTGGCAATATTTGCCAGTTTTTTGTACATTTTCTTCTCTATGGAAACTCACTGATCAACCATGCTCTTCAGCCTTGTGGTGTGTTGGACATAGAACGTAACCGGCAGTTGAGACCGCGCCCCCTGGTGGTTTGGGGTGTAAAGCCTGACATTCAGACACTGCCTTTGGGCAAAAGCTTGTATTAAATACACTTTGGTTTAAAAAATTGGCAAGTACGGAAGCATACAGCTTCTGAAGAATACGGATCCATACAGTATGATCCACTTACTTTGTGTTCGATGCACTTGGTGGATCCAGTGGCCGTTCTGTTGCATTTCCTGTTTTGTTTTCAGACCTGAGCACAATTGAAATCAAGCCAAGGTTTTCTACACAATGCATCAAGACAGCAGCACACGGTGCGTTTAACCCCAATGTGAATCAGTCTAACGTATATTTTAGCGCAGTGATGTTTGTGCTGTGGGTTTTATACTTGAAATCGCCCTGCTGTTTGCCTCGACTGTGCTGTTCACACTGCCTCTAACTTTTCATAATGGTCTCTTTAGGACCTCTGCAGTTAGCGAGTCTAACCTCTTAAGCCTCTGATTAGCCGAATGAAGTTTATCGTTAAGACGATCAGCAATGAAACGCTGCATTTTCGAGCCAAAAACTATGCAATAGACAGTGTGCTGATAATCGGTTACTCAACATATCGCGATATTGGTGTTTAGGCACTTAAGAATAGGATTCCTAATGTGGCCTTTAAAAAAAAAAAAGCGCAGCATATTTGTGCAGCAAATGTGCCTTATTGATAAAGTTTTTGATCAATTTTATTTTTCAGCACATGCCTTATATATGAACAATAACACAATTCAATGTCTTCACATCTTTACACATCAGCTGTAACCTTCAAAGGCCAAACTGTTCATTTATTTAAAAAAGACAACAACAACAAAAAAGAGGTTTTACCAACCGGGATTCAATGAACAGGATTGGTGAAATTTGCGGAAAAACAAATCATTTTTTCTACTATGGTGTGTTTGAGAAATGTGTGTGCTTGCTTGTAGTGTATAGTGTGTATGCGCAGGTCTATCAAAGATAAGGAGAACACACTGAATATTTTATGTATTTATTGATACGAGTGCTCGGAACTAACATGGACTCCCGCATGGACGCCGAGGAGAAGCGGAAACAGTGACTGTAGCGCTGAACAATCTTGAAGTTCTTTATATTATCAATTATTTTATGGTTATGATTATCATGCCTTGAGCTATTTGCCATAGATTGTTTTATTAATGTCTTGTGTTTTTTTGTTTTTGTTAGCATTAATTCAGTTTAATCAGTCCCCCACGAATACACACGTGCATTAACTAAATATATAATAATAATAATAATAATAATAATAATAATTGAAGCCCGAGCTTGAATTAGCAGTAGGCATTTGTTTTGCATGTTTTATTAAAAAGGGTGGTTACCAATTCTTCTCTTTCTCAGGGGCTTTTCAAATTATGCATACATAAAACATGCGTTTTTGTGGGACAAAAAAAAAGAAACAAACAAAAAAAAAACAATAAAAAAAATCTCTTGTTTCTGCAGCAAGCTAGAGCAATCACTACAGTTTCAGCATATGCATACAGTATAAATGTGAATTCACCTCGATGTTCATCGTCTTTCATCCTCTGTAATTCCGCATGTTTCACCGGTTTGTGTTGATCACTGTAAAAACAAATGCATCTTTTAAAGGGATTGCACAAGTTTGTCTCTCATGTTCAGTTTAAGAAAGGAACTTTTTGTTGATTTTGTTTTGTTTCTGTACACGAGTACTCATTCAAACAATAAATATACACTAAGAAAGAGTGAGAAATGAAACAGAGTTCTGTTTGTTTTTTAATTATTGCTATTATTATTAATAAGATCTAATATTAATAAAATTAGATGTGTGTTTTCATTTATATGCATCCTACAGGATGATTGTGTAAAAATGTAAGGCAATATCCACATCAGGTTAAATGCTGCACAAGCTAATACATGTTCTCCCTGTGCTTGCTGGGTTTCCTCCTGGTTTTCCGGTTTCCAGTCCAAAGACATGCAGATTAGCCTAATTGGCGTTCCCAAATTGCCCTGCATGGATTGGCATGTACCTCACCTCCTGCCCACAGTTTCCTGATATACAGTAGGCTCTGGGCTTCCTTTGACCCTGTATAAGGTAAGCAGTGTAGCAGATGAGTGAATGAATGAATTTGACCTAATATTATGGCAATAATCTGTTTCTGGGCATGCTTTTCTAGGAAAGTAATCAATGTCCACACCTACAGTATGATGCAACCTGATATGAAGGTGCCTTTCCCTAACCTGAATCTCTCTTCTCTCTCTTGAAGATAATAAACGTGATGCTTAACATGTTACAGAGCACATTATTTAACTCATTAGCACCGACACCGGAGACTCCTTCTATACATGCCAATAAGCCCATCCGCACAAAACATTACCATCTCAGCAGTTACAGATGTTTTTGTCAGTCACACAAGTCTCTGTGTAAGCTGTTACTATAGAAACGAGAACCTCTTAGAGCAGGAGTGTTGCTATCAGGGGTATAATTGAATGGATTTATTTATTCTTTATGAGGTTCCTGTTTATGCTTTATGACATTGTTTACTACTACAGAGGATTACTACAAAGTAATTTATAGTTTTTATGACACATTATTTACATTAAAGACGTGGGACAATAAACCCAACAACCAGATGACGAGAAGTGCAGAATAATTTTTCATTTTGTGGTTTTTGGTGACATGGAGATGAGCTGTGGGTTCCAAAGGTTAGTGATGGCTAGATGAAGCATCATTTAGGCGTCGAGGATTCTCAGACCAACAGTTTCACCAAAAATTTCAGAAAAGCTTCATAACGGCTCTAATCTGAGGTGCTGGTTGTTAATTGGTGATTAATGAGGCTGGTGACTCTAAATGAACTTCTCCTCTGCAGCAGAGCTCAGTTTTAGTCTTGCTGTCCTGGGAAGGTCTTCATGAGAGACAGTTTCATCATGGAGCTTGATGGGTTTCGCAAACGCACTCGACACAACCTTCATGTCTTAAAATAACAACTGAGAATTTAAGATATCTAAAATAAGATATTATAGGTACTGTATCTTTAATCTATGGTATTTGAAATTATGACTAGCATATAATAAATATATAATAGCAGAAAACATGCAAACTCCACACACACAGACCCCAAGACAGAAATCGAACCTGGACCGTGGAAGTGCAAGGCGACAGTGTTAACCACTAAGCCACCAAGCCGCCACCCAGACATGATATTAAAGGTCACTGAGTCACATTCAGGAGAGCGACGCAGGCCAGACCTCAAAGCGAGGCTTAACTTTTTCAACAACTTACTGTCACTGTAACTCATGTGATGTCATACTGGGATAAGTCTGTCAATAATATTCTGTGGAAAAAAACAGTCTGGAGCTTATAAATTATATTTTAGCTAACAATATAAGAGAAATCTGATTTCAATTATTGTATAAATATTATCCTGTCAGATCCTTTATTACTTTAAGGACATCAACACCAGCTGCTCTTTATATAACTCTGCTCCTGAAACAATTGCACATTAGTTTTGGAACGTAAAAACTTTTTGGTCAAATATTCAGGTTTTTTTAAGTCTCTCCCGTGAATTGAATCTTTCATAGCACTCGACAAATGCAAAAGACAAGTCAGATGTGTCACTTCATTTAGAAATGTGTGTGTATGTGTGTGTGTGTCAAGTCAAGTCAATTTATTAATATAGCGCTTTTAACAATTGACATTGTCGCAAAGCAGCTTTACACAATCAAAAGAAGTAAGTTTGTATGCAATGTGTATGAATCAAAATGATAAGATTGTCCCTGATGAGCAAGCCGAGGGCGACGGTGGCAAGGAAAAACTCCCTGAGATGGTAATAGGAAGAAACCTTGAGAGGAACCGGACTCAACAGGGAACCCATCCTCATCTGGGTGATAACGGATAGCAGGGATTGATCAGCATAATAAAGTATAAGACTGGAAGTTCAGTATAACAGGAGATGTGTTAAAATTTAAATTTAAATTAAAAGGAGTCCAGTTTGTTCCTGGAGGCTCAGGTAGACTGTAGGAAATTCCAGTCCTGAGCTATCGAACAACTGAAGTCACAGGTCCCCAGAGAACAGCTGTCAGCATCAATCGAGGACAGGACAATGAAGTGGAAGTGGGACAGGTCTTCGTGGAAGCCATCCCCAGCCACCACACGAATCCAGGCAGACCACACGGGGCATCCATGCGACGAGATCTCCAACCAGAAGCAGGACTCCAGGACTGGTTAGACGGGTCCAGAGGGCAGAGGGGTCTGGATCACTGGCAACTCAGGAGCGACATGTATAGCTCGACAGAGAGACAGGGAGAGGGAAAGGAGAGAGGGAGAGAGAGAGAGAGAGAGGAGAGAGCAGAAGAGAAGAGAACAGAAAATAAGGAGAGATGGCGGTTAGGTATGGTCACAGTCAACATGTATAAGGTGAAAGTATACTTAGTGCAGAGTGCAAGCAGGGACTCCGGCAGGACTAACTATAACAGCATAACTAAAAGGGAGAGCCAGAAGGAAACACAGACATGAGGGCTCCCTGAGATGTAAAGCAACCAATCACCTCATCGTCAACAAACCTGAGTGAACAATGAGAGTGGGGAGGACAGCATCTAAACATACCAGTTCACCAGAATACTCTACGTCCATGAGTCCCCCAGATCTGCTCCTTTACCTAAGGCTAATCTATTTACAAAAATGCTTGGCTAAATAAATAGGTTTTTAGCCTAGACTTAAACACTGAGACTGTGTCTGAGTCCCGAACATTTATAGGAAGACTATTCCATAACTTTGGGGCTTTGTAAGAAAAAGCTCTGCCCCCTGCTGTAGTTTTAATAATACGTGGTACTGACAGGCAGCCTGCATTCTTTGATCGGAGTAGGCGTGGCGGATCGTAAGACACTAGCAGTTCACTCAAGTACTGTGGCGCGAGACCATTTAGTGCTTTAAATGTCAAAAGTAGTATCTTAAAATCGATGCGAAATTTCACAGGGAGCCAATGCAGTGTAGATAAGATAGGGGTGATGTGCTCGTATCTTCTGGTTTTAGTGAGGACTCTCGCTGCTGCATTCTGTACTAACTGAAGCTTGTTTATACACCTAGTTGAACAACCAGACAGTAAGGTGTTACAATAGTCCAACCTAGAGGTGATAAAAGCATGAACTAGTTTTTCTGCATCATTTAGTGACAATGTGTTTCTTATCTTGGCAATATTTCTAAGGTGAAAGAAAGCTATCCTGGTAATATTATCTACATGAGCTTCAAATGAAAGGCTGGAATCTATAATCACGCCAAGGTCTTTTGCTGTTGCATTAGATGGAACAGAAAGGCCATCTAAAGTTACAGTGTGATCAGAAAGCTTACTTCTAGCTACTTGTGGTCCTATGACTAGAACTTCTGTCTTATCAGGATTAAGCAGAAGAAAATTTATTAACATCCAATCTCTTATGTCCTGCACACACTGCTCAATTTTAGCAAACTGGTTTTTCTCATCTGGTTTTGCTGAGACATATAATTGTGTGTCATCAGCATAACAATGAAAACTAATACCATGTTTACAAATTATGTTGCCCAGAGGAAGCATGTAAAGGGAAAAAAGCAGTGGGCCTAAAACTGAACCCTGTGGAATACCAAACTCCACTTGAGAACATGAGGAATGGTCACCATCTAAATCTACAAACTGATAACGATCAGTCAAATAGGATCTGAGCCACAAGAGGGCAGTTCCCTTAATTCCTACTACCTTTTCTAATCTGTGAAGGAGAATACTATGATCAATGGTGTCAAAAGCTGCACTGAGGTCCAGTAACACAAGTATAGTGACGCAACCCTGATCAGAGGCCCATAGGAGGTCGTTCACTACTTTAACAAGTGCTGTCTCTGTGCTGTGATGAGGCCTAAATCTCATTGATACAGTTCATTTATGCTATTTCTGTGTAGATCTGTGTAGATGTGAACATAGCTGCTGTGATACTACCTTTTCCAAAATCTTGGAGATAAAGGGAAGGTTTGATATCGGCCTGTAATTAGAAAGCTGACAGGGGTCAAGGTCAGGTTTCTTGATTAGCGGTTTAATAACGGCTAATTTAAAGGATTTGAGGACATACCCACTACTGACTGAACAGTTAATTACTTTCAACAAGGGTTCTATTATTGCTGGTACTATCTGTTTGAGAAAATGTGTCGGTACAGGATCTAATATACAGGTTGACGATTTTGAAGAAGAGATGAGTGAAATTAGTTCCCTCGCTTCAAGGGGAGTAAAGTGTTCTAAGTTCTGATGTGATGTGGTTAGATCATCTGAATTATTTAAATTGTCTGGTTTCAAAGCCTGAATTTTTTGCCTAATATTTATGATTTTATTATTGAAAAAGTTCATGAAATCCTCACTACTGCATGATGTTGTTGTGGAGATTTCTGCAGTGGTCTTGTTTTTAGTTAATTTAGCTACGGTATTAAATAAAAATCTTGGGTTGTTTTTGTTATTTTCTATAAGAGTGGAGAGATACGTTGATCTAGCATCACTAACAGCTTTTTTATAGTTCAGGATGCTCTCCTTCCAAGCTATTTGGAATACTAACAATTTAGTTTGGCGCCATTTACGTTCAAATTTTCGAGCGGTTTGTTTTAAAGCGCGTGTGTGGTCATTATACCAAGGAGTGAGTTTCTTATCTCTAATAATTTTCCTTTTAACTGGAGCTACATTATCTAAGCTATAACGAAGTGCTGACTCTAGATATTCATTCGCCTGTTCGAGTTCTGTGAAGTCAGATGGCGATCCAATCAAAGTTGATAACTCTGGAAGATTATTGATAAAGCTCTGTGTGGTATTTCAAATTCAAATTCAAATTCAAATTTTATTTGTCACATACACAATCCTACACAGTACGATATGCAGTGAAATGCTTAGGCAACTGCCCTGACCTAAGAGAATAAAATTAAATAAAATATAAAATATAGAATATAAAATGTAAAATGTAAGAATATAAAATATAAACTGTAAGTAAGTGAAGACTATACATTATACTATACATTAAGTGTTCAAATGGAATATATTGCAATCAAAAATTGTAATTGTACAAGCGGAAAATAAATATATTGAAATGGAGACGGAATGTCCAGGGGTGTGCAAATATGCAGTAAAGTGACATGTTAAAGTGGCTAAATGTACGTTTAAGGTGAAAGTGCGGTGCTGTGCATACATTATTACTATGACACGCTTTAATCGAGACAAGGTAGTGATCCGAGATAACTTCAGACTGTGGAATTGTGGTTATATTTCCTATACTTAATCCGAAGGATAATATTAAATCTAAAGTGTGACCTGCTTTATGAGTGGGTCCTACTACACACTGATTTACTCCTACTGACTCCAGTATGGACAAGAATGCTGTTCTCAGAGGGTCTTCTGGATTCTCAAAATGAATATTAAAGTCTCCAGAAATTAATGCTTTGTCTACAGAAACAACAAGGCTTGAGAGGAAATCTGCAAATTCACAGAGAAACTCCGAGTACGGCCCTGGGGGTCTGTAAATGATGATTAGCGGGACTGAGCTGACTTTATGTTACTATAGAGAGCTTCTAATGCATTAAATTTGAAACTGTGTTTTTGTACGAGAGACAGATTATCGTTATAAATAACTGCGACTCCTCCTCCTCTACCAGTTAGCCGAGGCTGCTGTATGTAGCTGTATCCGGGAGGACTAGCTTCATTTAGAGCTACATACTCGTCCTGTTTAATCCAGGTTTCTGTTAAACATAATATATCAAACTCCTGATCTGTGATAATTTCATTAACAATAACTGCTTTAGATGCGAGAGATCTAATATTTAACAGTCCTAGCTTCAGATCAGAGGTGCCGGCTGTGCATTCAGTGTGATCTGAGTTTGTGGTATCTATGTTAATTTAATTACTAAAACAGATTTTCTGAGTCTTTCTAAATTTATGTTTAGCTCGGGGAACAGACACAGTCTCAATATGATGAACCCTGAGTGACGACTCTCTGCAGCTAGCAGACGGTTGGTTTAGCCTGTCTGTCTGCTCCCTGGCCTGGGCTCTGGATTGTCACCGATTAACTAGGCCTCTTCTGAGACTATGTGCTATACTGCAAGAAATGAGAGCAGCACCTTCCCGAGTGGGATGGACACCGTCCCGCCCTAACAGGCCAGTTTTGCCCTCAAAGGTCTTCCAGTTGTCTATGAAGCCCACGTTGTTTTCGGAGCACCACCTGGACATCCAGCGGTTCAGCGACCATAACCTGCTGTAAGCTATGTCGCCACGTCTCATTGGGATGGGACCAGGGCAAACTACTTCATCTGATATCGCCTTCGCTATTTTAAACACCTCTGTAAAGTTACTCTTACTAACCTCTGACTGACGAAGGCGTATATCATTAGCTCCAGCATGTACCACTATCTTGGAGAACCTATGCTGACCTAGAGCCCTAAGCCCTGTGTGTGTGTGTGTGTCTGTGTGTGTGCAAACTCCATGGTTTGCACATTCCCGAGGTGAGAATCAAACACAGACCATAGTGGTGCAAGGCCACGATGCTAACCATTAAGTCACCATTGGTTTTACTTATTGGGCATAAAAACTGACCACATCTAATAATTAATAGATTTTGACATAACTGAAAACCATGTAGTCTTACACATGGAAGCTATTTTGTAAAAAGTTGTGATTTTTCTCTAAATTGTCATTGGTGTTACCGTTGGTCGTTGGTGTTATCAGGAAGAGAAGCAACACAAGTTATTAAATGTATATTAAAAAAATAAAAATGCATCAAGCTCTACTTTTTTGGGGAATCATAAAGTTTAAAAGTTAGTCATGGCTATTAAAGAGCATTAAAGAGTATGGCTATTGAAAAAAAGCAATACATTGACACAAATTCCACATTTTTTTGTAGAATTATTCATTTACTTGGGTTCTCTTTGTGTAATATATAATTTTGTTTGATGGCCTGAATCATTAAATGTGAAAAAAAGACTTTTTTTAATCATCAAGAAGGGGGCAAATACTTTTTCACAGCAGTGTATTTTAGTCATGTGGGATAATTTTTTGTGGTATGCTTTTTATACTTTTTTAGCAATTATTCATAATTTAAATAATAATAAATGATAATAAAAATAAATGTTTTTTTCTCAATTAATTTTATTATTATTAAAAGGGGCGGGGGAAAAATGCGAAAAAAACATAAATAACATAACAAAAAAATTATCCCACATGACTCAAATACACTGCTGTGAAAAAGTATATATTATTATTATTATTATTATTATAAAAGCAACTTCTTTGGAACCGCCCCCTTCTGCTCAGCACATGCTTCGGACTCATACGTAACGGTGCTACGTCACTATAGTCACGTGTGCGGAAGTGCGTGTGAGCGGCGCTGGAGCGCCGCGTGCGTTTGTCTATCTCACTGTGCCGTCTTTATCCCGTTTTCTAAGCTGTTTATTTCTTTAGTGAAGGGCAGAGTGAAGACATCACGATGTCGCAGATTGTCCCGGGACAGTTTGACGACGCGGAGGAATTCGGCAGGTCAGAAAACATCCGCTGCTCACTGCAGGAAATCCCACAATGGCGTCGTGTTTACTTTTATTTATTATGTAGAGTGTGTGTTTGTGCATAAACCGAAATGTTCCTCATTTCTCTAGTATTACAGCTTCTAGTGATAATATAACCAAAGCAGCATTTCATTTCAAAACATTGTAATCTTAATAATGGGTAACAATAAGTAATGACGTCATTTTGTTACTATAAGTAATGACGTCATATTGTGTAAGGTAATCTGGCATGAACTAGGTAAAGAAAAAACTACTTCTTGGAGAGATTAGGTAGGGGTTAGGTCATAGACTGTGATTAGAGGTTATTTAAAGTCTGGTGAAGTTGAATCGTAATATATGTTATGTTTAATAGTGACAGTAAGACATTCCTCACACACACACATACACACACACACAATGTGATGAGACACAGCCATGTCGCCATAAGTAATCCACTTATTGGTGCGACTCGTAGAAAGAAAAAAAAAGTCCCCAGTTTGCTAGAGAGCAAACACTCACTCCAAAGTTTGGACCAAATTTCAATCACTCCAAAGTTTGGATTGAAAAAGGTCTGTGATGGATGATGGAGTCCAGAATTGACCCTATTCTGGAGAGAAGTGCGTGTCGGAGTAAGAAGTTAAGCACATAAAGCGATACAAGCCTGTGCAGGCAGTGTTATGGTCTGCGGTTGCTTCACTTTCAATTATATGTGGCAAAAAATGAAGTCAGCTGACGACGTGAATGATCAGAGGATCACATCCACAGAGCTGTGGTCACGGGACGTATCCCAGGACTCGGGTTGTGAGAGAGGTTCTGGAAGCACGAGAAATCATTTTCACACAAGAATTGGCTTCTGCAGTTCACAGAGGTGTTTCTAAACCTTAAAGTAAATTTCAGTTGGGTTTATTGCGATAAATATTTCACCAATATAATTTGCTCAGATTTTAAACACAAACTGTGAAGTTATGCATCATGTTTCACCAGAAGCTTGTCAGAGTGTGACATGTTTTTTCTGAGGATGTTAATATACTCTAATATCAGTGTAATAATGCGTATCTGTGTGACGAAAATAAATCATGCGTCAGTTTGAAGAGTTCCTCATACCATTGCACAAAGTACCATTTCCCATCTGTGTCATTTGCTTAAACCTTAAAAGATTTAATTCAGCCTTGTTGGATTCATAATATTACAGAAACTGCACAGACTGACCCTGAAATGTTTTATTCTCCAGTGAATCACTGGACGACAAACTCGCCAGAGTGACGTTACAGCCGCTGTGTGTAGATTCTATGAAGCTAAATGATAATGAGGAGGGGGAAGAAGGTGAGGAGGAGGAGGAGGATGATGATGATGATGATGATGAATGGGACTGGAAGGAGTCCATTGGAGGAGATCTTACGAAACGCTACACTACGATGCGGACGGGAATCAATCAGCAGGTACTTTTCAGAAATATTCAGCAAGAGACGAAGTGGAGGAGTGTTAACGTTTATATTACAGCACGGCTGCCGGGCGGTGCGCGTTAATTGTCTTTAACCGAGTCTCGGACAGTTGTTCAGCTGCAAAGCACTTGTATAACGCCACACCGAAAATCGATTAAAAAAAAAAAAAAAATATATATATATATATATATATATATATATATATATATATATATATAAAAAATTTAATATATATATAATAATCTTTTTTTTTTTTAATCTTTTTTTTTTTTTTTTTTTTTAGCAATTTCCGTTATATAAAATCGATTTTCATATATATACTTTCCAACTGAATTTAACATTCAATTAAAAGTAGCACACTGACCTATTATAAATGGGGAAAAGTAATAAATATATATTTATTTAAAAAAAATTAAAATAATAAAAATGAAAAAGTAATAAATTTATTTACTTAAAAAATTTTTACCCATTTATAGTAGGTCAGTGCGCTACTTTTAATTGAATGTTCAATTCAGTTGGAAAGTTGTTGAATAAAGCTAAGGTATAAAACTGTGGCGTTATGACTCAACTTTAAAAATAAAAAGTTCAGCGTAATAAAATTAAAATGACATCGAATTAGGGTATTAATGAAATCATGATGCTCACAGAATGACAATATAAATCAAATCGGCTCCTAGGTATCGTGATGATATGGTATTATTCGTCCATGGTGATAGCTTTTTTGCAGTAGGTGCTCAACATAATCCAAATGTAATAATAAACAAATTTTTTATTTTATTTTGTCTCTTTCATTTTCCAGGCGAACCGACAGAACACGAAAAAGTCCGAAAAGCTCTCGACGCCTTCAGACAAGGTCCTGAGGAAGTTCGAACACAAAATCAACCTGGGTAAGATCGCACTGTGAGAAAGTGAGAGCTGATAAGAAGCTCAGTGTGAAAGTTGGTGTGAGAGTTAAGGTGTTGAAATGAATCCTTTCTGTTGATGTGATTTAACAGATAAGCTGAACTACGCCGATTCAGTCATCAACAAAGTCACCGCGATGCAGAGACAGAGAGAAGCAGACACGTCTGTCATGTTATTCATATAAAAGAAATATAGCAGTTATTGTAAGATACAATCTCATGGCTGAACTGTTTATAGTCTGACACTTAAATCATCTGTTCTTGTTGCAGATTCCGAGTTAAAGACAAGTCTGATAGAGCTACAGTGGAGCAGGTGTGTGTGTGGGTGTGGGTGTGTGTGTGAGACATACAAAAGGACAAAATGTGAATTTTCTCAGGTCGTCCCCAACTCACGAACATTCGAGTTACGAAATGAGCCGGCCTCACCGGTTTCAATGAATCAGTCCAGGAGCACGATGATGAAATGTAAAAGTTTGTCCTGTGAAGCTGTCCTGATGGTGAATAATCATAATTTTGGAAAATCTTCAACAAAACAGAGTTCAAAGTGGAAAACAGCTCTGAGACAAAATAATGTCCGCTCGCAATTTAAAGGCACATTCTCCTCATTATGTATATTTGTATCAAAGGCGAGTAAGACTCACTTTGTCAGACTTGAGAACAAATCAGACTTACATACATTCTTCCGGAACAGAACTCGTTTGTAAGTTGGGAACGACTTGTGCAAATAAATATATTTTTACATAATTTTTACATTATTTATTTTACTGGTAAACCTAATCTCTTACAAACACAGATTGGATATTGGTGGAGTTGCTTCAGTTAGGGAGCATCTAAAAAGTGCACAACCTGGTCAAGTGTGTACAATTCTACAAAGATTACAATCGTCTAAATCGCAGGTTATAATATAACGTATTAGAGTTTTACAAACATTATGGATACCAGAACTTTCATAGTATATGTATTTTATTAGAAGAAGCCTTTATTGTCATTATCCATTGTACGAACAGAACAGGTCAATTTTTAAAATGATGCTATTAATAATTATTGCTTATCCATCCATACTGTTTTTGTATGTTAAATATCCTGTGAAATAGATATCCTGTGTAATCTTTGTAGAATCTTACACTCTTGTCCGGGTCGTGTACTTTTTAGATGCTCCCTAACTGCAGCAGCTCCATCAATATCAAGACATTTCATGTGATGTAAGCCATAATAATCAAAATTAAAACGGTCAAACAAAAAAAAATTTTTTTAATGAAAAGCTACACTTTTTGAATTAAAATACAGGATTTTTTTTAACCTAAACTAATGTTTCGTGCTACATTTGAATTTTTGTTGAAAAATTTTAGGAGGAGTCTCAAATTTTAAGATTTCTCATTCGGTCTTTATGAGCAGTGTGGGGTTTGGCTGTGCATTTGGCTGTGTTCATAACATTTAAAAATATTTCAGGTTTTGGACCCCAGGACTCGCATGATTCTCTTCAAAATGCTCAGCAGAGGCGTCATTTCAGGCATTAACGGCTGCATCAGTACAGGAAAAGAGGTTTGAGTCAAACTCGTCCTGACTAGAGATAAACCTGATTAACCCTGTAAAGTAACACAAACATTAAACAACACTAATGATCTCATCCTTCTGTTGTCATCAGGCCAACGTATATCACGCGACCACAGCTAAAGGAGAAAGCCGCGCTATTAAGATCTATAAGACGTCTATCCTGCTGTTTAAGGACAGAGATAAATACGTCAGTGGCGAGTTCAGGTGAGACACGATGACCTCTGCAGTCTTTTTGTGATTTACTACTGATTCTCATTAGTGTGATATCTGTAGAACGACTGATTGCAGGATTTACTTCAGAGTACCGTAAACAACAGAAGATGAACTGATTCGATTTTAGAACTGATCCAAGAAGGGTCAAGGTCACAGAAAGGTCAAATAGCTGAAATATACTCCTTTAAAAAAAAAAATTAAGGGAGCCCTGTGTCCCGGTTGGACTTGAACATCCCTGGTATATATGAAGGTTGTTCATTTCAAACAACTACTAAATGTTCGCTTAGTTTGTTTTGATCAATATAGATTTGCTTCCTGTTTCTTCCTGTTTACGCATCCATTTAGGAAGAGAAGGCTAATTTTTGGCTAGCTATAATTTATGCTACTGGACCTGTGTGTCTGTCTGAAGTTTTATAAACTTTTCATCAAGATATCTCAGGAAGGAGCAATGGAGTGTTGTAGGATGTACATTATATGAGGTTATCCTAAAATATGTGAGTGCCAAAGAGTGCAGTTCCTCAAATGACCACTGGGGGCTGACTCCAAAAGTGTGTCGATTCCCAGAAACGATTTTGGTCTCCATAGTTAGATTTCCCATTTAACTCATCAGTTAAAAGTATATTGAACCATAGAATTATCCTTAATTGGTGGCATAGCTAATTGGTGTTTTGCACCGCCCATTTGCCCAGTTATTGATTAGGGGTTGGGTGGGGGGGTTGGGGGGAGGGTGTCCCCAGCAAAGATGGCGACTTCCGAAGTTCCCAGAGTTGATCTTCAAACCTGTACTTCAGTTAACCCATGGGTGACCTCACAAGCCCCTTTTCCACCCAAGTGAACCAGATGCTAGTTCAAGTCTGGTGCTAGTGCCGGCTCAATAGCGAACTTTCTAAGAACCAGCTGTGTTTTTCCGTGGGCTAGAGAGTTGCATCATTACGTCACTCTATACGTCCGTATACGTCTCTACTTCCCCGGCAATGCTAGTGGCCAAGATTGTGGGAATGCTAGTGCTAGCGGCAATGATATTGGCAGTGATGATGCTACATATAGCTGCAAAAAAATGCTAGCACAAAAGTCAGCTTCTACATGACTTTGCGAGCAGTCCTCCTGGCTTCATCATTACTAGACAGCACTTGAGCTGCCCTTCCTTATTTAGGTTTTTTTTTTTTTTTTTTAAGATTGCGAGCATAGACTTCATAAGCATGGAACAGGTTTAAAATTGGGCACTGGTACCGCATTGGGGGAAAGCGGTAACGGAGGGTTTGTCCATTTTTTTTTTTTTTTTTTTTTTTAATTCCTTATTACAGTCTGTGCAATTAATGAGAGGGTGAAGTGATTGAAAAATTTATGCAAACAGGGAAGAGATCACAGAAAGGTCAAATTAGTTACAAGAAGGTGTCGGGGGCGGGGGCGTTCATGTCAGCATATTTCGCCCAGAGTTTGACCTTGGGGTGTGTGTGTTCGTGTCCGTGTCCTCCCACTTACTGATTTACTGACGGATTCCTATCCAGGTTTCGGCACGGCTACTGTAAAGGCAACCCGAGGAAGATGGTACGGACATGGGCTGAGAAGGAGATGAGGAACCTGATCAGGTATGCTTCACCATCTACTCTGTACTCGCTGTTTAAACACAGTTGAATTATGACTGTAGTTATTAATTATTAATATTACTCTCGCAGTAATAGGGTGTGCATATAGACTTCGTCTCGTGCTGACATGCTTGTAAGTTATGAAGATATATTTTGTTTGAATCTCGCAGCCAGAAAAGTGTATTAGCTCAGCCAGTGGAGGCGTGTAATGAGTAAATGTCAATTCATTAATGTCTTCTTGTTTTAAGACTACAGACTGCAGGGATTCCCAGTCCAGAGCCCATCATGCTTCGGAGCCACGTCTTGGTCATGGGCTTTGTTGGAAAAGATGACATGTAGGTAAAAAGTCACATGCTTAAACTTTGCCATATTAAAAAAAAAAAAAATTTAAATAAAAAGAAATCCTACAGCCAGACGTACGTTTCCCCCGCAGGCCTGCTCCTTTACTAAAGAATGCCGCACTGTCCGAGTCCAAGGCCTGTGAGCTCTACCTGCAGGTCATCCAGAACATGAGGCTGATGTATCAGGAGGCTCGGCTCGTGCACGCGGATCTCAGCGAGTTCAACATGCTGTAAGCTTTAGAGTGGCCAGGGTTTTTTTTTTTTTGTTTGTTTTTGTTTATATTGTGTAATCCAGGTTTGTTTCATTTGCTTGGGTGTGAGACGTGTTTTGTGCTCGGGGTCGCAGGTATCACGACGGAGACGCATACATTATAGATGTCTCTCAGTCAGTGGAGCACGATCATCCTCACGCGCTGGAGTTTCTCCGCAAAGACTGCGGCAATGTCAATGGTGGGTGTGATGCACGTGTCCTGGCTTTTTTAGCAAATGTGGTGTTACTCAAGAAATCAGATAAAGGAAATGTCATTCAGTATTGCACAAAAAGCTTAGTTATGTAAAATTCAGATGCAGGTACCAGGTTAAAGACTTTCTGATGGTGCAGAGATATACAGAAGCCACATCTACTTAAGTAGGCTCCACGTCTTTCCCTGAGACTTGAGCTTGAGTCACAGAGGCCACACCTCCTTCACTGAAATTTAAAGGCCACACCTCCTTCATCATTCACAGAAACTTTCATCCAGTCGCCACAACTCTTCACTGAGACTCGGGGTCCCGCCCCCTATCCCCGGACTGACTTTCGGGGAGGCCCTGCCCCCTATCCCGGGACTGAATTTTGGGGAGGCCCCGCCCCCTTCCCCGGAACTGACTCCAACTTAGTTACAGAGACTTTTTTTTCCCCATATATCTAATATTTCTATACATACAATATATTTTAAACCTGCAGATGAATGACCTTTTTTTTATACGAGTGTCAAGTGCATATTTTATTTCTTTTTAATCTCTCTCTTTAGATTTTTTCCAAAAACGCAGTGTAGCTGTGATGACGGTCCGGGAGCTGTTTGAGTTCGTCACAGACCCGTCCATCACCAGCGACAACATCAACCAGTACCTGGAGAAGGTTGGCCTTTTCCTCTTCCCACTCGTTTAACAGATGTGGATTAAAAACAAACTCAAGGCACTCAGTAATACATGTAAATTTAGTTTGTTTTTATTCATAGATTTTTTTTATATAAAATTTTATTGAAAATGATTCTATAATTATGCGCCAATATGAAATACTGAGTAAAATATAATACACAGTATCTTCTGTACCTGCATCTACTTGGACG
Organism: Clarias fuscus; assembly: GCA_030347435.1. Classification (NCBI taxonomy): domain Eukaryota; kingdom Metazoa; phylum Chordata; class Actinopteri; order Siluriformes; family Clariidae; genus Clarias; species Clarias fuscus. Next base: position 33,826,756 of record CM059208.1, on the reverse strand, counting down.
TTATATTAAGTATTATATCGAATTTGTTCAGTGCGATTAATATTTATATTATACGTCCAGTTTAAATGGTTGAGCACTAGCTTGCTCGTGAGCGTGTTTGCTGTAACATGCTTGTGGTGTGTATTTACAGGCGATGGAGATCGCATCAGGCAGGACAGCCGAGGAGAGATCCAATCAAGACAAAGTGGACGAGGAGGTATACACGTGTGTGTAAAAGCATGTGTGGATTAAAGTGTGTTTTGCAAAGGTTGCAATTTATCATTAAATGTATATCATCAGCATCATACTTTTTATTCACTTCTAGTAGCATTTAAAGTTATCCCCTATAATAAAGGAGTACAATAAAGATATAGCAGGAGTATAAATTTTGTGAAGTTTGTGAAACCTTAGACTGAGCGGCGCACTTTCCGTCCTTCAGGTGTTTAAGAGCGCTTATATCCCGCGTACGCTCAACGAAGTGAGCCATTACGAACGAGACGTGGACGCCATGACGAGGGAGCATGAGAACGAGCAGAACGATAACGTGAGTGCCAGGGTTCTGCCCCTGCTAACGAAGCGTACGGTACCATGTTCATCCTGTTCATACTGTATGCGTGTGATAGTGTGATAAGGCTGCAGTGATGATATCATTTCTGTTTTGTAACATTAGATTCTGTACCAGACGGTGACGGGACTGAAAAAGGATCTCTCGGGCGTGCAGACGGTAAGATCACCAGGAGAAGCACTTCCTGCAGACTGAGATGAATGAAATACCTTAAAAGTGCAACATCAGTCAGCAAACAGGACAAGTTTTTTTTTTTCTTTTCCATTTTCATTTTTTCCCCGTTTTATAGAGGAATCCAGACGCAGAAGATTTGTCCATAGATAAATGATTCGTTATTTTGGTAAATATAAATGAAACGGGAAAATCACTCATTTGAGACAAAAGGAGGAGTTTAAAAAAAAAAAGGCAGCAAGGAATTCTGGGATAAAATCCTAGAATCAAGGAGGCAGACAGAATCTGGTCCCACCAAAATTTTTTTTTTTAATTTACAATTTAAATACCATATTAATTAACAAGTTGTTTATTATGGTTAACAATATGTACGAGGGTGAGTCAGAAATGATCCGCACTTCAATTATACCAAAACCTCTGTGTTACATCATTCAACTGCGGTGTGAGCAAAAACACATGCCCTACTTGTGGTTTGCAAGGAAGAAGAGCAGCGTGCAGTGATTCATGTTGTTTTCTGTGGTCTGAGGATGAACCTGGTGCCGAAACTCCTCACAGAAGAGCATAAACTGAAGTGTTTGGAAATCTGCAAAAAATATGAAGCGATACTCTGAGGAAGGTGAAAGTTTCATAAAGAGAATCGTTACTGATGAGGAGACACGGATTCATCACTACGAGCCTGAGAGTAAACGGCAGAGTATGAACGAAAACATCCTCAATCACTGACCATCAGCTGGAAAATTTATCAACACTTACAGTTTTCTGGGAGAAAGCAGAACTACGAGGACGAAGATTCACTTCTGATGAAGAACTGAAGACAGCGATGCATTCGTGACTCGCAGCTCAGACTAAAACATTTTTAATGAGGGCATACAAAAGCATGTGACAGATGGACAAAGTGTACTGACAAGTGAGGAGATTTTTTCTGTCTTCTCTAAAAGATAATTAAAATAAATGTAAGCCAGAGTGCGGACAATTTCTGACTCATCCTTGTAGTAGGACTTCACGATGTAATTGGAAAAGGATGATGTATACCTTTTGTGTGTTTTTTTCTAAATTATGTAAAATCTAAATATTGTACAGAACGTTTCAGATTTTTTTGCATTTAATAATTTTTTTTGTAAATGTAAACCATAAGTGCGTCTCAATTTATTTTTACTGCTGGGAGTTTATGCAATTGTTATCCATCTACTATTAATACTACATACAGTATTCTAGAAACGTCTTGAATAATTACAAAATCATGAATATTTTTTATTTTGTATTAGTCTACCCTTAATAGATGCATTTTTTAAAATAACATTTATGCTTGAAGAAAGACGGGTTGCACATTTTTTTGTCAAACATCAACAATTAATAATTGATTAATCAGTAATGAGTAGTAATAACCAGATGTGCATTTCACCCTCAATTAGATTTTAATTTAAACCGTTCTAGAGGCACGATCCAGTCTCAACACTGACCTCTACACAATACATTTATAATATTTTTTATTATTATTGAAAATGTTTTATTATTATTTAATTACATGAAGATAATTGATTTTTCCCATCAGCTCACATCTTCTCTGAGCTCTCGCTGAATACTAAGAGGTCATGGGGTTGTCAGTGTGGTTACCACTGCGTTCAAAACGACTGTTATTGGTTAATAAGTTTTTAATTGGTTAAACATTTAATATTCATAATTGGCGATTAATTTTGAAAAATCCCTGATAGTTCATATGAGCTCATGTCACATTCAATTGTATGTTTAAAATGTAAGCAAGAGTAGTTGTAGTCAAATTCCTCGTTTCATTTACGCCATAGAAAATTGTAACTTGTAGGTGTTCAGTCCAAAACTTCCTCTTTAAAAACACCAAACTCTCACAAAGACGGAAAATTAAGGTTTATTTTAGGATGTATTGGAAACTGCAGTTTTCTAATAATGAACTGTTCTCATGGAACGAACGGAAAATCCATTTTTGTGAGTCAATGGCGCCCCCTAGCCGCTGATGAGTTATTTACAAAAAGAGGTCCGAGAAAAAGAATTTAATTTGTATAATAATTCCGTAGGAAACTTTTCCTGATTATACTTTAAACTTCATCTGAGCTTTCATTCAAGTTTTGAGAAGAAACTCGACGGAGTCAACGTTCATGTTAACAATAATATCGTCTTCATCCTCGAATCTTCACGCACAGGAAACAGAACTGAAGCGCAAAAGTAAAACGGTAAAGTTTTAATCTCACGTCCTTCGTTTCAGATCCCGTCCTTACTCGAGGGCAGTGCTGAAGACAGGAGCAGTGAGGAAGAGGAGGACGACGAAGATGAGAATGGATCTGAAGACGAGGACGCGTCGGAACACAGCGACCAGGACAAAGCGCAATCTCTGGACAAAAAAGTTGGAATATTGAACTTCCAGCATCTCTCTACTGATCCAGAGATGTTGAGTGGATTTACATAACATGTTTTTTTTCCCCCCTCAGGAAAGAAAGAAGTTGTTCAAAGAAGCTCAGAGAGAGAAACGCAGAACGAAGGTACCGAAGCACGTGAAGAAGCGCAAGGAGAAAGTGGCCAAGATGAAGAAGGGAAAATGAAAGGAATGTATCTGTCCTTATCGTTACACTGGTACCTCGGCATGCGGGTTCAATCCGCCCCAGAGGCACCGCTATATCCTCACCTCAGATCTAACCTCGCTGCTCCTTCAGCTCTTTGTGAGATGTCTAAACATACCAGATGTCTTCTTTACGATTGAACCGAGTTTAAATCATCTTAATCACCTCGTCCTCACAAAATGGAAAAAAAAAAAAAAGTTTTATTTGAATTTTTTTTTAAAGCCCCCAAAGTGTCCTGATAATCAGATGTGGAAGATAAAACCTGTATGTGTATTTTTCCATTTAAATACAAAAACAATTCACGTTTGTTCTGAATAAAATGATATTTATGGCTGAAAATAGTTGTTTATGGATTTCTTTTAAAGAGCAGCGCGGCGTTACGTTCTCACGTGAACTCGCCCAGCAGGAGGTCGTCTTGTTCAAGTGCAGCGTGAGACCATTTTAATGCCACGTGTTTATTAGGATTTACAGATCCGTTATATTAGTACATTCTCGAGGCTACAAACACAGTACATGCTACAAAGACATTATTCCACATTGCATCATTTTGGATAAAATATCAGTTACAAAACTTCATTTTCATGGCAATTTACTGTGTCACACAAATGTATGTAAAATGTCAAATAAATTAAAGACACTGCAATGCATTTTGGACTTCCTGGAGTATAAAATACAAGTTTTATTCCCTTTTTAAAATTATTTTATTATTTAAAAAAGATCTGTATGGAAGTACGTACTGTAGGTGTGTCCTTATGGCGGTGTATGGACTAATATGCTTGAGTAAGCAATGAAGCCTGATGATCTATGTATTATATCAATTTTTGAAAAAGAAAAAAAAAACAATAAGTATATCTACAACCAGGAAGAAGATTTTTTTTTCATCCTGGAGTCTGTAAACGTCCAAATATGGGTACAAAGCATGCCCATATTCTCCATCTATTTGAAAAGCCACACCCACTCAGACCTGCCCTCATACTGTATGTGTTAGCAGGCCTTATTGCTGTAATACTTCAACTATAAAAGTTACAAACCTTATACTTCAACCTGAGTACAAAACCCATAACGTGCACTCGCTAATATAATACACAGCGTAAGAAAGCTTACTACTAAAATAGAGGCCCTATTCTGTCTATGTACATGTTCTTGGTCCCACTGAGCAGGGTTAATCAGACACTGACACAGGTTAGCGGATGCCCTCCACGTAGTTAGCAGGCAGCATGCCGGAGCGGCCCGTCCTCTGCACCGTCCCGAACATCCAGCCCTCGTCGATGGAGTACACGTTGTGGATCAGATCGCCATCGCGGAACGAGACCTCGTCACAGTCCTGAGCCGTGTAGTCGTACAAAGCCCTGTACACACACTGACGCACAGAAAACGGCGACACACAATAAAATTTGATTTGAGTTTAGATCACTGATTAAATTATTACTGGAAATATGACTAATTGTATGCTGCGGTAAACATTTAGGGTCCTGGGTTTTGTTGGTGCATACGTCATATTTTTCATTGTTTTGTCATATGTGAAAAAATCCTCAAAAAAAAAACAGTCACAATCTATATACTTGGCTTTTTCGATGTGTATGCATAATTTTAAAATATTAAATATATACTAATTAGATAGATATGTGATAATCAGCATGCATACCTGCTGCAGTTTCTCATTTCTTTCACTACAACTGCTCACCATTAACAAGCTGCTACAGTAAGATGCTGCGTATAGTAAATATACAGTAAATAAACTAACATGATGCAACTTTGATCAAATGCCAAAATGATCACACCAGATACAGTCCCGCCCTCAAATCAGCCAGGGGAAAAGAGCAGAAATGAAGAAATTAAAACTAAAAACAACTACAACAACGTTGTTCTTTGCTTTGGGTTGAGAGTATGAGACTATAATTATAAAAAAAAATTAAACTGTGCTAAAATGACGTCTCACCATGTTTGCTGGATGCGAGTGCAGCTGCATGGACCTGAGCGAGTGCATGCTGGTCTGATGCATGTAGCTGTGTCCCTGGTTGTAGCCGCTCGGGTAATAAGCTCCAGGGAGCACCGGGGCTGGAGGTGATGCAGTGAAATAAATCAGCATGAGATTTAAGTATGCATGTATCGTGTCTCAGATGCGTAAAACAGTTTATAGTCTAGTCAGCTTATCTGACTTAACCAAGAATGGCTTATCTTATCGATTAATAAGGGCACATTGCACATTTCTAATGACTTTAAACATCAATATGTGGAGGGATACATCATACAGACGCTAAAGAAGAAGATATGAATAAGTTGAATTAATGTTTTGCTTTTATCTAAATTGAATTTTTCAAAATGTCTGTTTTGCGTCATCCTATTTAAAAATAATCTGCTACAATATCCCAGATATTAGAATAAAATAATGAATTATTGTTGTATTAAATCCCCCAAGCTAACAATTAATTTTTTCTACGGTACTTTGCATATTTATTATCCACTTATTTAAGGATTACATGAGGTTGTATTTATGAGGGGTGTTCAAGTCAAAATGGGACTTGTGATAAAATCTCTGGTGAAGGTGGAAAACTGATTGATATTTGCAGAAGACTTCAAGACTCTTATCACATTTGAACAGCTAAGGTTTTTTTTTTTTAATCTTTTTTTTTTCATAAATCTATGAATAACCATGCCGGCTGAGGTGGTTTGGAGTCGTTGAAGCCATGGGAACGTTCCTAGATCCTTGAAAATCGACAGATAACCTGTCCCTGACTTGCGGGAGTTCCTGGGAGGCCGGCGTTTCAGACAGGAAGCAAGCAGTCTGATCATGGATCCGAGAAAACCTTCTACCTTGATGGTGTCTGAGCACTAGTGAATATAAGTGCACTAGTAATACAGCAGTGGATTATATAGAGACATATTATAAGAAGCTTTTACTCTCATAACTGTGTTCTGTTATTCTGTGCAATCAAAAGTCCCAGTTTCACTTGAACTCCCCCATTCAACATTAAATGTCAACATATTCTGATTCAAACGGGATGTAAATGTACAGTCCAGACAAACAGTCTTTATTCTGTTCATTTATAACTGTAAAATGAATAAATACATTGATCTGCATAATGTTTTTTCTGGAGCTCTAATGGATTTTTAATGCATGTCCTTTCTTGGACTCACCCACAATGACTCCTGGCCTCCGCTCCATCTCCACGGTGTACTGATTCACACCTCTGTGTGTGGCGCTGCTCCCCTGCAGCGCCTGATGGTCAGGTCTCGTCTGCGCCCGCACCAGATACGTTCCTCTAATGCCCTGAGTGACACCGTGCAAGCCTGGCATGTCGAAATCCTTATGATATTTAGCCTGAAGGAATGAATGAAAAGAAAAATGTTTAAATGAATGAGGTGTTGATTTTCTGAGTATGTACAAATGTTACACTCGGGTCTTACGTTACTAATCTGATCCTGAGCTTGCTTCAGTCTTGCCACTTCTGGTGTGTCTACAAGAAACCGGAGCCCCTGGCCTTTACTCTCCTCAAAATCCTTCCTGTATTTCACCTGAAGGTGACAAGAAGGATAGCAGGCATGTGAACGTTTTGTAGACACTTCAAGAAAGAAAAAAGAAAAAAACACATTCATTTACGTGCATGAAATCATGCTAGATGGGCTGATATTAACTGGACCTGAAATATGAGCCTCATGAAATCATATCGACCTGAAATCATATTGAGCCTCGTCAACATGGGCTTATAGGGGAATCAATTTCAATCAGCCACCATTCGGTGATGTCTACAACACTCAGTCCAAGTTAACTTTGAAAATTGATGACTGATGTTTCCAATAATGTGACTCAGCCACTGAAGTGACTCAGCCCCGAGAGACACACGCTACCTCATTCTCCTTTTGCAGGGTGCCATTGGGGACTTGTGGCGTGGGGTAGGGTAAACGCTGGATGGGGTACCAATCCATCCCAGAGCACCCACTAAGGGCAATTTGGAAATGCCGGTTAGTCTAAAGTGGGCTACCCCATCCAGGGTAGATACATCCTGAGGAGGTGTACCCTACCCCAATCCATCACAGGGCACAAAGTTGCACCTGCTCACCCACTAAGGGCAAGTTGGAAATGCCAGTGAGCCTCATGTGGATGTCTTTGGCTTGTGGAAGGAAACCCGGAAACCCATGCAAACTTCATGCACACTGACCCGAAACTGGGATTTGAACCCTCGACCCTGGAGGTGCGAGGCCACACTGCTAACCACTATGCCACATTTAGTTTATCGAGCCTTTATATGTGTCATCTTATAGAATACAAACACCAATCAAATTATATTTTGCTAATTTCTTGCATTAAAAAACCTCTACCAACTATTTATGATTACGTTTCCTTTAATCAAGGTTGATAATCGAGGCCGATTGCTAGAATTTGGCTTGAATAATGAGCCCATGTCCAAGAGCCAGGACAGCAGGGACCTGGCAGCGAGTCCCTGGTTGCCAGGTGGCGAATCATGGGGGACGTGTGAACCCACCGCCGAGTGGACAGCTGCCCTGCTTTCCTCCATGCTGACCTGAAAGCACCACACCCAGACACACACGAGCCAAACAAAGCTCAAAATGTTTTTCTCCCCTCTCCAGTCTCTCTCTCTCTCTCTCTCTCTCTTTATCTGCTGGGTTTGTTAGCAGTGTGTAGCATGCGCGATCGATGGCTCTAACCAAAGAAGGAACCTGTACCTGACTCTGCAGCTCGCTCTGCTGCCTCAGTCGCAGGTTCTCCGGCGTGTCTGCGACGATCGTGAAAGTCTGCTTTGGGTAGTGCCTGGAGAAAGAGGAAGATCTTTAAAGATAGGAAGTTTAAAAAAAAAAAAGATGAGCACATGCTTACATGTTTCACTGGATCATTGGAAAAGCATGCATAAATGACAAATGCATTAACGTAAACTGTAGCTATAGTTTCAATATGTTAAATCTAATATTAGTTTTGTTCTTTGCTTTATTTTAATATAACCAATTTATTTTAAAAAAATGGAAAATGACCAAGCATGCTCTTAATTGACTGTGATGTTGACTAAAGATGTACATACGAATTGCAGTAAGGTTTCTTGTCATATCCTTTGTAGTTGTTCATGGTCAGGGTCATCTTGCACACCTCACAGTGGAAGCATCCTTTGTGCCAGTACTAAAAAAAACAAAAAAAAACAAACACATGCAGCATTGATAATGCATTATGATAACGAGACTGAAAGATCAGAACCAAGCTGTTATTAAGTGCAGGAACCGACGCATGCATACAGCTGACGTTACCTTGTCCAGGCAGTTCACTTTCTCAGTGGCGTAGACAATTTTCCCGCAGCGTGCGCAGTGAGGATTCATGCTGAAAGCCTTTGATCACATCGTCTAATTCCAATTAGTGCAAAGAAATGAAAAACAGAAACCAAGCGTGCTCAGAGTTTACATAAAATGATCCGTGGTGCAGTGGATTAAAAACTGCGCAGACAGTCGTGCTGATTGTTGGAGGTCAGTTTGGGAACGAGGAAACGTGCCAGAGAGAGAGGGAGAGAGAGAGAGAGAGAGAGAGAGATAAAAGAGAGAGAGTGACAGAGAGATGATGATGATGATGATATCATTTGTTTCCAACTAATTTGCTCCATCATATAATATTATGACATAACATCTACAGTATCATATTATATTATAGTCTATATTTTAACCCCTTGGCTTAAATGACTTTTTTTTATTAAATATTATTCATGCATTATGACAATAGTACAATATACAACACTACAGAATCTGGCATATAATGATATCGATCCTTAAGCTGATAATTAAGCCAATTTAGTAATGCCATGATACTATTTGTAACCATCTTTGTTCAGAATCTGCAGAGGCAATGAACTTGCTCAGTGCTGACACTGGAGACTCCTTCCATAAGGAAGGAAAACATCTTATGTTTAAAAAAATAACATTACATAACAGCGAACTCTACTCACTCATTCACTGTCGCCTATACCGCTTTATCCTGGTCGCAGGGTGGCTATCCCAAGTGCCAATCCATCATAGGGCACTCGCATATGCTCATTCACACACACACTAGGGGAGCGCAGATTAGCCTAATCTCCATGTTTTTGAACTGTGGGAGGAAACCGAAGTACCCAGAGGAAACCCACCAAGCACGGGGAAAGCATGCAATCTCCATGCACACAGACCCCAAGGCGGGAGAATCCAACACTCCGACAGCAAGCCGACAGTGCTAACTACGAAGCCACTGTGCTGCCTACATGTCATTTGCATATTTACACTTGGGTCATGCTTTTACAAGAAAGAAATGAACAATAAGGTGGATTGATGTGATATGGTAAAGCAGGTCCTGGTGTGTTTTATTCCTCTTGTTTCACAGTAACTGGCCAATCTATTTAATGTTGTTTTTAATTAATGACCAATCCACGAAACAAGGTATTTCCCGAGTATGATACTCGGAACTGGAAATCACATACTTTACAACTTTTCTATGAAGGAAAAAGTAAAAGATTCACCTTACTGCCCGTGCCACGTCAGTCCCAGGTGAGTAAGAACAGATTTGTAGGAGGTGTTGGTGTAAATCCTAGTTTTATTTAACTTACAGAATTCTTAAATGGGATTTCTTTAAATCCTCTAAAATCATAAATTAAACTGGAGTTTACATGTGAATTTTTTGCACAGTTGTTTGGTCAGGAATAAACCTGCTGTTGGAAACCCAATCAAATAATGTTTTGGTTACTATTACTTCATAATGTCCGCCTTCAGATGCTTACCTGGCCACATTAAATACGGATAAAATAAAAATGGAAAAATAATATAAGATCCTGGAGTGTCCCATGTCCTGTATAAGCTGATAATAGGAATGCTGGAAATGAAATCGAAATTTAACAACAATCTGTTGGCACAATGCTAATGTTCTTCTAAAACCTTACAGTGGAACCTCGGCTTACAAATATAATTCGTTCTGGAGGCGAAAATTCGTATTGCGTTATAGTTTTTCCGAAGGCAATGTTGGTATTGTGGGTTGATCCTTTTGAAACAGCTTTCGATGAATTAAAAAAATAGCTAAATTTGCGAACTTGTTTCACATGGCTTAACAAGCTTTGAACGTCTCTGCCGTTCAGTTTGTTTTATTCGTTCGTTCTTATGGCGAAAATGCTTCATATGCCGATGCAAATTTCTTGCAAAATTTCAATTCTTTCAATGCATACAGTACATTCAAATTCATGCATGACTGTATTAGTATTTTCTAAAATAAATAAATCAGTTGACTTAAAAAGAGAAAAAGTTTTCCTTCTCACGTCGGTAATTTCTATATAGTACCTGATTTTTTTTTTTCAGGCTTAGCAAGCACTTGTGTTTCAAGGTGATGGTTGTGAGGCCAGCTGTAAATCAGAACGGTGTGACCAGAAGACTGCCTAAAGCGAGAGCATAACCGGACTCTGAATACACTTACACTTTCTCTTCATAATTGTTCATATTACTGTTAAACTTTTGGTCTTTAAACAACAATCAAACTACAGCGCATGTCTTTGGATTGTGGAGGGAGAACCGGGGTACCTGAAGGAAACTCTCAAAGCGTGGAGAAAACGTTTAAACTCCATTCAAACAGACCACATGTAAGATTTGATGTAAGTGCTAATTGTGGAGATTAGTGAAAGCATTGCAAACTGCTGTGCCACCTGTAAAGGCTGATTAGTGTTTCCAAATTGCCTGTAGTGTATGATTTCACCTGTGCGAGTGTGTATGCACCATGTTCAGGCTGCCCCCAATAATGGGCCCTGAGTTTCTTGGGAGATGCTCCAGCACCCCCAAGACCTATTTTTAAGTAATGATGGAAAGAATATACTTTTATGATTGCTGATCATATAAAATGCCACATTTACTAATTTCACATGGTACAACTTAAGCATATAATGAACAACCTCAATATACTACTTTGGTGGTACATACGAACATAAAGGCGTTCATTCATCTTCGATACGACTTATTCTGTGTACAGGGTGACAGGGACCTGGAGCTTATCCAGGGTACAATTAGGGTACAAGATGGACAGGGGGTCAATCCATTGCAGGGAACACCAGTTAACTTGATCTGCATGTTTTTGGACAGTGGAAGAGAACACGTAAACTACATGCACACAGTCCCCGTGGCGGGAATCGAACCCAGACCCTTGAGGTGCACGGCGACAGTGCTGACCACTAAGGCACTGTATCAACACAGGCAATTTGACCTGAGACGGGAATCGAACCCTCGATCCTTGCTGTGCGGGGCAACATTATGGCCTTTTCTAGGTATGTTAGTAGTCAATCCTTTACACTCACACACGCACACACACATTTATAGACGCAGAACTGCAGTATACAGTACGTATCACACACCTGAATCATTTTCTCCGCAACGAACCGACTCTTCGGTGTCGACTCCTGAGATTCTCCGCGGAGAATCGACTCTCTGGTGCAGCCCTACCGCGTGCGTCGATATAAAACAACAGCGCTGTGCGAACTACAAGACTAACCGGAAGCCAACGAGAAGGGCTTGATGCGGGTCTGATGCGCTGCGCCTCCATCCAGCTGCAGCGTCCCGGAGCGCAGAGGCACTGGCGATGGCTGACACGCGGCTTCACCGCCTCACGACACCGAGCCGCTGCGGAGCGCTTCTGACGCCGCGTGCGCACGAGAGCGACCGTTAAAAATTCAAATCGCTGACGCTAACGGTTTCTCCCTAACGTCTGCGCTACTATATAATTATTATTATTAATAATAATATATTTTTTAATGATTATTCTTGGTATGGCTTCATTTTTGAGGGTTATTATCCCAGTTTAGGATGTTCCTGGAATCAGAAAAGGTGTCTCAATGCTTAAGGAATTTTTTATTTTAGGTGTTTAAGGGATTCAATTCGGGATTCAGGTAGTAAAGATGCGTTGGCGCTGATAGTGAGGTAATAAACGCGATAACCTTCACGTTCACGTCAATGACAGCTCGTAGCGCCAGCGTCAGGATTCAGACGTCGTTGTTGTGATTAATTCAAACGGAGGGATGAGAGAGGAAGGACAGTCGGAAAGGAAGAATCCCAGGTGCTTGTTAACATCCGGTGGGACGCGCGTGACTCGGAGCAGCTCCAGGTGTCGAGGTCTGGACAGTTAGTCAGTTTAGTGACAGAGTCATTCATTCATTCATTCATCCAGGTTTCTGGTGTCCTTTTTGAAATAATAATCATAATAAAAATAAACTCAACATGGCATCTGGAGCTGCCAGTCTCGCCTCCGCCATCGCCAGCAAAACCAAAACCAAGAAAAAGCACTTCATGCCGCAGAAGAAGAAGCTTTTCCGCTCCAGCGACCCTCTCCTCAGCGTCCTGATGTGGGGAGTCAACCACTCGGTAAGCCTGAACGCTCACACCTGTGGACCAATCCCATGGTCACACCTAAAGCATGCCTCATTACATTACATTTATTGCTTGTTTTACCCCATAAGTGGTGTTCTCTAGGTCTAGGAGTCATTTGGGGTTGAGAACATGGCAACCTCAGTCCGGGTGAGCACGATGAAGTAGTAGGACTATTCAGACGGGATGAGTTTACCAAGTACAGAAATACAGATTTATGACTAGATGTATGATGGGAGGAAGCATTGGTGGCTCAGTGGTGGGTTTCTCGCCTGCCATGCGGAAGACCCGGGTTCAATTCCCACCCAATTCCCCAAACCCCTGCTAGTGGCGGGCCCAAGCCCCGATCAAATCTGGTGTTAAACCTGTGGCAAGTTGTGTGCGGATTGGATGGTTCGCTGTGGCGACCCCTCATCGGGAGCAGCTGAAAGACACAACAGCGACAGCAGGTGGTGCAAATGGTTAAGGCTGTAGGTTACTTGTTTACTGACCGGAAGTTCAGGGGTTTGAGCCCCAGCACTGCCACATTGCCCATACTGAGCCTTTTCTGCTTTGACTCCAGCTTCTTTACTATTAGGTAACAACCGCTGTCTTAAAAGGTTACCCGCAGTGCAGATCCAGGGCAGGTGTGTGTGGTCAACTCCAGTGTTTCGGTAACCCTTACTTCAGATCTGGGTTCCAGTAGCTATGAACTCGGCCTGTGTTTACTGGCGTTTTCGCATTAGACAATGCTGCCTATAGAGAGTTATAGTCTGTGTACAGTATAATAGTAATAACAGTATGACATAAAAGTTGATGGCGCTACCTACTGTTTAGGTCTGCAAGGAACGCCTGTGACATGGTTCAGAAACATTGAGGTTGCAAATCTGAAAAGAAGGAAACACAACAGTCATAATAATGTTAACACATATCAGCACATATACAGTTCTAAAATCTATCACAAAATATAACATTTTAATATATATTCCCATAAGACAAATAAAATGCTTTTTTGGGACTATTAAGGTCAAGGATGATAGTGACAGTGGTTTTTCTTTGCATATTCCATACTTTGTCGACTGAGGGCATGATGAAATAATATGCAATAAAAAGGTGACTGTGCCCTTTGCTGACAAAGTATGGACTAGGCAAAGAAAAATCACACTGTCTAACTGCACTCGTCAAACATTGCAGCAGGTAATCATAATGCAGATAATGCAGAGACATAAGATGCTCCGCCTGCATCGGAGTCCTGGGTATGGAGATATTTCAGCTTTACTGCAACATGTGACTTCGGTTTTAATTATACTTACACATTTCTTTGCACTAATTTATTTTCATAATTCATTTTATTTTGCCAGTATAAGTTTTGAAATACGGTTAGACACATTATTTGCACTTTTGCTGTAGATAATGTTTGCAAATTTGCATGGTCTCCATGAGCTTGGTGGGTTTTCTAAGGGTACTCTGGTTTCCTCCAACAGTCCAAGACATGTAGATCAGGCTAACTGGCATTACCAATTTGCATGTAATCCGATAACATGGATTTTTCAGAACGTGTTGTTTAACAGAGTAAAAAGAAAAATGAAGATATTCATTTAAAAGTTCAGTGAAATAAAAGGCTGCAATTTTTGGCGAAAGAGGGAGAAAAGAAGAGAGAAAGACAGAGAGCGAGACAGAGTCACGTCATACTGCCTTAAACACCTCCATTACCCCACGACCACATGCCCCAACCGGTCAATCGTCCTGAAAATCTCTTTGGACAGATGTGGTGTAGCTCACATCTGCATGTCTCTGTAAGATCTGGACACTAAACACACAGACTGGAAGAAATGATCATTCGATGGTCCCTGCAGTGGAATGATCTGATTCCTGGCATCATCCACTGGTGCGCTGTCTGCTTTTCATCGAGGAGAGGACTATTTCCCAGGTATCCCACAAACCAATAATTGGGCTCCGGGGACTCCTTCTCAGAGCGTCACGCTAATCCTAAAATGAAATGCCTTTCAGGACGCCCTGTAGCCAGACAGTATTATGAGTCCTGCACAGACGTGCATGTCTTCTTTACCTGAGCTGTAAAGGTTTTCACAAACGTTCGGAGGTTTTGCTCAGGATGGCATGGCTGATAGGCGTTCGTGGGATTTGAGCTTTGCCTGGAGTGCAGATGAAGCTCTCAGTGACGGAAACAACCCTCTAATGGTTCAGAAGTGTTATTAAACATCAGAAAATCAGGCGTATGAATATAAAAATATCGACAGGGGAAAAACGAACAAGTGCTGTTCGTGCTTGTCGTGTAATAATGTTAAGCAGCGTATGGATTTAAAGGCTGTTGAAAATGAAATGTCTGTCCTGTGCACTTTAAAATGGACAGAGAGAGCAGAAAGGTTTTTATAACTTTCCAGGAATAACTTCAGCTGGATAAACACAAAGACAGATTCATTGCAATTTCAGGTAGAGATTATTCTTCCAAAATGTCTAACATGTGCAGCGTCACAGTTTAATTCACAGGGATTACGTTGTTAGAGTTGTTAGAATTCATACAAGCACATATTCTTTGGTATAAGTATTGTAGGCTAAATACAGTCATAATACATCATCACAAGTCGCGTTTTTTTCTCTACATTTCCTTTGTGTTTTCTCTACAGTACTAAAAAATATATACAGTATTATATTTTATATGAAAATTTAGCTGAATTTACATTAATATTTATGTTAGAAAATTAGTAAATTATATAGTTCTTAGTAGTTTAGCGTTAAAAAAACATATAATTACAAATTATATATTGCCATGAAAAAGCCATTTAAAAATTGTAAAATATATTTCCATGAAATTAGGAAAATTAAGGAACTCTGAACCGTGACTTCGCGGGCGTCGACTGTATACCAGGCAACCATCGAATCCTTGAATCTGATTGGTCAGAAGGTGTTGATCGTTCCTATAGGTTTATACAGTAATTACTATAGTATCTTATACCTGAATTTCATCGGTTAATTAATTACAAATTGGAATCATTGACTGACATCATCTTATTCTTCACTTAATACTTTCTGACATCAATCACAGAAATAAATTCCAACATTAATAATGTGTAACTGTAAGCTACAATCTGACTATTATTATAGTTGTTGTTCAGTCCTTATCAAGTTCCTAGTTAGTTCCTGACGTTAGTTCATCCTCGTCTCATATTAGCATTGAGGTGATCGAGTCCAGGCAGCACGACGGTCTACTAAAACCTCTGACCGCCCATTTAACGTGTCACACTTCCACATAGCTGAATGCAATGAAATGCCACTGGGTTCATTTTATATTGCTTTAAATCCAGTTGAAGATTATTTCTAACGAATCTAATGCAATAATCAATATAACAAGTGTCTCATTCAGCTGGCTTATCCCAAATAAATCTTTCCCGGAGGTTAATCAAATAACAATTAGCGGTTAATACCGTCTGGTCCTGGGCAGCCCGGCATAGCGACACAGAGCCGAGATTCTCCAGAGAGCTGCTTCAGTCCGGCGGTTTTCACTCTGTACTTCTCCTCAGAGTTGTTCAGTACAGTATATCACTAAAGCCTGATTAATATACAGTAATAGCGTTTAAGTCTCAAATAACCTCTCTTTATTAAAGTACAGTTTTTAACTGTTAAAGCAGAGAAATAATTTCTTTCCCTTGATTTATTTCAGACCAAAAGAGCGATTAATTGCTGCATGCAATTTCAGGAGTAGTTTTAATTTTAAAGAGTGCCTCTTTATTATTTCAGTCCCATTCACCATTTTTTTCCTGGGAAGCCCCGAAACCCTGCCTTATTTATTTATTTATTTATTTATTGCTAAACTGAGTCCTCATAGCACCTCATATATGCGTTCATATACACTAAACAACAAAAGACGGTGGCGACAGCAAGGTCACATGATTGTGATCGATGCAGCTGTGAGGACTCGGGATCTCTCTGGGTTTATCTCGGAGAGTTTGTGAATCTTTCATCGTTGTGTGTAAGACAGACGTCATCGGTCAAGCACTGAGCGTCTGCATTGCAGTACCATCCTGTTATACTGCAGCTTCACCCATTATACTGTACATGATTACGGAAACATTTAAGAAACATATTAAAGTCTAAAGTCTGCTCGATTGCTATCCATTGTCTCTCTAATTGTCGAGCGAGATGGTGTCTGAATGATGCATCTCGTTCTGCCTGTTTCAGTTAGAGATGATCTGGTTATACTGTCATGGGTTCATAGCTATTCATAGCATGTAAACATTAAACCAAACGCTTTGCCCACCATTGCCACCTTTTTTAAAATACCAATTTAAATGCTTTTCCATTGATTCCAGTCTGTCTGATCAGGGCATTCGTTCCAGGGATTTTATTCTTTCCTTACACCTGCACTGAAAAATATTTAATAGGTCGTTCGCGATCACGTGACGATGATGACGCAAGACATCCCTCTGGAAGGCGGGAAGAGAAGAACTAAATCAATGAGATGGAGAGCAGCGCTTATCGCACTAGTTATTCACTAGTTAGTTTAAACAGAAGATAGCTCGATCTGCCGGACGTGATCCTTATGTTATGATGAGCGATCGTACTGTACACGTGAGCTGATATCCAGGCAGCGGCTGTAAGTTACTTAGACAGCACCGGATTCACGCACGACGTGCTGACCGTCTTTTCATGCTGTGCCGCGATTGGCCCGGTTGAGCTGTCAATCAAGCTGACGGATCGTTAACATCAAGCTGTCTTTTGTGTAATTGTTAGCCCTGATTATAATGTAACTGCTGCGTACACACACAGAGATAGCAAAATAACAGAGAGTTTTCCTCTGTGCTCAGTTATCGTTGCTGCGTGTTGGTGTTCAGGGACACAAAGAACTATTTTTTTTTTCTATCTAAACATTTTGGTAAAGATTTCTGAAGTAAAGAAGCAGTCTGGAGCCTGAAGGTGTCCAATGTGGAAACTTCAAAGGGTATCGAACAGAATTGAATCGAACCCTCGACCCTGGAGGTGCGAGGCAACAATGTTTCTATCCCTTCAGCTTTTTGTTTTATCGAGATTATTGTTACTGATTAAATAATATAGGCGATATAGATGTACGCTCTGGGAGGCGAACCAAAAAAGCTACATCACAGATGAAATCTGACGCCGCATCCCACCGGTACGTCCCACCCGCTGCAAAAGCGCTCAGCCAGAGGAGCCATTAAGCACATTTTCTCCCCATAATATCCTTTCACTCACATAATGGCCCCAAGTGACTCGTTCTACATCACTGTTCCCGTCTCGTATCCATAACAAAAGCATCAACATGGCCGCAGCTCGAAAAATCCTGCCCGAGAAAGAAGATTTTCTCAACTGCCCAGACGATAAGCACCCGGCCCGCGCGATGTCAATAAGTGCTGCGAGCATCCTGTGAACAAAACCCGAGCTGAGATGACACGAGTGTAGGCACAGCACACGCAGACGACTCGCATCCACTTCACAAGCCTTTCAAACCCACGTCCGAGCTCGTCTCTGAGCACCAAGCATCAGAGTGCTCAGCTCTGGCCTTCATGAGTCTGTTTTTTTTTTTCTTTTTTTCTTTTCTATCTCTGTGTTAAGGAAAAAAAAAATAAAACAGCCTGGCATATGCAGAGCGCCTGGAGGACAGTCGGCCAAGAGAAATGGCTGAGTAATTCTCTCTCTCTCTCTCTCTCTTGCTCTGACCCCGGAGACTCGGAGCCATAACTACCGCTTTCACTCCGCTTCTGTCTCTCAGAGCCGAGGACATAAATCTCTGCCTTACTCTTCAGCAGGCAGTCTGTTTAGGACGCTTTGGTAATTACGCTTTTCCAGACGCAGAGGCAATCTAACGGGAGCCGGGAGTGAGAGCGATGCCCGAGTCTCGTCCCGGCGTGAGGCAGCGGTTTTATAACCTGCCGTTGAGGTCAGGTTGTAATTACAGTCTTTTCTGCCCCGCTTGATCAGTGTCGTGTTTTGGTCTGATTAATGCGTCGCTGCTTTGCCTCTGGTGTGGGTATTAATTACGCCATTAGCCTGCTTCCTCCTTGATCAGCACCCTCTCTTATTGCTTCCTTCATTCTGTTCAGTGCCCAGGCTTTTCCTTAGTTCATGCGCTTTCAGCTCTTCATCAATCTTTTCCGTTCTGGCACATTTTTTTTTTTTAATTCCTCCCTCTAACCGCAACAATGCTCTCACTCTCCCATTCCTAGACGGACGCAGAGGAGGGTTTTTATTGCATAAGGGAGTATAAAGTGGAATCCGATTAGATGAACAGGACGAACTCGTATCCCAAAGATGAAGTTAGACTCGTATTAGCCAGTTCACGAGAAGCCACTCCTGTCACATTTTGTCAAATGATCATCTTTCTGCAGAGTAGATGCAACAAGATGAGGGGCAAAAAATAAATAATCATGATTAGAGAGTAGTGCTGCAAGATTATGGCAGAAATTCTATTCTGAGATTATTAGAAAGTATTATTTATTATCTGTGGAGCATGCCTCTAATGAACAACAGAAAAAAAACCTATTTAAATACATAGCTCTATAAATAAATGAAAGGTTTTGTCCGTACGTTGGTCAGAACTCGCTGTTTCACGTCACATACATTGGAGAACCCGAAGTCTGTATGTCTGTATGTCTGTCTGTCCAGATTATATCAAACAAAACTGGCTGCACAGAATTTAATGAAACTTTTGCAGTAAGGTGTCTGGAGTATTTTTTTTTTTCGAGGTCCGAGGAGGACAGACTTTAGCTGTTTTAGCAGCTGTTGCTAACGCTGCCATGAAATCCCCGCGCTAACCGTGTGCTGACCGATGACATCAGTGCAATATGAGGAAATAATTCGCATGAATTCCGATCTGCCCGTTCTCATGACGACATATCGGACACATTAGATCTACAGTAGGACGCAGAGTACGAAAGTGCTCTGAAGATCGTGTCCTAAAAATCTGATTCGTGCCACATTAAGCTAAGAATTGATGCACCTCAAGCCGGCAATGTGAACGTAGCTTTTAATTAAAGACTCCCTTTCTCCTGCACCTTATCTTTATTTATTTTATTTATTTTTACACATGTGACCCTGAATTGACTGATTGATCAAGAGAATTGGGAGCTCAGCTGTGATCCGTGCATCCATTCCCATAAGATTACATGCAAATCTGAGCAGCACTTTAAAAAAGAAAAAAAAAACACACACACACACACACACACACACACACACACACACACACACACACATGCATACACACGTTTGAAAGCCCTCTAAGCCAAAATAACCATCAGGAGGATCAGAGCCATTACACAACACAATAATAATCCACTCTGAAAATAATTAAACATGCCCACTTCTCGTTTCACACCAAGTGTTCCTGTGTTTTATTTACACTATTTTTTTTTTCCTCGCACCATGCTGAATTTTGATAGTAGGCAGTTTAACCACCCACTGAGATAATTCCACACACATCACACATGATTAGAAACCATACAGCTCCAGCACTGTTCCTTCTTTATCTATATGACATAATTCTTTTATATCGCCAAAATGTTTTTACATCTTTGACCCGTTTATTACTGAGCCACTGGCCGAGTGGACAGACGGCGATTTCTCAGGGCTGCATGCTAATGCTCATGACGCATCACACTCATTTAATGCCTCCGAGCTTGACCGTGATTAATCATTTTTCTGTTGATAATTGAAGGTGGCTCTTGTGCTATCATTAATAAGAATAGGAATTTTAGCAGACCGTAGTGATGAATTTAGGCTCCTTGAAATTCTTAATTTTTTTCTTTGTCTTCCTTGAATAGATTACATTCGGCCTGACTTCTTGTTTGCAAATGAACCGTCAAAGATATCAAAACACTGAATGAGAATGCTTTTGTGAGGATTGAATAAAATGTATAGGAAAAAAAATTTCAGAATGGTCAAAAAATCCATTGGGGCAGTAATTAAAATTGCGAGTTCACGCCTCGGGGTCCGTGTGCATGTTCTCCCCGTGATCGAACACGTTGGTAAGTCGAATTTGTTCTTATGTCAGACAAAGTGAGCCCTCCTTGGACACGAATATACAATGTAAATCATACCAAGCCGCTTGACTAAATCTGTCCCCTTTCTCCGCACTGCCATCATGTGGCCAAAAGACTTAATTGCGCCTAAGGAAATGAATCTCACACGTGAAATATAACAGCGTTGTCCCTGTGCCATTAAATTGTGAGGGGAATCCCGGACGGCATTTTGTCTCGGAGCTGCTTTCCACCGTATTGGACTGTGAACTCTGAGGATCCTCTGAAATTAGGATTATACCCGGCTTTACAGGACGCATTCATTGAATGGGGAAGCCCACTCATTTCACCTGCATGCACACACACACACACACACACACACGCACACACACACACACGCACACACACACAAACATACAAGATACTGGACTTTAGACATTGTATACATTCGCTCACACACTGAAAATATTGTATATAATTATAAATATTGGTATCTGGTGCATTGCAGTGTCTATTTTTTGTACAACACACGTGAGCTACTTCCGTGATTGAACCACAGCCGGCTCGTATCTGCGGAAATTCATAACTTGAATGTCCGTAAGTCGGGGACGGCCTGTACAAATCGAATCGACACCGAGGTATCGCGACGATCTCGTATCGGCCAGTCCCTGATGATTTAGTGACAAGTGTAAAAAATGCAGGAGTATAAGGGGATAGATTTTTTTTTAGAGTGACATAAAATCGATATTATGATGTCATCGTTGTAGATGAAGCTCGCTGCAGGTCGGAACGCTGTCTCTGGGAAAATGGAGCAGATATTTTTAGGAGACAGTTGTGTCGTGCTTTCAGGTTGGTACAGCTGGAAATGTCACTTTCGCTGACTCGCCCTCAAGCTGTGACACACTGGCACATTTTTTAAAAATATATATTTATATATTTTTTAGAAAAAACGTGTACAGTGTGTTATTCCTCTACGATGAAATGGAATGAACTGGCTGGCCCATGCTGGCAGAGAGAAATCTCTCGCACTCCCTCTCTCTCTCCCTGTGTCTCTCTCTCTCTTTGTGTCTCTCATGCTGTCTCTCGCTTTCTGTCTCTCTCCAGACTGTTTAGCCTGCTACATGAGACACATTTTCTGGGAGCAGGCTGTGAAGGGGGGAAGCAGAATAACAGTTTACAGATCGCTCGCTTCTTTGTTCCAGCACGAAATTATAAACACCGGATTTTTTCACCCAAGTCCAAATGTCTGTGCGATGTTCATCAGCAGCTTATATGAAGCTCTCACACATGCCATAGAGACTGACGGTGGAGTTTGCTAACAGATAGCAGGCAATACCCCCTGATGCAGCAAGGACAGATGGAGACACAGAGGAAGGTTCACCGAAATAGCCTCCTGCGTCATATTGATAGAGCGTGTGTGTGTGTGTGTGTGTGTTTGTGTATAGATGATGGAGGAAGTGTCATAAAAAGCAGGTAGGATTCCATAGTGAAGGGCAGAGAGAATATTCCCCCTGACAGGGTACTGAAACAGAAATAGTGCCTCCGTCTTCACCAATATGCCGTATATCGCTTTAAACGCTAGTAAAGAGGATGGACATCTGAGTGTGTGTGTGTGTACAGGAGAAAGGTGGTGTTTGGCCGCGGGCCACCAGTGCACCAGCGTTCTCAGTGAATTAGAGGTCAGGCCCGTTCCAGAGAGCTGACGTGATGACAAGAGTTCGATCAGACGCTCCGTACAGCCTGTGTGAAACTGATGAGTGTGTATCTGAGCTCTCTCCTGCTTCTCTGTGTGTGTGTGTGTGTGTGTGTGTGTGTGTGTGTGTGTGTGTGTCTGCAGATAAACAACCTCAGTCACATTCAGATCCCTGTGATGCTGATGCCCGATGACTTCAAAGCCAACTCCAAGATCAAAGTGGACAATCACCTGTTCAACAAGTACGAGCAGAAACAATGCCCAATGAGCCGCGGCCTTCTGGCTCCGTCTCATGTTTACACTTTATGCAGTTCATTAGGCAATTTTATTTATCTAATCTTACATCTTCTCTTCTCTCCTGTTTTCTCTCTTCTTCTCTGTTCTCTCATCCCTTCTCTTTGTTCATATCCTCCCTTCTATTTTTCTCTTATCTCTTTTTTTGTCTTGTCCTCTTATCTTCTCCTCTGTTCTTTTTTTCTTTCTTTATCTTTCCTTTTTAAAACACTTTTATTTTCCTATCTCTGCCTTTCCTCTATCTCGCTCCATCCTTTCCCTCTATCGGACTGTATGTTTTTTTCTTCTTTCTATATTTCATTCCTTCATTCTTTTCTCTCTGGCTGTCTCTATGTCTCTATACGTCTCTTTTGTCTTTCCCTTTCATGTTCTTTCTTGTTCTTTCTTTTCATGTCTTCCCCATTTTCTTTCTTCTTTTCATTTTTAACGATCTGTCTTTGCACGTCTTTTTCTCTCTCATTTTCCCTCTCTGTTTCTTTCTTTGTCTCTCGGTCTCCCCCGTCTTTCGTTTTTTTCTCTCTCTGTCTTTCTCGTTCTCTCTTAACCTTGTCCCCCATTATATTTTTCTCTTTTTGTTTGCCTGTCTATTTACCTCTCCTTATTTTCCATTTTACTTTCTTGCATTTCTCTCTCTTTCTTCCTACCTCATATTCTCTCTTTCTCTCTCTCTCTCAAGAGAGAATATGCCAAGCCATTTCAAGTTCAAAGAGTACTGTCCTCTTGTCTTCCGAAATCTGAGGGAGAGATTTGCCATCGATGATCAGGAATATCAGGTGCCTGAAAAAAAAAAGAAACCATTTATGTAATCATTGTATCTCATTAACTGTGACTTGACTGTGTTTATATATTGTACCAGGATGTGGATTTATTATTAATTAATCTATTTATTGTAATGAATTCATATAGCGTTCTCTAACATCGCTTTATTCACACAGTAATATTCCCTTTAGATTAATATATAACAGTAAAATGAATGCAAACAGTATGAGAATAACACACACCAGCACAGATCACACTGCTGTAGGAAGGACAAATTAAGTGTAAGATTTGTAAGCAGCAGCCGACTGCACAGAAGGACGTGGCTGTCATCAGGAGGCGAAATGTCAGACTTTATCCTGGAAGAAAGGTCAAGGTTGTTTACACAAATATAGCGCTTGCTTTGTTTTAATAATTTTTTCTTTCCTTTAAAAAAAAAAAGGGGGAATGAAAGGTCTCAGTTTATCAGGATGAACCCAGATTGTCTAAACATCGAACCTGCAGTCGA
Source organism: Clarias fuscus (assembly GCA_030347435.1). Classification (NCBI taxonomy): domain Eukaryota; kingdom Metazoa; phylum Chordata; class Actinopteri; order Siluriformes; family Clariidae; genus Clarias; species Clarias fuscus. Next base: position 33,802,881 of record CM059208.1, on the reverse strand, counting down.
TACTTATTATGTCGGAAGTCGGACAAAGTGCGACACGATCAGGTTTTCCAGTTTTAAATGAATATCCGAATCACTTTCGTTCCCTCCGAGCTGTTTTTAAGCACTGTAAATGAATTTTGCGCGCTCATCTTCCAAATCAATAACTCCCAGCTCGTGTGAATATGAATATCGATCTGCAGTTACGTGTAAGAGAAGCAGTAGCGAGGACTACAGAAACAGTTGTGTGTAATCAGATTCCGGATTTAGCCGAAGACAGAACAGGAGTAGATAGAGCAGGGCTTTGGATTTTTCCTTCCTGTCATCACTGTTAGGAAAAGCGATGCTTTCTATAACGCCCATGGACATCATCGTGACATGTGACACGCCCATCCTCATACAGAACTCTCTGACACGGAGCGCGCCGATCCCGAGCGACGCCCAGGGCCGCAGCGGCGCACGCTTCCACACCTCCTACAACAAGAAGTACGTCATCAAGATCATCACCAGTGAAGATGTGGCTGAGATGCACAACATCCTGAAGAAGTATCACCAGGTAAAACGTGCTCTTATTATCATATTTAATTGTGTACTGTATAAATGTGTGTACAGAAATAACAGAAAGTCTTAGGCATCATATTATCTGTATACGTACAAGACCGTTCCCTACAAAGATACACTAAAATTAATGAACAAATAACATTACAGAAGAATATTTGCATGCCTGTGAAGAAAGCGACATATTAGATCAGAAAAAAATATCAGATGGGGGAAAAAATCAATAATGTCGACTCCTGGGTTTTGCATGTAAATAGAAAGGAGCGAGTGTGACGAAGTTACTGAAAGAACTCGTATTCTCCAGCATGCTCAGTAAAACCTAACAGCTGTTAGAATACTGCACACATCTGTATCGAACACTACCGCTTATGTTCAAGCAAAGAGTTTCCACACCAAATATTGACCGTTTATTTTTTATGTTATAACTTGGTGCTTTTTATAGAAGTTTATTTTAATGTAGAAATGTTTTCAAAAGCATCATTGCATATGGCTTTTGTTTGGATGACTTTTGCACAGTACTGTAAATAAAACAGCTGTTAGGTTTTACTGAGCATGCTGGAGAATATGAGTTCTTCTGGAAACTTCGTCACACTCGCTCCTTTCTATTTTCAGGCAAAATCCATGAGTCTACATTATTGATTTTTTTTTTCTGATCTAATATGTCGCTTTCTTTACAGGCATGCAAATATTCTGTAATGTTATTTATTAATACATTTTAGTGTATCTTTGTAGGGAATGGTCTTGTACATAATAATGCAGACGTAATAAACTTAAATAACAGATAATATGGCGCCTAAGACTTTTGCACTACAGTTCTGAAGGCCATGGGTGACGTAGCGAAGGGTTTAAGTTGAGATGTGTGGAATACCGGGTGGATCCGGAGCGCCGCAGGCAGCTGGAGCGGGTAGGTGACAGGGTTAATCCGGAGGTTGATGCGGTATGGTCCGATGAATCTGGGTGAAGAAGGATGGGGGCAGTGGTGAAGCGGCGACAGAGTTCGTGGAAGGCGGAGATGGCGGTGGAGGTGAGATGGAAGGGGTGAGATGAGGGGTGAGTCAGAGCGGTTAATGGGACTGCAACTGTACTGTAGTCCCGGATAAAGCGACGGTAGAAGTTAGCAAACCCGAGAAATCGCTGGAGTTGTTTGAGAGTCTTGGGTAGGGGCCAATGACTCACAACTTCCAGTTTCTGCGGGTCCATGGCCACACCCTGGGACGAGATGACAAAACCCATGAATGTGGTGGAGCGCTTGTGAAAAGCGCACTTTTCCAACTTACAGTACAGTTGGTGGGCGAAGAGTCTCTTTAGGATCGCCCTGACGTGCTGGACTTGTTTGTTGATGGGTCGGGAGTAAATGAGGATGTCGTCCAGGTAGACGAACACCCAGCGGCCTAACATGTCTCTGAGAACGTCGTTGATAAATTGTTGGAATACCGCGGGTGCATTGCAGAGACCAAAGGGGATGACCAGGCTTTCATAGTGTCCAGTAGGGGTGATGAAGGCCGTCTTCCACTCATCGCCCTCTCTGATGCGCACCAAGTTGTAGGCGCTCCGGAGGTCCAACTTAGTGAAAATGGTGGCGCCAGAGAGGGCGTCCAGGGCAGAGTTGGTAAGAGGCAACGGGTGTCGGTTCTTGATGGTGATGTTGTTGAGTCCCCGGTAATCGACACAGGGACGAAGACTACCATCGCGTTTCTTCACAAAAAAGAACCCCGCGGCAGCAGGTGAGGAGGAGGGCCGGATGGTACCATGGCGAAGTCTGCTGGAGACATACTCCTCCATTGCCTGCATCTCGTTCTCGGATAGGGAATAGAGGTGGCCGCGGGGTGGGATGGAGCCTGGCTGAAGGTCGATCGCCAGGTCGTAGGGGCGATGTGGAGGTAGATGGGTGGCACGTTTCTTGCAGAAGACTTCAGCCAGGTCCCGGTAGTCTCGTGGGATGTTATCTGTGTCGACATCGGGGACCTCGGTCTCCCTAGAGCACATCCCAGCCTCGGCCCGTAGGCATAGTTCGTTGCAGGTCGGTCCCCATTGTAGGATCCGATTTTGGGTCCAGGAAATGAGTGGGTCGTGACGCAGTAGCCATGGGTGTCCCAGGATGATAGGTGGTGACGGAATGGAGGTGATGTAAAGCTGGATCTGTTCCTGATGCTGATTAATGACGAGGGTGATAGGCTGGGTTCGGAGGGTGATGGGACTGGAGGAGAGGGGCCGACCATCAACTGATGTAATAGTTACGGGCTGGGATAACGCCTCTGTCTTTACCCCCAGTCTTTTGACATAAGAAGAGTCAATGAAGTTGCCCGCGGCACCGGAATCGATGAACGCGGTACTTCCAACTCGTTTGTGGTCAAACTGGAGGTGTACTTTTACCGTGAGACGGGAATCATCGGTCAAGGTGGTGGAGAGGGAGATGGAACCCGGTGAGCCACTCTCATTTCTCACCGGGTCTGCGCGTTTCCCGGTCGCAGAGGACAGATGGCTCGGTGGTGTGTAGCAGATCCACAGTACGCGCAGAGCCCCTCTCTGAATCGGCGTTCCCGTTCTGCAGCGGTTAAGGAGCCGCACCCTAATTGCATGGGTTCCCCGACGGGTCCGGTAGGTGGAGCAGTGAATGAGGATCAGGCTTCGGAGACTGGAGCTTGGGGGAAGAAAGTGGTGGATCGAGGAGCAGACTGATGTAATAGCATCGTGATGGGCGGCAGGGTAGGGCGAGTTGGATTAAGCCCTCCAAGGTCGCTGGGAGCTCTCGTCCGACAAGCTCGTCCTTTATACGCGAAGCCAGTCCCTCGTAGTAGGTCGTCCGGAGGGCGGAGTCTCCCCAGTCGGTCTGCACAGCAAGGGTACGAAACTCCGCGTTGTAGCGGCTCACGGACGACCCTCCCTGCCGTAGGTGATATAGTTTGGAGTCAGCAGCAGGATGTTCGAAGGTGAGTTTGAGTTGGCGGGTGTATTCCATGTATGAGTAGGCGACGTCTGAATCTGAGCGAAGAACTGCCGTGGCCCACTCAGCTGCCTGCCCGGATAGCAACGAGACGAGAAGAGCAATGCGCAGTCGGTCTGTGGAGTACCTGGTGGAATTGAACTCAAACACGAGATCCAATGCGGTTAGAAAAACACTGCACTGTGCCATCCCATTTATCCGGTAAAGCCAGAAAAACATCAGAAGATGGGGAGGAAGTTGGCGGTGCAGCAGCCGCTGCGATGGGCGTGGCAACAGCCGGCTGAGCGCCAGCCCCGCGGAGGGTCGCATTCTCCTGTCGCAGCTTCGCCACCTCGCGGCGCAAGACCGGAACGTCTTGGAGCTCCTTGCGGAGAGACGTGACTTCACCACGGAGCTGATCGATCAACTTGGCGTGCTGGTCAACCACATCGCAGAGGCGAGCAAACTCCGCTGGGTTCACTGCTGAAGGCTCAGTCATTCTGTCACGAACTAACCGGAGATGAACCAGAAGACTAGCAGTTAGCCCTGTAGCGTGGATGGTAAACCCAAACGCGGAAGTAGCGCGAGCAGGCAGGATAACCACGCTGGTTATTATTAGAACTCTCCCGAAGCGAGAGCAAGAGTTTACACAAATAAACCCGCGTTCTAAATACACACACCCAATCGAAAGCGAAACCCAAGAAAGTGAGTACTCACGTTTAGACGAGCGAAGCGTCGGCGATAGCATGGGCAAAACTCAATGACTGAGCAATGTAAAGCGCCATCTTGTTTCCTTTTATGCTTCCTGAAACACGACCGTATTACTTCCGGGTCCTAGTGCCGGTCGTTTTACGAGTGTGCATGACAGTATGGTGTTTCTAATAATCCTTTAGGTGAGTGTGTGTATATATATATATACACATGTGGACAAAATTGTTGGTACCCTTCGGTCAATGAAAGAAAAACTCACAATGGTCACAGAAATAACTTTAATCTGACAAAAGTAATAATAAATAAGAATTCTATGAATGTTAACCAATGAAAGTCAGACATTGCTTTTCAACCATGCTTCAACGGAATTATAAAAAAAAATAAACTCATGGAACAGGCCTGGACAAAAATGATGGTACACCTAACTTAATAGTTTGTTGCACAACCTTTTGAGGCAATCACTGCAATCAAACGATTCCTGTAACTGTCAATGAGACTTCTGCACCTCTCTGCAGGTATTTTGGCCCACTCCTCATGAGCAAGCTGCTCCAGTTGTTTCCGGTTTGAAGGGTGCCTTTTCCAGACAGCATGTTTCAGCCCCTTCCAAATATGCTGAATAGGATTGAGGTCAGGGCTCATAGAAGGCCACTTTAGAATAGTCCAATGTTTTCCTCTTAGCCATTCTTGGGTGTTTTTAGCTGTGTGTTTTGGGTCATTGTCCTGTTGCAAGACCCATGACCTGCGACTGAGACCCAGCTTTCTGACACTGGCCAGCACATTTCTCTCTAGAATCCCTTGATAGTCTTGAGATTTCATTGTACCCTGCACAGATTCAAGACACCCTGTGTCAAATGCAGCAAAGCAGCCCCAGAACATAACAGAGCCTCCTCCATGTTTCACAGTAGGGACAGTGTTCTTTTCTTGATATGCTTCATTTTTCCGTCTGTGAACATAGAGCTGATGTGCCTTGGCAAAAAGTTCCATTTTTGTCTCATCTGTCCATAGGACATTCTCCCAGAAGCTTTGTGGCTTGTCAACATGTAGTTTGGCATATTCCAGTCTGGCTTTTTTATGATTTGTTTTCAACAATGGTGTCCTCCTTGGTCGTCTCCCATGTAATCCACTTTGGCTCAAACAACGACATATAGTGCGATCTGACACTGATGTTCCTTGAGCATAAAGTTCACCTTGGATCTCTTTAGAAGTCTTTCTGGGCTCTTTTGTTACCATTCGGATTATCCGTCTCTTTGATTTGTCATCAATTTTCCTCCTGCGGCCACGTCCAGGGAGGTTGGCTGCAGTCCCATGGATCTTAAATTTCTGAATAATATGTGCAACTGTAGTCACAGGAACATCTAGCCGCTTGGAAATGGTCTTATAGCCTTTACCTTTAACATGCTTGTCTATAATTTTCTTTCGAATCTCCTGAGACAACACTTTCCTTCGCTTCCTCTGGTCCATGTTGAGTGTGGTACATACCATGTCACCAAACAACACAGTGACTACCTGGAGCCCTATATATAGGCCCACTGACTGATTACAAGATTGTAGAGACCTGTGATGCTAATTAGTGGACACACCTTGAATTAACATGTCCCTTTGGTCACATTATTTTCAGTATTTTCTAGGGGTACCATCATTTTTGTCCAGGCATGTTTCATGAGTTTATTTTTTTTTATAATTCTGTTGAAGCATGGTTGAAAAGTAATGTTTGACTTTCATTGGGTAACATTCATATAATTTTTTTTAATTATTACTTTTGTCAGATTAAAGTTATTTATGTGACCATTGTGAGTTTTTCTTTCATTGACCGAAGGGTACCAACAATTTTGTCCACATGTGTGTCCACATATATATATATAAATTGCCAGTCATTTAGTTGGATAGGTTTCAGGATTCTCTACATATTGGCAGACACTCTTATCCACCCTCTCAGAGATATAGTAACAGAGTTGTACAGTAAGTCCCCTACATACAAACAGATTTGTTCATAAGTCAAAATTGTCTATGTCTTCACACAGTATAAAACCCACATGCTCCATGATCTTGTAGTTGTGCTTTAGAATCTTGCCTACGGTCAAACAATTCATGTTAAAAGAACGAGCAGTTTGTGCCATCTTTTCACCCTGATTCGTTCTCTCTATTATTTTCACTGTTGTCTCCATCGTTATTGCTCGCCATTGCTTCTTAGCAGTACCAGCTTCATTGCCGCTCCTTTCACATTCACTTCCGGACATCCTGGGATGCGCGCTACACAGACGTGATAATGTACGCAGGACACGTGACCTGACTACCTCACGAAGCCATGTTCATATTTTCGAAAGTTTGTAACTTGAATGTTCGTATGTAGGGGACTTACTGTACTGTGCACTGGGGTTGTACCATTGAGGGTGCTCGTACCTTGTTCCATACCTTTACTATACTTTTGTTTTACTTAAGAAAGTAATTTGGTCTGATCCTTCTGGTCCAGTTATGTGCCTTTAATTTTCCAGATGAAATGTGCAGAAGTCTTTGGATCTTTTAGCATGCTTCACTTCATCAGACAGGCTCTATTTAAGTGATTTCTTGATTCAACAGGTCTGGCAGTAATCAGGCTTGGTTGTGGAAAGTGAAATTCACTGAATAGTTCAGGACTGAAATTTCTACTGTTTGGTACTAAATTTGGACTGAGTGCCCAATAAAGAAAGTGGACTCCATATTAGTCCCTGCTATCATTGATCACCCAAATGAGGATGGGTTCCCTGTTGAGTCCGGTTCCTCTCAGGGTTTCTTCCTGTCACCATTGCAGGGAGTTTTTCCTCGCCACTGTCGCCCTCGGATCGCTCATCAGGGATGATCTGATCATTTTGATTTATACATAATTTCTCACACATTTCATACTGATTTCACTATTTTTTTTTTCAATTTTGATTCTGTAAAGCTGCTTTCTGACAATGACCAATGATGAAAATCAAGAAGGGGGCAAATACTTTTTTTCACAGTACTGAGTGCATACTAGAGTGTCAGAAATGAATAAAAAAAAAAGAACTCGAACCACGGCCGTACCCGTGATGGCCGTAGCCAGGTTTACAAAAGATAGATCAGCCGTGCTATCTGAGTAGGAGGGGCGTACCCTTTCTCCCCTGTCAATCACAGCGACCCAAGCCAATCATGGGGGTGTGTGAGCTTGTCTACTCTATCTAGAAGAAAGTTAGCCTTAATCCTTCCTGTTAGTAGTGGAGTGTATACAGTACATACAGTACCAGTCGAAAGTTTGGACACACCTTGTAATTCAGTGTTATTTTAAGACATGAAGCTCAGCTGTTCTGGATCAGTTCTTGTAAGAACAGTATTGTGTCAAGTGTGTTGGTAAACCCCATCAAGCTCCATGATGAAACTGTCTCTCATGAAGACCTTCCCAGGAAAGCAAGACCAAAACGTTTAGAGTCACCAGCCTCAGAAATCACCAATTAACAACCAGCACCTCAGATTAGAGCCGTTATGAAGCTTTACAGAGCAGAAGTAGCAGATACATCTCAATATCAACTGTTCAAAGGAGATTATTGTGTATTTTGGATAAACGCCTTCAGCATTGTTTTACAGTGTAGAAAGTAGGGGTGGAAGGGGTGTCCAAACTTTTGCCTGGTAGTGTATATGCTAACGTTACAGTGTATTCTCTTGATGGTACTGTAGCACAGCAGAAACAAGGGAAATGACAGCATGGAAGCTTTAAAGTAAAACCTTGTTATAGACGAGCAGCACCGCACACAGCAGCATCGATTTAACGCTTTTACAAAATGAAAGGTAACTCATAAACCAAACGAGGTTTTACAGTTCATCGATTCTGCAGTTTCTCCAAGCTGAAATAAAGGATACGGCTCGTAAATATTGTCAGAAATAAAGACGTGATCATTTCTGATAGTGTGAAAACCTCCATCCTCTGAAACTGGAAGTGTGTAGCAGCTATGATTGGAACAAGGCTGTCATTGTGAAGCAGCTGAGTCACCCGTACGGTGAACTCTGCCGAGCTGGAGCCTCATTTGTGTGTGTGTGTGTTTTTGTGTGCAGTATATAGTGGAGTGCCATGGCAACACACTGCTGCCTCAGTTCCTGGGCATGTACCGCCTCACGGTGGACGGAGACGAGACGTACATGATCGTCACGCGCAACGTGTTCAGCCCTCGTCTGCCCGTGCACAAAAAATACGACCTGAAGGTGAGAATTGTGGATTAAACGTCGTGGATATATATTTTTGCATAATAAAAGCCTGGTATAGAGTATAAATCTATGATCAGTTAAATAAATGATATTGGTTTTGAATCCATTTCTCAGGGATCCACAGTGTCCAGAGATGCTAGCGACAAAGAAAAGGTAAAATCATTTGCATTATGATTAGTTAGATTTTTTTTTCAATGTATGACATAATCCTCCTGTTTAGTTCAGAGATGTGTGACAGAGATCCGCTCGACTGCCCTGAAATAAGCATGCTCTTGCACGCTCAGTACATTGCATGTACGTTTGTTTCTGGTGTGGGAAAGCGGACACGATTCATCCGGAATGTTTCACGTCTGTTTGTTAAAATTCCCAAATAAATAACATGAATAATGACGGAGCGAAAAAAAGAACCGCCTGCCTGCGTCTTGAACAGCACTGAGTTTGGGCTTCATGTCTGTGGGGTGTCGTAATGAGTTCCTTTGTTTTATCCCTCCTCTTGCTCGACTGTGGAAGTGTGACGTTTACGGTGCAACAGTGGCATGTTGTTCTTTCCAAAACGCATGAACTCGTTCAAGAAAATGTCGTGAGTGTTTAATTTTGTTACTGAAAGTATGTGGTGAAGATTTTCCAGGTAAATAATAATAATAATGATAATGATAACAGAACAAAAAAATTATTAGACTGTAATGATCTTTATCCTGTTGTTTGTTTGTGCTCATATTTCATTACTTTTCCTGCAGGAACCGAACGTTTGGTGAGCGTCGTAATATAGTCGTAACGACGTTGTGACGGCGTCAGCGTTGCTTTTGAAAGTTGGAATGACTCAAAGACAAGCAATAGAACAAAATCCAAACCCCCATTCGGAGCAGTTGTGCCAATTAACATCCATCAAGATGAATTTATTTGTCATGTATACCTTACAGCACTGTGAAATTAATTTTTTTCGCATATCTCCCGTCTGGAAGCAAGGGTCAGAGAGCAGCGTCGTCCAGCACGCATCTCTTACCACGGTGTTTCATTGCTGTCAGACTTATTACAGTGGCGTGAATCTTAGCTTGCAGATGACGCGACTGTAGTATAGTGTTAGTACAGAGTGCAGTCTGCATCACGTCCGCTCTCACAGATTATTTGAATAAATAGACGTTAGGAGGGGGATTTCCCTCAAGCACAGGCGATGAATCATCAAGTGAGAGTCAATAATTAAAGGAATACACATAGCACAATAATGTAGCAATATATGGAAAAGACTTTTATATACCTAAAGGATTATTAGGAACACCTGTTCAATTTCTCATTAATGCAATTATCTAATCAACCAATCACATGGCAGTTGCTTCAATGCATTTAGGGGTGTGGTCCTGGTCAAGACAATCTCCTGAATTCCAAACTGAATGTCAGAATGGGAAAGAAAGGTAATTTAAGCAATTTTGAGCGTGGCATGGTTGTTGGTGCCAGACGGGCCGGTCTGAGTATTTCACAATCTGCTCAGTTACTGGGATTTTCACGCACAACCATTTCTAGGGTTTACAAAGAATGGTGTGAAAAGGGAAAACATCCAGTATGCGGCAGTCCTGTGGGCGAAAATGTCTTGTTGATGCTAGAGGTCAGAGGAGAATGGGCCGACTGATTCAAGCTGATAGAAGAGCAACTTTGACTGAATTAACCACTCGTTACAACCGAAGTATGCAGCAAAGTATTTGTGAAGCCACAACACGCACAACCTTGAGGCAGATGGGCTACAACAGCAGAAGACCCCACTGGGTACCACTTATATCCACTACAATTAGGAAAAAGAGACCACTGTGCAGGCTGGTGGTGGTGGTGTAATGGTGTGGGGGATCTTTTCTTGGCCCACTTTAGGCCCCTTAGTGCCAATTCGTTTAAATGCCACGGCCTACCTGAGCATTGTTTCTGGCCATGTCCATCCCTTTATGACCACCATGTACACATCCTGTGATGGCTACTTCCAGCAGGATAATGCAGCATGTCACAAAGCTCGAATCATTTCAAATTGGTTTCTTGAACATGTTCACTGTACTAAAATGGCCCCCACAGTCACCAGATCTCAACCCAATAGAGCAGCTTTGGGATGTGGTGGAAAGGAAGCTTCGTACCCTGGATGTGCATCTCACAAATCTCCATCAACTGCAAGATGCTATCCTATCAATATGGGTCAACGTTTCTAAAGAATGCTTTCAGCACCTTGTTGAATCAGTGCCACGTAGAATTAAGGCAGTTCTGAAGGCGAAAGGGGGTCAAACACCGGATTAGTATGGTGCTCCTAATAATCCTTATTTTTTTAATATTTAGCAAACTGCTCATTAGCAAACTGCTGTGGTATAAGAGAAATGAAGCACTATATTGACATGCTGTTATATGAAAAGTGTCATTTCTACCAACTCATAAATACCAAAAACATTCTGAATACTCATCAAGGTCTATTAATTTGAACTAATTGTAATTATTTAAGTTAACAGTACTCAATATGTTTCATCACTTTGAGCATTAGGGTTTATAGTGTGTGAAGCGTTTTGTCATAATGATTCTTTTAGTAACACAAAGGCTTTTATTCCTTTCTTAATTTATGACCTGTTTATTATGCGAAGAAAGATTTTTTTTAACCCTTTTGGATGTTTTCCAATGTAATATTTCGGTAAACTGCTGTTGCTCAGTATTTATTTTCATTTCTTTTGTGTGCACTCATTGTCCACACCCTGACTCACATCCACAGCGTGTTCCCTTGTGGTTGGCACACAGCGCTCTCGCCGCCGCAGCCGCAGTTTAAATCCTCCTCAGGCCATCGGTTTGGTATTAATATCGTTTTTTTTTTTAAGTCGTTATCGCAGCACCCTGTCAGCATTATCCGTTCAGCATTTGTTCCCATTTTATTTCATGAAAGTCATTCTAACTTTCAACAACAACCTAATAATACCAGTGTTATTCCGCTGTCCGTAATGTAACGCCAAATGAACACCAGCACAACGTTCCGACAACTGAATATACCCGCTGGGTTCGGCTTCAACAAATATTTAAACACATAACCACATTAAAAATACTCTGGGTTTATTTATTTATTTTCTTTGTTCCAGCCAATACCAAGGTAACGTTATAGATATTTTTGTTAAATTTAGTCGACTATGGATCCTAGAGGCGTTCGCTGACTGCTTTGTAACATCTCATGCATAATGTAGATCTGTGGGCATGTGAATAATTTGCATGTGTATCTTTGTTCTCTGCCTCGTTGTGCATGTTCTCCCTGCTGGCATGTACTTCCAGCCGCATACACTGTACAGTTCGGCGCTCCTTTGCGAGTCTGAATATGATCTGCTTCTCTAAAATTGTGCAAATGTGTCATCATATACTCTTAAGCTCATCTGACTCATAATTCTCTAAAGACAGCAGTGAGATCTCTGGCATAATACATTTCTTTCCCCTATGAACACATGCTCTCTGTGTGTCCTGTAATTCAGACCCATCACTGTTTTCCCGCGCCTCTTCGTTTTTTGAAACACCAAATTCATTCAGTGACCCGTCTTGTTCTTTAAGCCGACCAGCCTACTGTATATGAATAGATTTGCTGCATCCCCCTCTCGTCCTCTCCTCCAGCAGCCACGCCCACCTGAAGACGGGGCTCCAGCCAAATCGCGCATGAGCCAAAAACTCCAAACCATTCGGATCGCCACACGCTTTTACTGCGCCATCAGACACGTAAGGACACACACTCGCAAAGACGTCTCACACACACACACACACACACACACGCTGTGTCTTGATCGGATGCCACGGAAGGGGGGATGGGGGTGGTGTTCTCAGACGCAGGCAACGAAAACCATGTCCAGAGCTAACCTCATGTCTTCGTCCACAGCGAGCGAAACCCAAGAGAACGTCAGACCACAACGCAGCGCGTGTTTACGGGGACTTAATTAAAGCTTCCCCCGAGCACAGGCAATGAATCACCAAGTGAGAGTTAGTAATTAAAAGCATAATTAAAGGAATGATTACAGCACATTAATGTAGCAATAAATGGAAAAGACTTTGTTGTACAGCTGTTTGCATTTTTTTATTCATTACAACAAAATTGTATTTGTTAGCAAACTGCTGTGGTATAATCAGATTATATGATTATTTTCCTATAACTGCACAACCATAACTTTTATTCCTTTCTTGTTTATTATGCACAGGAAGATATAAGGAGACAAATACCAGAATATTTTAGATTCCAGTGTGTCTGTTTGTCAAATAATGGTTTTTATTTATTTATTTTTTATGTACTGTGTGTACACATCTCTAAACTCCCTCTCGTCCCCCGTCTCCTGATTAACGCTTCCTTTCAAGCTATTTTAAATGTGTTGTTTGCTCTCTATGTTTATTTTGTATTTGTATTCATTTGAAATTAATTCTGTAACTGGGGATAAAACAAAAGAAACATTATGGCACTTTTATTGGTGTCTTACGGTAGTGTGTGTGTGTGTGTGTGTGTGTGTGTGTGTGTGTGTGTGTGTGTGTGTGTGTGTGTGTGTGTGTGTGTGTGTTTGTGTGTGTTGGCAAGCACAAAATCAGTGCTCAGACTGAACCACCTGAAGCTGAAGTCTGCAATAAAGCCTTGTGACGGCAGATTCATAAGATTGTTGTTTCGTGATGAAACTTTTCCCACGGATTTATTGTAACGTCTATACAGTGTCAGTATGGAAGTTCATTCCAGCTGCGTTCTCTTAAGAAACAGAACATTTCACAGAAAATGAAGACGTAACAGGCAAATTTTATTCCATCATAAAATCTATAAGCCCTTGATGTTCCAAGGGCCTGTGTAAGTGCGTGTCTGTGTGTGTGTCTGTGTGTGTGTGTTTGCTTGAGTGTGTCTACGATTTGCATATTCATAGAACGTAGATTTTTAGGAACCTCTTTTTGTTTTGTTTTTTTGTATATATTTTTTTTAACTGATTTTTATGGAACATACAAGGGACGTTTAAGTCAAACCGGGACTTTTGATTGTGCAGAATATCGGAAGACAGATATGAGTCCATATATATCTCCCGTCTGGAAGCAAGGGTCAGAGAGCAGCGTCATCCAGCACGCGTCCTTTAACTCCATTTATTTCTCTATATAATCCCCTAATGCATGCACTAATGCACTAGTGCATTCATCCCAGCGTTTCACTAGTGCCTGTATGGCATCAAGAAAACCGAATGTTTTCTCAATGATCAGACTGCCGGCTTCAACACTGGCCTCCCAGGAGTTCCTGCATTAGGCTACGAGCCACTTCAGTCAAGATCATCATCCACGGACGTACAGGCTTCTTTTGTGTTTTTTTCTTCCCCGATTTTCTCCCTAATTTAGTTGTGTTCAATTCCTCCCCATATACTAGGGGGCTCCACATTAAGGCTACTACTACCACTCAGTTGGGAAGGCCGAAGACTATCACATGTTTCCTCCGAATCACGTGACGCCATCCGACCGCATCTTTTCGAACTGCTCGCTCACGCACCTTTGTGGGCAGAGTAACACACTCGGAGGACAGCGCTATCCGCTCCTTCCGCTTGCGCGAGCTCACAGACGCCCCTGATTGGCTGTAGAGCCGTGATTAATGTGGGAGCACTAAGTACCTCTCATCCCTCCCCTCTGAAAGAGCCCGGCCAATCAGCTCTCTCTAGACCTCCGAACTCGCGATCTCCAGATGATAGGGCGAGCACTTTACCACAGGCTTCTTTAAAACATTTGCAGCATTCATGCAGCCAAGAGTCTCATCATCGTACCTGCGCTCGAAGTCTCTTGTAAATGTAAACCAGTTTCATGTCTTCATTCACCAGAAGTCCCGGATTTACTCGAACGCTCCTCGAACGTTTACCAACTATGCAGACATAGTGAAATAGATCTAACTCAAACACTCTCGTACTCTTAGATCAGTGTTTGCTTGAAGTTTTCTAAAGAATAACAGCTCCTTGTTTTCCCCAGACTAAGGAACTCCCAACATACAAAGACAATGACTTCATCAACGATGGACAGAAGGTCTATATAGACGACGAGAACAAGAAGATGTTCCTGGAGAAGCTCAAGAATGATGTGGAGGTTTGTGCGTTGTTTTTGAAAACATTAGTACCAAAGCAGAAATGTAATTATTTCCGCTGCTGATCGAGCTTTCATATTCTTTTATATTCATATTTTTGAGGCGAACAGAATAATCTCAACCATTGCATCCTCTTATTCTTTGTTCTTCGTTTTTCTGCACGGTATTCTCTGTTTTGATCACTCACTGCTCTGTGTGTGTGTGTGTGTGTGTGTGTGTGTGTGTGTGTATGTTGTGTAGTTCCTAGCTCAGCTGAAGCTCATGGACTACAGCCTGCTAGTTGGGCTCCATGACGTGGAGCGCGGAGAGCAGGAGCAGCCAGAGGAGGAGGTCGAGGAGAACGAAGGAGGAGAGGAGGAGGGAGCCGAGAGCGACGGGGGAGTGACCGGGTCGCCGCCCGAGAGTCCCAGCAACACCCTCGACAGCAACAGGCCACTCGGGCCGGGAGAGTTCGATCCCACCGTGGACGTCTACGCAATACGCAGTCACGAGAGTGAGTGTGTTCCTACAGCCGAGTGTACTGCCGTCGTACGCAACGCAACGCACATCGAGCATTCATCAGTCATGTGCATCCCGGTTGAGCTGTTTTTTTTAATATATATATATATATTTACGCTTTCTCTCAGACGCCCCGAAAAAAGAAGTGTACTTCATGGCCATAATCGACATCCTCACACCGTACGATGCCAAGAAGAAAGCGGCACACGCAGCTAAGACGGTGAAGCACGGGGTGAGAACTAACAGCTGTTAATCATCCAATGCAGTAAAGTAGAATGATATGGATATTCACTGCGGTGTAGGTTTATATTATTATCAGCTTAAAAATGTGGACAATGTGATCGGATTCTTCACTCGTTAAGGGAAGGGAAGTTGTTAATGGAAAGTCGACCCAGTCCGTCTAGCGGAGAGAAGAATGTCAACAGCGGGCCATTCCCTACAACAGCGTTACAGAAATGCAGATGTGTTTTTAGACTCCTAATCAGCAAGACAGTCGCTTACATAGTTGTTCACACGGACAGTATTTCATCAGTCTGATCGAAATGATTCCAACTTGACCGTTTATACTGACGCTGATCTAATAAACTGTGTTTACGTGCGCAAAAGCATTTCATCAGAATGGAACTTTATTGACAAGAAGAAGTACGAGTATTTTTTTCCCCAAGATTGAGGTTAGGTTAGACTTATACTTACTAATAATCTCTCCTGATAAATCCCTCCTTCTGCGTTATGATTGATTACAAGAATTTTGTCTCATCTCCGATTTGTTAGATGCTTTACTGCGTGTGAAATGAAGATAATCCACAGTTCCTTCCTCAGCCAGAGCTCAAGTGAATGATAGTCTGAAGTAAACACAGGTGGAAGAGAGAGCTGTTCTTTAGCTTTATCAGAGTTTAATGGAGGCAAAATTTCTTTCTTGGGAACTTGTGACATCATATAATGTTATTATCCCCTAGATATACTGTATGGCAAAAATGAGCATAAAGCATGTATTTATTTACAACACTAGAGAAACAGTCTTGTATTTGCAGAAAGGTATTTGCACGGCTAATAGTCACCTATTGAACGGATTATTTCACACACACACACACACACACACCCCTCCCCTTTTCCCAATGAAAATTTATACATGATGCAGTTTAATTCCTATTATTCATACAGTATATACCTATATTATACATATATATTCAAATATATGAATATTTTAAAGTAGCAATAAATGGAAAAGACTTTGTTGTACAGCTGTGTCCTTTTGTACTTGTTAGAGAGGAATAAAACACTATACTGACGTGCTGCTATAGGAAAATAATCAACAGGAACTTAACTGCATCACATCATCCTGTTCCGGATTATTTTCCAATAAATGCACTCCATTAATTGCTACATTCCTATCATTCGTATATTTTTTCCCAATGAACATTGGTACATGGTGCATTATTATAACTCATCTGACACAAAGAAGAAGCCTTAAGGAGAGGCTGACTCGTAACAGAGCCACCATACAGTACAGTGACAGGACAGAGTGTCGAGCAGAAGGAAAGAAAGCATCTGTCTTGTGTCACATGTTTCAGAGGAAACACGTCTGAACATTTGCCCTCCTCACCCTCCCGGTAGCTGCTTACACCTGGGGAGAGCCGGTTGGTGGGTGGGAATTGGCAAAATGCGAAAAAGTGAAACTTAATACGGGCCTTTTTTTCGCTAATGTCTCTAACATTGTCCCCTCTTGGCTCTAGGCTGGAGCTGAAATCTCGACGGTCAATCCGGAGCAATATTCCAAAAGGTTTTACGACTTCATCACCACCATTGTGTCCTAACCGTTGCCTGAGGTCAGTCTCAGGACCCTGAATTCAAGCCTCCGACCCAATGAGAGGATTTAAACGGGATCTTTTGACATTTGCTCGAACTATTCTGTTTACAGTTGTTGTTTTTTCGTTTTTTTTTTTTTTAATAAATACATTAATAAATAGGTTTGTGGCTATGGATGGACAAACATATAGCTGTGCGTTATACTGTGCTGTACATCTATCTGTATTAGATATTGTTGATCGGGATGTTGAGTGCTGTTACTGTGTGTTCATGTGGAAACCTCAAAGCTGCTTTTTTTTAAAACTCTTATTCTGTCTCTGTTTAATGCAAGAAGACATCGGACACTTTTCTGAGCCTGGGTTAAGCATTGTTTTAGACCAAGGCTGCTTTCACACTTTATCCACCCTGTAACCACAGCAACGCTCCTGGCTAGTATCGCCTCGCTTGCACGCTAGAATCAGGTGGCTGTCCCCACATTTCAGCACTGTTGTCTTGAATTGAAATCCTGGACAGTTATTGAGACATCACATGCTCTGATCAACGACACAACTAGTAGATTTAGAGCGATATTTAAGAATCACCTGGGACTCCACTAAGAACTATTCCAAGAACTAGAACAAGTCAGGATTTACCTACCAACTGTTACTGAATCTCAAGACTTGAACAGAACCGATAAGAGAGACTTAAATACAAAAGTAATGAAACTAACATGCAGTGTAGTGTCTATTAGAGTGTGTATTGTATTGTATTGTATATAGAGTATATTATTTAGCAGATTATTTTTGCAGTTATATGTGTCAAAATGTAAATATTGCAGATTATTTAACCAATAACAAAAATGTATCGTTGAGTTGGATTTAACCATTTTAGCAGTAGATAGCTATTAGAACACACGATTTAGTAGTTTAGTGTGCAAGGTTGGATTTTAGTGGTTTTTTGTGGATTTTGTTCACCCGCTATTCTATATATATTTAGACTATTTAGATTTTTAGATATTTCGATTTAGACAATTTATTACAAACCACCTCGAAACCACTCTCAAATGATCTTGAGAAAATTCTATGATGTATGTTTAGCATTTCAAAAACTTCCACGACAAATGAAGTCATTTTGGCTGGCTAATACTGCTCTCGAACCGCGACCCACCGTACTAAACTCTCACAAACTTCCTGATAATCTCCCAAACATGTTTGTACGATTTGAAGAATGCAAAAAAAAATCAGGAAGGCCTGTAAGGCTAGCGGTGACGAGGTTGTCTTTGCCTTCACTGCCGCTTTTTGAGGCAGAAGAACGGAAAAGGATGTGAGCTGTGACTCGCGCGACATGATGTGACGATATGTGACACTAGTGAACACCCCAAACACAGACAGTTATTTTCAGTCGCACTGAAACTTTCTTTGCAAAGAAACTTTTCTAGGCAGCACGTTACAAACCTCTTTGTATTCGCTCTGCATCCGTGTTTCGTAGGAATGCATGCGAAATGTTGCCCTGAGCGTTTTACAGGACAAGTGTGAAAGCAGCCTTTTCTCACTGAGAGCACAAATTATTCTCGATCTCCAGAAACCCTTGTCCATGGTACCCGTATAACTGCTTTTGAAATTATAAAATGATTGGAGGTTTGTTTTAAATCTTCTAGTAAGCACTTGTACCCTTTAGATAAAACGCAAAATGATAGTTTATTGTCGATAAGCCTGTAAGTTGGAAAAAAAAAACTATTCTAGATGTTTGCACATGATCTTAAGCCGGGGTCGTCGACCCCTGCTGCGCACAGTTTGAGGCCTGATCCAGCTGCACAGCGAATTTCGAAACGTCTTAATTTTTCCCATCAGGCCTAGAAAACTTCACCGCTGGATTGGGGAAACGCTGATCTCTCTTACGCACCAAAACGTTTATGCAAACGATGGCAATTTTACCGCCGACTCGAGCGTTATGCAATACAGTAGTACTGCGATTGTAGTGAGATCTTAAGAGGGGAAACTCCACCCTAAAGCACATCATTGTGTTTATACTGAACTATTTATCGCGTGTTAGGTGTTCGACTATATCACTAATATATCACTCATAAAGCAAAGTGCTTTGGCATATTAATGAGAAATCCAACACAGACGCCAGACTCGTCGTCCCAGAGCGGCAGACGTGAGCATGGCATTGTGGATCATGTTGGAAACCGTTAACCAAAGTAAAGATAGATTTTTTTTTTAATAATTAAAAAAATGGACTTGATGAATCTAGGTGAAAATTATTATTATTATTTGTTAATTTATTTATACAGATTAATATGCAAAGCATTCAGGATGGATTTTTTCCTGTTTTCAAATTAGAGTAAATGAAATAATAGAATGATTAGAAATCATAAAATCAGGAAATTATCAGTTTGTTTTCTTGAAGAGAGGTTTGTGTTGCTTAACTGCCAATTTGATTAATAATTTTTTACGCCTATATTTTTACATTTTTTCTTTTTTGCAGCAGCAGCAGCAGTGCATTTGTTGCAGGTTTAAAGTTTTAAATGGACGTTCTTCCAATAGGGAAAGTTATTATAGTTTAGACTTTTGCTATTTTCAAGCTGCACTATAAAAACAGTGGGGAAAAAAGGGAGATGATTCTTAAAACTCTACATCTGTTTCTCCTTTCTCCTCTCAAGCCTGTAACTCTGATGTTAATAATATATAATGATCTAGTTATAGCCGTGTGTTTCCTTTCTCCCATAATAGCGTTCTTTAGACGAGCCCAGACCCCTTCTCTTCCCGTACGTCTCGACGTCATCGATATACACTGTGCGAGAGTGTGCCTTTTTTTTTTTTTTTTTTTTTACTCTGAATCATTTAATTTTGTATTTGAATCGTCAGTTTTGTTTGGTCGGTTTTAAACAGATGTTATTTTCTACAAAGGGACAGGTGATTAGGGCGAATCCCGAGGCGCGTTTGCTCTTTCCTGTGTGTGTAAATAAAATACGTTAGTGTAAAATATCTACGATCTTACGACCGGACGTCGTTAAATGTCTGACTTAAAAGAGTTTTGACCCGGCAGTCGTGTCTCAGTGTTCGATATTGAAGTGAGATGTTTCTTGTGCAGCTTTTTGAAAGAGATTTTTCGAAGGTATTCACAGTACAGTGCAAGTCTTCTTCTTTATTGTCTTTTATTTCCTTTTTCTTTTTGGATGTGTAGTACCATCAGTGAATCTGGTTTCTCAACTACAACTGAAAGACTATAAGCCATGCTGTTCGATTTTTAAGGCAGAACCTTTTAATCCTGAAAGCTACAGACCTCCTCGTGGACTTTTAATCGTACTCCGTCGCCTGATATCTTAACGTTTGAACCTCACTCGCTCTGCTCTATGGACACAGCTGTTTGGTTTTTTTTTCTTCCATATGTTTTCCAGTGCAAAAGAACTGTCTGGAAATTGATCATATGCACCTTGTGTCCGTGTCTCTGATCCTAACCAGTGTGGAAGAAGAGGTTTGAGAAACCTTTATGCGGTCTGGAGGTCATACAGAAGAAATGATAAAAGGACGAACCCTTTAAGAGAACGCCGTGAAAGATCCGTAGTCCGACATGACCAGCCGTCTGCCTGATCGTCATTGCTGTTGTTAATCCTGTCATGACTGTGTGCCGTTTTTTTTTTTTATGTGTATGTGCAATGTTTTGAGACACTCGACCATCAGCATCGCTTAATAAAATGATGCGTTACTCAACCTGAATGTCTGCTTGTACTGTACATGTATCCAAGTCCAGAAACTGTCTGAGAAGTTTAACCAAAATATGAATGTTACAATAATAAACTTTTCATGTAACAGCAAATTTTATTCTGATTAAAACACAAGCATTTGCTAGTGATTATAATTTTGATTAAAGGACAAATCATATTTTAATCCGTGAATGATTGCAACAGTAATTAACATCATCATTAACATTAATCTTTAATTCCTTTTATCACTTACATTGTATTAAATATTACAGTCATTCCCTCTCTAGCATCACTTGCTCCCGGGTCGTCCTACACATAAGGAATACATTCAGGTGCTGACACTGGAGACTCATTCCAGAAATTATGAATAAAGACTTATAGTAATAGAAAACTTCACTATATACAGACAGTGTCGTGGAAAAGTATTTTTCATATATCACACTTAAATGATTGAGATCAAACTAATTTTAATATTGCATAAAGATAACTCAAGTAAAATACAAAATGCATTTTTTAAACAATGATTTCATTTAATATTAACAAAAAAAAAAGCTGTCAAAATCTACTTAGCCCTACTGTATGTGCAAATGTAACCGCCCCCTAAACCTAATAACTGGTTGTGCCACACTACAATCAAGCGTTTGTGATAACTGGCCATGCGTCTTTCACATCACTGGTGAGGAATTTCTGCGAACTCTTCTTTGCAGAATTGTTTTAATTCAGTCTCAATGCTGGCTTTAACCTGTTTAAGGTCATGCCACAGAATTTCAATCGAATTTAAGTCCAGACTATGACTAGACCACTCCAAAACATGTTTTTTTCTTTCAGAGGTGGACTTGCAGCTGTGTTTCAGATCATTGCCTGGTTGCATAACCCAAGTTCACTTGAGCTTGAAGTCACAAACTGATGGTCACAAACTGATCTCTTTTATGGTAGAGCACGGAATTCGTGATTACATAAATTATGGCCAGTCTTCTAATTCCAAGTCTTCTGAAAATGCAAAGCAGCCCAGACCAGCCCGCTACCACCACCATGTTTAACTGTTGATATGATGTTCTTTTTATGAAATGCTCTGTTAGTTAAAAAAAAAACAATGCACAATAAAAATCCAAAAACATTTACGCTCATACTTTCTTTGGAACTAATGAAATAAACAATACTTTCTTTGTTAAAAAAAAAAACAATTATTGTGAATATCAAAAACATTTTACATATACCTTCTTCTATATGTGACATCAGCTTTATTTCACTTGCCTTTTTAAGATTTCCTGCTGTTGGGCTTTTTTCAGCATCTCTGACACATGAAACTTAAACCCTTAAACACTCGTTCACGCCTCCTCCAGCTGTGTAAAAGGGCAGCATTACTGGCACACTGGTCAAGGTAATGCAAGGTAATCCGTTTTTGTGTTCCTGATTCATGCTAACTTTACGTGCCACCAATCTGTCACAACATGATATGGTTTAAATGAGATAAAAGGTTTACCAGTTTAAACCGTTATTAATTATGAAGTCAGCTTACTGATGTGCATTTGAACAAAATAATTAACTGCCAATAAACATGACAGCAGGCTTAATGTTAGTTGAAGTGATTATAGTTTAACTGTATTATTATTATTATTATTATTATTATGATTATGATTATTGTAAGATTTAAATTAAGATTATAATTATTGTAACAGGTGCATTTTATTGTTTGTTTCCACGCGGAGCTGCTTTATTAAAATGAATTTGCAGTATTAGGATTGACCAGCAGATGGCGCAAGGAAGAACGCGTGAGGCCTTTAGGGTCTTTTTCTCCACACCGTTACCGCATAAAGAGCTATTCCTGTTTCAGCTGTGCTAATTAATTAGGTTAAATTTAGCACATGAAGTCACTTAGGCTGTTAGAAAGTAGCTCTGTTAATGAGTAAGATTTACATAGAATCTTTTACTGTTTATTATTATTATTTAGGGAAAAAATTAACATAAATAATTTCCTGTAAGTTACGATGAGTTAATTACGCACAGATCTTTAATGTGCTCACATCGTTTTTTCATTGTCTAATTGTTTTTCAGTTTGTTAGATTTTTTTCAGAATTGTAGAATTAAAAAAAAAAAAATGTTTCAGAGTAGAAGTGTCTGGGTCTGCCGCTGGTCCTGAGAGCTCTATACTTTGGTAAGTTATTTGTTCCTCTCCTTCTTTTGGTAACATAATATGAGAAAATGTGACCAACTGTGATGGCAAATGCCACTGTAGCCTGTTACGTTTTACTTGTGTGTTTTTATTTTATTTTATTTGTTTGTTTATGTTTGTTTGTTGTCAAGAAACGTAAAACAATCTGCCGGTTATACTTTACGCATTTTTTCTTTATATGCGTCTTCCGGCTTTTATACATTATTTCTGGCTCTTAAAGACCCAAGGAAAAGACTTGTTTAGAAATGCTGTAGTGTGAAGAGGTCAGATCTTATTAAGCCTTGTCTTAAGCCTTTACACTCTGTTTCATGATTGAGTAAAGAAAATTATTATTTAATAATCCATATCCATGTTCACCAAAATATACACCTGAAACCATTTTCAATATTTAAGCTCGTGTCAGAACACTTAAAACTATAATTAGATTATCACCTTAATTCGCGATGAGGGCCTGTTTAGATAAATAAATAAATAAATAACTTTTTTTCCTGTTTTTATGCCATGAAATATCTTAATTAACGATGATATACTGTTTGACGAGCATTATGATGATGATGATGATGATGATGATGATGATGTTGATGTAAACTCGATGTACTGTAAAAATGTTCAGTGTGATGTTTTCCCTATCTTTAAGCAATAGTCATGCTGCTGTGATGCTTTTCACACTAAAAACACAGCACGAATTATTACCGTGTGTATATGTGTGTGTGTGTGTGTGTATATATATATATATATATATATATATATATATATATATATATTGCTTGTTTATACATTAATTAATTAATTAATTCGGTTTTAATTATGCAACGTCCAAAATCAATCAATCAATCAATCAATCAATCAATAAGTCCCTGCGATGGTCTCCCGCCTCGTGCCGCTAGTCTCCTGAGATAGGCTTCAGGCCCCCCGTGACGCTTAATTGTCGGATCCAAAAACAAAACAAAACAAAAAATCCTTTATTAAGCTCATATTAATTAAAAATAAAAATGGTAAATTAACAGAAAAGTGTTAGAAGAACTCTTTATTATCTAGGAATTAGTGCTCTGTAGACTTGTAGATATCAATATGGTCTTTTCTGGCTTACACAGTTAGCATAATATAATGCACAATATTTAAAAAAGGGGGGGAAATGTGATTTTGCAGGATGTGCCAGACTGTAAGTTAGCTTATATATATATATATATATATATATATATATATATATATATTATATATATATATAATATGCTCGTGCATGTGCGTGTTTCGCTGATTTAATGACGCTTTGTCTTTTGCTCATAACGCGACGTCAAACTGATATACAATCTATTATTTTTATTATGTTATGTGTCAGGAAACACGCCGCTATAAGACGTTGACTTGACTAACAGAGGTTGATTCAAGCGGTCGCGAATTGTATTTTATTTTATTTTTCTTCTGCGCAAAATATCAAAATGTCGCCTCAGGTTTGATTTTGTCTTTTGCGCGGGTCGCTTCGGACGCAACCAAATTAATAAACAGGGGATGAAGTGGAAACTTCCACAAAGTTAGACAGAGGGGGCGTGCTGGTTTCCTACGGAAGCGTTTCTGCTGTCAGACCGACGGAAAGCACAGACTAAACAGCGAAAACGCCACATTATTTTATAGATAAAGTGGGAAAAACGGGGATGTTTATTCCTGCTAAAGACTTCAATACAATATTCCCCGAAAACTATCTTTAATGTTAAGTCGTTTTTTTCCTCAAAAACAAGCTGCGTTTTACAACGGTCGTTTCTGAAAAAGAAAAAAAAACTTAATAAACTTGCTAAGTCGATCTAATTTATTATTTCTTTTTATTTCCAAGGCAAGAAAATCAAAAAGCCGACATCTGAGTAATAAAAACGTAAAATGTTTATTCAGATACAGGTTTTATATTGTACAACAGAAAACGATACACAGGCCTGAAAGTGTCGGCCAAAAATAATTGTTAAGAAACTTAGACAGTTCTGTAGCACAAAGACATGAACAAAGACATGTCCCCTTAGGCGAAATACACTGAAAAGACAAATATGCTAAGGCATGAGAAATCAATAATCTGGACATTTTAATATCCACTGAAGTGAGAAAATAGGAAGCGACTATTCAAAGGTCGTACTTCATCTTGGTTCCTGAAAGATCTTCTAAACTTTCATGGAGTTTCTCAAAATCAGAACGTATGAGGAACTTTCTGAAGCATGAATAGAACATTCAAGAGTTTCGAGTTGATCCTTCATTTTTCTTCCAGATATGTTTCTTTTTTCAAAGTACGGAGCTTAACTAAAATTAGACAAGAACTTAATAGCCCTTAAAAAAACCTTTTTTAAAACAATCAACTGTCTTTTTAACCAACTGTGTCTGACTGATATAACAGTGCTTCCTTTAAAAAAAATAATAAAATTTCTACACACCGATTCCACTAATCTATATGACTGATTTGGAGTTTATACAAAATATTCCTGGCGTTCATCTTGGGTTCTTCATGCACAAAATATACTTCATGAACTTTGTTCAACCATTGAAAGCTTAGTAATTAACAGAAACATAAGAAGTCATACTTAACATACATACTTAAACATACATGATGCAAAAGCAAAATGTGGGTCAATAAAGAAACTGCCTTTGAAAAAAAAAGAAAAAAAAAACAGCTCCGATTGCAAAAACGTTGCATGTGCTGACTCGGGGACAGAGTTAGCAGTCGTAGCTTAGCTTTTCTTACCAAATCCAAAAAAATCACTGTCTCTGACTACAGTTCAAACTTTGTGTCCAGGTTTGCAGCTCCTCCTCTGACAGCTTTTTATGTCCATTAGTCTTTTTGTCACCCCAGAGAGTTAGAGTCATTGACTGAGCTCTTGCTGGCTTTGCTGCTGAATGAGACTTGGCCGTTAGGGCCAGCTTTGTTGGAAACTCCATTGACTGGTGAGAGATGAGAGAAGCTTGAATGTGAGGATTTGACTGGAGAGCTCTGATTTGGAAGAGAGGAGGACGTGGAAGGTGTAGGAGCATGAAGGACCGGGCTGGTGAGCTTTTCGCTTCCAGAGTCACTCTCCGTTTCAGGTTTTCGCCCTGTGGTTCCACAGTTCGGTGCGCTGCTCAGCTTTAGCTTCTTACACCCAGGACGCACTCTGTACTTCAAAGGCAGTGGACCGTTCTGGGAAAATGACAAGAAGATTGGTTGGATTTTGAAAACTGTTCTTTATGGCTTTATAAGAAGTCCTAAATGGAATTCTGGTCTGAGTGGTGAAATAATGACACAGATTCTTATCTTCTGTTAGCAGTGACAGATTTACAGTTTTAGCCTGAAGGGACAAACATAGAGCATTGATTTGGATTAAAGTACAAAGTGATTTATGTATCAAGCCGAATCTAATCCAAGCACAAACGAGTGATAAACATAGTCACTCGTACATAGAATTACAGGTAATATGTCAAATTTCTTCAAAGTCTGGAACTGCTCTCGTTTTGTTTTTATGTCAAGAAATAGACTGAACAGGAAGAGAACTAAAGTATATAGGAGCATAGCAAAGGAGTAAAGGATTTATCTTACCCTCCTCCAGGTGTAGATATAGGCAATGTCCATTAATGTGTAATAATCCTTCAGAGGCTCGTCTTCATACATGACTTCAATCTGATGGCACAAAAAAAGTCCAAATTTAAGCGGCATACTTTTTTTTACTCAGGTTCACTGTAATTCATTAGAATTGTTTAATTAATTTAGAATACTACAAACTGTTTGCAATGTTTACAACGAATTTACCTGGAAAGTACAGGGAATATCCATTTTACTTCGAAGAAACTTTCTGAGATGCATAACTGTCATGGCAGCTGGGCATTGCAAATAGCGCTTTACATTTGTCTGACAAAGTGAGATGATTATGAAATTAATAATTCATAGTACATGATCAATTTTATTGGTTAAATGTTTGTATTATTTGCTTAGTCATTTATACAAAGCAAATTCCTGCATAGGATTAAGAAAACAGCACATCAATAAATGGGGAAAAAACAGCCTGCTTCATTATTTTTTCTATGTTGCAAAACAAATCTGAGAACTTACCTCTTTTGTGGGTTCTTTGTTTTCACCATCACCATTTCCATATCTGACAACAAGTAAGGAGATGATACATTATACATATGTGAATTTATTTTATGGCTTTTTAAAATTAGCATGATTAATCCATCAATGAAAGCTCCCAAAAATACACAATAAACATAAATGCATAATAATTTAAATATGTAAAGTTAATAACAATGTGGTTGTTGAACTGAACCAACCTGTTCTGATCAAAAAACTCAATCGAGAGACTAATGATCTCATCATCAGCAATGATTCTCTTTTCCTCATCAGCCACTTCTCCCCGATCCTCGTTCGATCCATTAGCAGCTGAGGAAAAACACAATACATCTGCTTCACTGCCCGATGACTTAAAATGGTATTTTATTATACTTTCATAAGAATTTTTTTCAATATAGCTTTTACCATCAACAGATGGATGCGCTGCATAAAAATCTCTTCTTCGCTTCATTTCATCTAAGTGACAGATTTTACAAGCAGTTGATCAGAATAACAACACAAAGGAAATGTAAGCTCAGACCAATTAAATATATGGAATAATTCCTCAAATTTGTGCCATTGTTTAATTCACAGGTTCCCAACCCTGGTCCTGGAGAGAACCTGATCATGCCCTGCTCTCCTGCTCTAAGGACTGAGTAACTGAATCAAGTTTATAAAGAATTAAAAATACTACAATGTGCTGAACAGCACGTTCCAGGGCAAAGTTTGGAAACACACTTCAACAGTTGTTATGTCCTTTTGTAAAACTCAAATTTAATTATAGAGGCAATGTGCAGTGTTATGTTTCCACTAATGATGTCAGTAGTCAGACCATCATTGATGCTTTTTCATGTTGAAGTGTATATACTCTTTTGGGCCCCTCTGTATATATACTGGGATTTCTTTCAGGATCAATTAAGTATTTATCTATCTATGCATATATTTATATACACTGTACAAATAATCTGGCACAGTTTAAGTTCTTGCCTCCTTATACCCTTTCCCACATAATAGTATAATCTATTCTGTAGTTACTATACTATCTATCTATCTATCTATAAACATGCTGACAAAATAGATTTTAAATAGAATATGTGGTAGGCTATTACCCGTACTCTTCCCCTGTTTTTATTTATTTATTTATTTTAGCTTTCATCTTTGCCAATCTTAGACACTTACTTTTGAACAGACCAGGCACCAGCTTGTACACAATGTCCTGAAGGGTTTTATCCGATCTGGAATTCAAAGGCAATGTAAATCATGTGTAAATGCGAGGTAATTTTAAATACTAAAATGTTTGTCCGGACAGGTATTATCACATTCAGCAGATTCTATGCTGGATCAAGTTATAAAACCCACAAGGGTGAATTGTGTACTGTAATCCAGAATTAATAATGTTCAATTTCTAGCTATGCCAGCTACCACACTAAACCTTCCGGAAAGTGTTTTTTTTTTTTTTTTTTTTTTAACTAATTGTACTAGTAATCCCTAAGCAACTGAAAATCACGAGGAAGTGTTTTTAACAGAGACACAAGTTTTAGTATAATTTCCCATCTGTGACTACGGTTATAGGTACATTAATTTGTGAAAACAAAGTTTCTTATAGTTTATGCATGAAATTATGTTTCTATGACAAATGAACAAATTCATAAGTAAAAAAAAAATCCTCATTTATGTAAGTCAAGGCAGCATTTAATTAGAATAATATCTAATTACCAATGGCACACAACTGAGCATGCGCAGTAGACGCAATTATTCAAGTAGAGCCTAATAACGTTACCTGATATTGAGAAGTGGTTTGGTTTTGTGAACTTGCACGTCACATATGGGACAGTATTTACTGGTCTCTAAATACCGCACGATGCACATTTTACAAACTGTGAAGAAAAACGACAAGAAAAAACTTTTAGTATTGCATACAAACATACACACGACTTATTCGTGTAGTTATTGGAGTTACTTACATGAATGAAGACACTCAACGATGGTGGTCGCGTCGATGAAGTAGCCGCCGCATAACACGCACATGAGATGCGGGTTGAGCTCGGTGATCTTTATCCGCGTGGTTCGATGCATCGTCATGAGGATCGCGCACCTGCCGGATAAAACAAATGACACACGTGAACATGTTAACGGCTGTTTCGACTTTACAAGTTGTTTCATTGATAAAATCCAAACGCGCGCTTCAGTGAGTGAATCTTGACTTTTATGGAATTCTCCAAACATTGAAAAATTATTCTATTTTCCTTAACCATGTGGACTTGAGCAAATCATCATATGTTCCTCAATATTTGTAAAAATACTTAGGTCTGATTGGTTTGCCTGTGTCTAATATCAGATATCTTTCCATATGCACATGGCGTCTGCCAGCACTCATGCACATTTGCTAAGATGGGACATCACTCAAACTCAGGAGCATAACAAATTTAAAAGAAAGAGAAGATAAAATGAAGAATTTCTCAGCAATATGCACACGTGCTACCTTATAGTTTTTAATTATATTTTTTGCTTTACGGAATGCAAAAGTATTTTGCTGCTTCTTTTTAAAAATGCATGAATTCAGGAAGGTTCAAGAAAAAATAATCAGAACAAAAATCATCGGTCTGAACTGCATGCTTTATGCATTTACACGATAAAAAAGTGTGATTTACATTATTTCTGTTCCCAAATTCGAAGCGCAACATAACATCTTTGCCAGGAGGTAGTGCTAATTAAGATCCCGTAGAGCAGAAGCAGGTTCATCCAGTATGTTTATGGAAGCGAGTTTGCTTTGTATGCCCACGTTTGTGCACTAATAACTCATTTGGAATAATTGTGTTTATATAATACAGTAGTTTTAAGCACAGCGATCCTATACGCCATGAGATAAAAAAAAAAAAAAAAATATATATATATATATATATATATATATATATATATATATATATATATATATATAATCAGGTAAACGTAATTAAATGAATGAAAGTATTAATGAGCATGAATGACAGATTACACACTAACAGGCCTGTGTGTGTGAAGCAGAGATCTGATTTCATTGAAGTAGCAGTGTGCTGCTGGAATTCTCACAAGTTTCTTATAATAAACAATCCAGAGTTTTACTTCACTGTGAATATATTATAACGCCATGAGTAGCCTGTACTGTCTGGGATGTGGACATTTCTGCAAAACAAAGCGAGAATGACTTTGAGAGGTTGACAAACAGGTTGCAGCTATCCTGTTTTGCATCTTTTTTAAAGGAGATGCAGAACTAGAATCCTGATTATGAATGCCTTTAGAATGCCTTTATGAATCTCTCTCTCTCTCTCTCTCTCTCTCTCTTTGTCGCTGCTCGAGATTGCTCTTTATTTTCAGAATCTTCACAGGTCATAGGTTTAATAAGGTAAATGACACTTTACACAGATTTTTTTTTTCATTTCATGATTTTTTAATCAACGTGCTACTAAAGGATCCATAAAGTTTCGAAATGTTTTCCCTTAAAACCGGATTAGTTACAGCGTTATAAAATATAATAAGATTCTCGAATCTGATTAGTCAGAAGACGCTAAATAATTATCTGTAACAGAAGCTCTGGAAGCAATTCACGGCTTCAGATAAATCAGGTCTCGATGGGCGTTTGATCATAATAAAAATCTAAAAACACGTCATGATATTGAAGAAGGAAAAATCAATGATTGTTTATACGGACGTGTTTGTTTAACTTTGTTTAGACATACAAGGCTTCAGAATAGACACATTTAACGCTTTTGATGTTTATGGACATCATGACAAGCTGGATTTTTTAGTTTTGATTATTAAGATTATGAGCGACAAAGAGAGGGAACGACTGTTCATATATAGCTGGTGTGAATAGATCATTTGTTTTGCGGAATATTAACTGGAACTATAAAACGGATAAAAGCATGTCTTGTTTTTTTAATAAACAAAAAATGGTAAATGTAAATGGATGCGATGTATAAAAGCATCAACATGCTCTAACAAGTTTTTTTTTTTTACAAACTTCTTAGACTTCTACTATACGTTACTGTTATTTGCACTAATCAAACATCCTGTGCTGTATATTGTGTAAAAGCACTTCTTACAAACTTCTTACATCCTACTGTACATTACTGCAATTTGCACAACTTATTACAGTATATGTGATGCACATCAGGTTACTTGCACTGCACTCACTTTATGTACACTTTATGTACATCTGTTACATACTCAGAATTTTGAATTCTGAGTATTCAGTTATTGAATGTTGTGCTCTTACACAATGAATTTACACAATTGAATGTAGTGCCTTGTCTCTAATAAAATGTAGTGTTTTCTGAAACAGTCGGAATCAAATTCCTTGTGTGTGTCAACATACTTGGCGAATAAAACCCGATTCTGATATGCTCCAGAGGAGTGAAACGCGTCACCCAGGCTAAAAAATCTGGTTGCACCACACTGACCTACAGTTGATTGTCTTTCTGTAACAACATGCCACGCGATTGTTGTTGTTGTTGTTATGTATATTCTAAACAGCGTTGGGAATGTCATGAAGGTCAGTTCGAGCTGTACAAAAGGTGCAAAGACGGTGTGTGGAATGAGAGTCATGTGTGTCATGTGTAACCCGCACACGCCGTTTACTGAAATTAAAATTAGCGTGGACGAGACATAGACACGCGTGGGGCTTCGACGCATAAACACAAAGGCGACACTATCTAATATGAAGTCCAGCTCAAGACCGTGGGGTCAGGGAGATAATGAGCAGTGTGATTTCTTTCTACACCGATGAGGAAGACTACGGGTTACCGAGACTCGCTGTTGCCATGGCGACCGCTTAGCCTATAGTTGGCACCTTGCCAGTCGGTGCAGAGGCGTGCGGATTCACCTGGTCCGTCAGCTTTATGGCACATGAGCGTTAATAAGGCGCAGTGAGCCTCACCGCGCTTCACTCCTCTCCCCTCTGATGCAGCATATGTCTGAGACCGAAAGGCGCTACCTCGGCTGCCATTTTGCCACACGGTCTCGGCACGAGCGCCATTGTTTAGCTTGAATATTTCGATATAAACGCGTGTCGGGCTTCCTTCGCTCCTCGTCTTGCGTCTCTCCTGACATGCGAGCCTCAACCGGGATAGTTGTAGAAAGGATTGAAAAACCGAGCGCGCGTAAATAAGCGCCCCCCCCCCCCCCCGCCTTCCTTGTCCGTTTCCTCCGGGTCGAAACGAGGAAGCCCGCGAGCTTGCACCGCGAGCACGCGCCGTCAGATATACCGCGCTCTGCACGTGCGCATCTGGACACTATTCATCATCAATCCTCATCATGTCTTAGAAATAAAATTAAAGAGGAATGAATGATACATAACATGCTGTTAATTTGGCCTGAATCTTGTTATTCCTCAACAGGAAAAGACAAAGCCGACTAGGCAAGAAAGAAATTTTCATTATTCATTACCCTACTGAATATTCATATATATTATTACAGTAACGATCAGAGCATTCCAGAGGAGCATCCTCTAAAAAAGCATAAATATATTTTATCTCCAATGTCTTGTATTGACTATATTAAGGAGAGCATTAATGCCCCAGCATATATGACAGATATGTTGTTCCTTCCCATAACAGCTAAAATTTCTCTATTATAGCGACTTTACAGCCTACCTTAAATCACACACACTTAACTCCATCAGAAACTTTCCCCGACTCGTCTGCTCATCATCACATCTGACAAGCTAATTGCTTGTCAAATCTTCACTCAGATTTTCTTTCTTGCCCAGAATGTATAACCTAATCTAAAATGAGAACCTGTTAGAAGGAAGCAAGAAAGATTGTGCACAATTAAGTATAGAGATCAGGAATCAGTCAAGGATGAGGATTCTGACAGATTACGACATATTACTGATTACAACAAGCATTTACATCTTTACTCAAACATATTTTCTAAGGGACGTTAAGGAGAAGATAGTAGGAGGCATATAGCAATATTAGATGATAGCTTGGTGGAAATGTTTATTAGTTATCAATTCTGTATTATATAACCTATATACAAATGTATAAAATGGAAACTTGCTTTTTAAACACATTATGACTTTATACCTGACAACTCCAAAGAGATAGAAGATTTTCTATTTGCTTTTTGCTTGCTTTTTAAAACTTGCTTTGTAATCTCATCTTGTTTTTTTTTTAAAGATCACCCACCACTTAAGCCTAAATCTTCAGCCTTTATTATTAGAAATATTTCATATCACATGCGTATGAATAACTTGCTACAAACAAGCACTTGTTTGCTTGCTTGCCGTTTTTACTGATCTCATTCTAATGAACTTGTGGGAATCGGGACACTGCCTATCTCAAGACAAGTCTGAGACCTCTAGGCTCAAAACGTAACCCTTGTGTTGCCTTAAGGGTCAGAAATGACCCGCAAGTATGATTATCAAGAAAAACAAACCTTAAATAAGCTCCACCCCACCCCCCAACCCAGTACCTGTATTTTGATTACTTTTTTCCTAAAATGACCACAAAGGTGGCGATCAAATGAAGACTGGGATCAAATTTTTTTTTCATCCAAAATGGACTTTTAAAGAAGTTTTTAAAACAATTAAGCGACTTTATTTGTAGGGTCCGTGAAGGCGGGTCATTTTGAGGACAACTTTAGAACAAAAGTTAATACTTACATACACAAGATTTTAGGGACAAGATTTGCGACACACATCTGCTTCATTACAGCGTTATTAAAAGCGTCATAGATGCTAACCCGACAACACTTCTATTTTGTTTGAGACTGTAACAAGTCGCAGGCCGCGCAGTTCATCATCAGACCAGTGAGAAGGAGGAGGACCACCGTGTCAAGTTAAGTTCAAAAAATCGGTCTGCGATCTCACAGCGCGGTGATGTCGATTTTCTGACGATCTCAACCCTATAGAGAACACGTCTGTATACGCTGAAACAAGAGTGGTTTAATATTTAGTCAAAAACAAATAATAGAAAGTGGTGCGGGTGGTGCGTGACTCATGGCGCTTGCAGTTTTTTTTCCCCCTCAGCGATCCGACTTAATAAAGTCGCGAAAGCCAAACGGACCACGCACATTTTTTAGCTAATTTTACGTTTCGGGCAAACACCTCAGACGGATATAAATGCATGATTTTTGCGTGCTCTCGCATCTACGAACAGAACGCAACATTGTGACAGTGTGCAACAGAAGGCATAGACATCTTATAACGCGGTGTGAAGTCCGTATTCACGCACAATCCACCGCACAAAACCTACCTTGCTCTGCTTCGCGAGGGTCGCTGCTCACCAGCTCTTTTTTCTTTCTCTTTTTTTTAAAGCACACGACGAAACTTAAGAGTGGATCAGCAAAAAGCCAGCGTTAAGCACCAAGCGGCCATCTTGGAGTGAAGTGCATACACACACACTGCCTGTCAGTTGCAGCGGTTCTAACGTAGCAAAGCCGCCGAGCTCATCTCAGCCTTTTCACACGCAGACAAAAAAAAAATTACACCCCCCGCACACAGATCCGATCCCCAAGCGGTGAGCAATCCACAGATCTCCAACAACAACAGGAAAGGTTGATGGTGAAATCCCGGTAACGCTCGCTTTTCTGTTCCCGTTCAGCGCTTGGATAAGGAAGGTGCTGCTGCTGCTGCTGCTGCTGCCTCGGAAACTGACACCACCGGCCCCAAAATGGCTTTAGTTCGACCGCCCCGCACGTGGTCACGTGCTCTCATTCTTTGCGGGCGGGCTGGGAATTAGCAAGGGGTTGGGGTATTATCAATAGAAGACCCCCACTTACCCAACCACCCACCCACCCACCCAGTAGTATACACTCTTTGTGTGAAACTGCCGTCTATATTATATTCACATGAGCCGAATGTAAAAGCTGCAGTAGCCTATAATAAACACCTGATTTTTGCTTTTTACACAAAACATATTTTTTTCGTAATAATGTAGCGGATCTTTTTTTTTTTTCGAAAAATTGTAGTGGTAGCATGCATTAGGGGTACGTCTTTAGTAACCTTTCTATGTATCTTTGACGTCGCAATCTGGCTCTAAAGTGATTTTGCGCCACTAGTTAATGGTTAAAAAAAATACCCAATGCACATTTTTAAATGACAGACACACACCAAAATGTGGACGCTTAAAGGTCGCAGTTCAGAGCTAAGTAAGGGCACAGTTTAGTACTTTATTTTCGGTTGTGCCCTTAAGGGTACCGTGTCTCTAACCTAGAAAAAGAAATGTGCATGTGTAGCTTTAATGCTGTACTGTAAAAAAAAAAAAAGAAAGAAAGAAAGAAAAGAAAAGAAAAAACTATAGGAGCTTCAAATATACTTTCAAATATATTTCCAAATTTGCATGCACTCATAAGGGTGCATAATAATACATAACATTCATAGGAGTATACAACCACAGTTTAGCAGTTCAGCACAGTTTAACTGCCTATATTAAATTGCTCTATCTAGTATTAGTATGAATTCTATGTTTTTTATTCATAAATAGGCTGCATAGCATAGGTTATAAGGCTATTAAAATAATTGCTAGAAGGTTTTTTTTTTTCGGGACCCTTATATGCTCCTCCTAGAAGTTCGGGCACCTACAACGTAATATGAAGGTTAAAAGGTCTTAACGGATGCACCATTTTGACTGTTGAAGTGCCAGCTGATAAACAGCATGCTCGTAAACAGGCTGTAGGCTATAGCTAGGAACAAAAAGCACAACAAATCAAAACAAAACAAAAAAAGCCTGAACATTCTGAACATTGTCTTGTTTTATGTTGGGTTTGGGTCAGTTTATGTCATTGGCAGGCAAAGTACAGCTTCTCTAGAATGCTGCTGTGCATGTGTGTGTTTTTTTCGTATTAAGTTTCAGGAACTCAACAGAAGTCTGGTAGCTTTTCGGAAAAGTACATATATGCTCAGACAAGAACATATTAAAATTGAGAGTGTTTAAAATCTATGTTGAGGCTTTAAATATTATTGGTCATTTTTACTCACTGTGCCCGACATTTTGCGTTGCTTCACATATGTGTGAAACTCTCATCGGGTAGATCTGGGAAATGTTTTTTTCCCTATGAACTATGTAAGGAAATGTCTTTTTGGGGGAAGAACCTATACGAATCGACATGTCCTTCCCCGCAGTTCTCTATGCGTGAGTCGGCTTCGTCCTCAATTGCATGGAAAGTGGGTGAGAATAGTACACTAATGCAATAGGCACCATGATGTCTGTCTGCGCAAATGGAAGTGAAAGTCGGAAGAGGCGTAGCGTTTTCAGAGACACTGGTATGCCGTTTTGGATGAAGCTGCAGTCCGATATAGTCTTCACATGGAATAATTAATTAATGAAAAATATTAGTAATCAATAAATAAACATCGTTCTAATACTCAAATACCCTATTGTAGCTAATACAGGAAAACCGAAGGAACAGGGAGAACTTAAACTTAAATCAATTACTTTGCGTAGAATAAAGTTAAAAGTCTTTAAGTCTTTAAACTTTAACGTTGGTGTTTGTATCCTGAACTTTGCAGAATTATTTCTTGCTTGGTGTGGTGCATTAAAAATACTCCTGCTCAATACAGGCTCTTTCTCTATTGTATAATTAGACTATTCTCACGTGATCGCTTGGGAAAATGCAGGATCTCTCTTTCACATAAGCATCTCTCTCTCACACACACACACATACACACACACACACGCACACGCGCGTGTACTTTATTTTTTAAATACGGAGCGCATGACGAACGTGCGCCTGATCACCTGTGCATTGCAGCACCTGATGTAGAGGTACGGTGAGACATACAAAGAGAAGGAGAGAGAGAGAGAGAGAGAGAGAGAGGATGGGGCTATATGTTGTAAGCGTGACTTCTAGAGAGAGACACACAGAAAAATCCCCAGTGTTGAATTAACACCATTATGTAACATTAATAGAGAGAGAGAGAGAGAGAGAGAGAGAGAGAGAGAGAGATCTGTAACCGTAGATGATGCTACAAACACAAAGTTCAAATATGCAGAGAGATAGATGGATGTAAAAAATGATGTGTAAAATCGACAGATAGATAGATAGATAGATAGATAGATAGATAGATAGATAGATATGTGGTGTGTGTGTGAGGTGAGCGAGAGAGAAAAAGATGTAAGAGATTCAGCAAAAGAAAATTTTCTGTTTTTTATCATCTTAAAATTTCAGGATAAATATCTGATCAAGCAGTTTTGTTCTACAGTAAAGTGTTTGGTCTTTAGTTAACTTTTACACTGTATAAAATGTTTGACGGAACGGAAACTGATGCTTGAGTTAACATCTGAGCCGCAGATTTTCTTCTGCATCAAAGATCAACTGCACAGATTTGCATTCTTTTTGTTTTTGTCTTTCTCACATGCAGATCAGACAAACCGCAGACTTATTAGATTAAACACGCTTCACTGATCATTCTGTTTCAGTGCACAAGTTTTGGGATCTTGCAGAGAGGACTTGCCTGTCTCGGGTGCTGCATGGGACAGGACAGACACTGACTGCCATGAGGACACTAGAGCGCAGGGCAGCAGCTCGCTAACCGCAGTGACGTCACATATGTTGCCAGATAACCCGGATTTCCATTTTGATCGGCTTATGTTATAGAAAATAAGTACATAAATAATGTTGTAGTAAAAAAGAGTAATCCGAGATGACATTGCATATTCGCGTGGACAACGTTATCTGCTCTGATAGTATTAATAACGTATTAGGTCATTTGTAATTATGGGGTAATTGATTTTGTTGTTTGTTTGTTTTTAATTGCGTATATTTTTACATACTTGCTCATTTGCCGCTTAATTGAAAAAATATATATTTCGCTGTTTTTTTTATGCTTGGGGAAATTTTCAGAAAATGCGAGATATTAAACCAATCTGGCAACATCGGACCTCAAGACGCAAGACGAACAAAGAAATTAGGCGCACTTGCGGAAATTCTTGAAGCGACAACGTCGATAATTTTTTGGTATTTTCCCGAAACATATTTTTTTGGTTTAGGTATTTACCCAACATTGGACTGTCGTGGTTTTGTAAATAATCTAACGAGAGCGGGGTTTTCCTTTGCGCCTACACGTAGCTTTGTGCTTTTCGCATTTCATTTCGCAGTTTTCTCATCCTCTTGATGCATTTTCTCATCCTCTCTTTCTAATCCACAAAGAGAAAGACTTTCCCTATATTCAGCCTCACATATTCAACTCATTGATCTAAAACTAAGATTGCGTTATAATGCTGTGTTTGCTCATGTAAACACCACGATCAAATCCCTCTGAATTTGTGCTTACATTATATTATACAGGCTTATAAATTAAATAAATAGCCTACTCAGTTGATGTAGTTGATGCAAAACCATGTTTTTGGTGATGACGGACAAAATCATTCGTCTTGATTTGAGCGTCTAACTATAACTCAAAGTCGCACAAACACTCACGTGATCCTAGGGGAAAACATACTGCAACTTTCTGTAATGTTTCTAGTGATAAGCTCTCGGTAATGATTAACACTATAGAAAATATATAAAATTAATATAGATATATAGATTGGTGATTGATTGATTGACTGATTGATTGGTTGGTTAATTGATTTATTCATTCATTTGTGCCTGAAGTAGGCTAATAGATGGAGGTCACATGTTGTGCAGCTGAGTTTGCAAATCTTAGAGTCGCAGATGGTCTGGCCATCACATTCCACAGACAATACCAAAAACAATCAGCAGATTTATCGGCAAGTATTGGTAACTAGGTATTTATTTACATATTTATGTATTTATTTATTTATTTGTAACTTTTCTTTCAACAGAAGTCGTAATGTCCGTGCCATTATATCCTTGCCCTTAGTGACATTTAACAAGAGATCTGGTTAACAATTTTCTTCAGGATTACCTCCAAATAATAATAAAAAATAAGTTATTTTAAGTAGTTAAGGATCCGTCATGATAGCCGCTCCAGACTTTGAAATGAATGATCTGTATTAGCGGAGGAATATACTTTTTAAAGTGTCTTATATTTGACTTTTCAAGGCTGTGTTTGACACACAATTATTTTAT
Source organism: Clarias fuscus (assembly GCA_030347435.1). Classification (NCBI taxonomy): domain Eukaryota; kingdom Metazoa; phylum Chordata; class Actinopteri; order Siluriformes; family Clariidae; genus Clarias; species Clarias fuscus. Next base: position 33,764,224 of record CM059208.1, on the reverse strand, counting down.
TTTCCGCTCATATTTTACCATTTGTCGGTTTTTAAATAAATAAAGTAATAATAATAATAATAATTATTATTATTATATTATTATTGATCTAAAATATATTGCGCTCATTATCACGGTATTATAAATTTATGTAAACGTGCAGTTTCTTCCTCTTGTTTAAGAATCCTTTAAATAATTTTATAACTGTTATGTGATGAGCTCTTTATGTCGATGCATGTCGTTTTATCTCAATTCTAAAATGTATCTCACGTATTAGTTCCAAAGTGTTCGTTTTATATTCTAAATAAGAGTTTAGATTTGATCACGTATTAGAAAAAAAAATCTAAATTGAATGGTGAAGGTAATGGAATGGTAAAAAAAAAGTTTTTTCTAAGCATGATATCAGGAATCGGTTAATAAGCTGTTATTGAACAGTAGTGTTATTGAAAAGATCAAGCAGTACTGTAAAAAAAAAAGCATTCGTAAAGGCAAGAGTTTTAGGTAATGCAAACATAACCTGGGTGGGAGTTGGGAGACTGATGCTTTAGATGATTTGCTGTAATGAACATGATGTTCATGAAGATTGTAATGTAGCTTGAGAACACTAATTGGCTTAAACAACCGGTTTCTATGACAACCGGGTCATTTCAAATGTTTTTTTTTCTTTTTCTTTTTGCTGAGTGCTATTAATTTTATAGTTATTTTGTACATGATAATGTACAGAATATAGTCTATCAATTAGTCCTATTTATATAGTCCTATCAAATACAATGATTATAGAATCATGTGCAAATGCATTCTCTGACATGAAAATTTAATCAGGAGAAATGTCCAAATGTCCCAGATTCGACTTAATAACATTTGATTTGTATCAGGATAATGAAAGCATTACTGTACTGAAAGCATCCTATAAATTTATATTTTAGTTACAATTGTAAAATGCCACTGACTTTAGTTATAACTTAAGTCATAAAGGTGATTGTCTGGAAATCAGTGCAAATGCTGCAATACAATCAAAATGTTTAAGCAAGACCGGGCATTTATTCATACAAAAATAAATGTCAATAATGAATAGAACACCAGTGTATGCACCTTTTTATTCCTTAAAAAGAACATGAAAGTCTTCAGATCCGAAGGGATCCCTCCTGTGAATGGTTGTAAAATCTATCATTAATTAGGCTGAAACTTAAATCTCAACTCTCTCCCTACTGGATCATCACTCAAGTCAATTGTGTATGCATTATTTCACTTCACATCTAGGCCACGTATATAGGGGAGAAGACGGATATTTAGGATGCGGCCTTATTTCCTCCCCACGAAGGCATCCTTCCGAAGGTTCTCCGCACACAGCGACGTGAGTGAGCAGCTCTGCCCTGATTGGTCGCTCCTGTGGCGGCTGCGTGTGAAACTCGCCGCCGCGGAGTTTTCTCCACGTAGCCCAAGTGTAGCCACGTTTGATTCGGCTACAGGAGGAGGGGATACAAGCAAGGCTGTGTTTAGACACCGACTTTCAGGCATGGATTTAATATGAAATAATCGCTAACAGGGTTAAAACGTTTTATTAGAGCGTTCACGATGACTTGTCCAGAGGTGCTGGGGTTTGTGCTGCTGGCCGCGGGCCTTGTGTTCATCCTCCCCGGGCAGACTGCAGCCTGGGACGCGGATTTAGAGCTGTTCGACCTGGTGGAGGAAATCCCGCAAACGTTTTACGAATTTCTGTCTGTTAACCAGGTAAAACGGTGTCTCATCGATTCATTCCTCCTGTCTTGAGGTTGGATCTCATTTTGTTTGATTTTTTATGTATAGCGTGGGTTTTTTTATTTTTATTTTTTTAAAAACTTGAATCGTAGCAGCTGCCTCGCTTCTGCTTTTGCTGCTAATTTCGCTTGAGTAGATTTAAAGCAGTAAATTTACATTTAAAACCTGAATTTACAAATGCATTTGCCTAAAATGAAAATTACATACTTTTATAAAAGTCTTCTGTTTTCCTTTTCCATATTTGTGTGTTTGTTTGTTTTATGTTAGAGCATACCGGGTCAGCGGAGGTATTTTAGGCTCCTCCCCAGATACAGCGCATGATTAGCGGTAACAGTCTGCAAGAAACGCCGAGGCTTTAGGCCTCGCAGCACGATCTCTTTGGGTTAACTGAAAGCAAATATTTTGAAATGATATGATTTCACTCACTATTTTGCTTTGTAAAGCGTCTACTGACACAAATGTACATTTTCAGTTGTATTAAATCTGACTTGTCTCTAATTTTTTAAAAATATATATAATATAACATGCATTTGTGAGTCATGCAAACATACTGAAACCTAATAGTCTCTTCATTTTAAATATCACAAAGTACCAAGGTCATGCTTTGCATTTGCTATTTGCTTTGTTTATTTCTTTCGCTTTATCACATTAGCTGATCACTTCCATTACAGGTTTAGAGATGAGTTTTATCTCATCATTATCTGTTACACGATCATTTCAGTCTGTTTGGATCTGCAGTATTGTGACAGCTATGAGGAAGCAGTTGCGCACAAATCTGAATGTTAAGTTCGAGTTCAACTGCTGTGTGTATGCACGGGATATCGAAATTAAATGATCCTACATATACCAATTACTTTATAGGCTATGTCAGGTAATGTATAAGAAACAAAGTGAAGTGAGTGCAAACATTGCATAAGGATCGAAATGCGATCATAATATAAATATTTGCAAGCAGAAGCATGTTCAAGCAATCCCCAAGATAATCCGTCATCGTCTATACCTCTTAATTCTGTATGCAGGGTCGTGAGAGGGCCTGGAGCCTATCCTAGGAGACTTTGGGTGCACGTTTGACAGGGTGCCAATCCATCACAGGGCACACACACTTATTCACACACTACAAGCAATTTGAAGAAAGCGAATTAGCCTAATCTGTATCTCTGGACTGTGGGAGGAAACCGGAGTACCTGGAGGAAACCCACCAAGCACGAGGAGAAAATGCAAACTCCATGCACATGGACTTGAGGCGGGAATCGAACCTGCCTGTGCAAAGCGACAGTGCTAACCACTAAGCCACTGTATCGCCATTCCCAAGATAATAAATGAGAAATTATGAAAACTAAAATTATATTATGGGAAGAATAAGGTAGCTTTCAGTACAAATCAGTGTTGCAGCGTGATGTATTGTGCACAGTAAGCATATTCAATAAAGCGAGTATATGATGCAAGACATGGACATTGAGCATGTAAACTCATATATGCATTGAAACGCTCAAAGTATTTAATAAGAATATAACCTTTCTGAAACGCACAAAGTTGCCCTGTCTGCTGTGGAGTGTTTAGATTAGATTAGATGAGACGAGATGCTACTTTGTCACTGTGCAATGTACATGTACGATACCAGCGATATGCATCGAATATAACTGGAGAATGTAAAAGTATTTTCCTCCAGTATTAACGTTTGGAATTGCGTCTCTTCTATGATTTGGTTAGGTGTTTTACTGCGTATCAAATGGCGTGCACCTTCCTCGGTCGTTGACCCGGTGGGTGAAAGTCCAAAATAAACACAGGTGAGAGAGATTACTGATCTGGAATGGAAGCAGTATTTCCCTCCTAAAATCTTGTCACGCCATCTAACGTTATCCTCACATAGGAGAAATATGCACAAAGAGAATGTTTATTCTGACGAGAGAAATGATTGATGCCAGTTTTTACATGGTGTTTAACCTCTTCCATGGTTTACATGGTCAGACTTTTCAGACTGCGTAGTTTTAATTCTAATTATTAGTGAAATATCCAGTCCATGTAAGCAAATCTACATACTCCATAGAAGTGATAACTTGGTCATTCAGTACATTCAGGTGGTCAGCTGACTTTATTTTATTGCCACATAACGTTGCTGAGCCTAGACCTGAGCAACTGAAGCAACCCCAGATCATAACACTGATTTTAATCTTATTCCCAACTTGTGCGTCTGTTCTTTATTTAGCAACTTGTTTTTTTTTTTTTTTTTTTTTTTAAACAGGATGCCCCATCGTCTGAGATCAGAAAGGCGTACAGGAGGCTCTCCCTCATCCTTCATCCTGATAAAAATAAGGACGAGAATGCTGAGACTCAGTTCCGCCAGGTAAGATGAGCTGACACAGGAAGCTACAAGCTATCTCATAGTCATGTGTTACAGCTATAGTAACATTGCTGCACAGCGTCTGGGATATACATTTGTTTTTGTATTTAATTCCAGCTCGTTGCCATCTATGAAGTTCTTAAAGATGAGGAACGGAGAAAAAGGTAGGCTGATAAAAGTGGATTTTTTTATTTTATTTTTATTTCTCTTGATGATGCTTGTACATCGAATGTCTGTAGGGGTGTTTGTGAAGAGGAGCAGGGTAAAATCTGAATTAACATCTTTTCATTCTATTGAGCTACAGTTATGGTTAGGCTGTGGCGCGAGGTTTAGTGATTTTATTTTTGTTAAACATTTCAGAATGCATGTTTTCCTGCATACGTCTAGCATCATCATCATCATCTCTCACACAGGTATGATGATATCTTGGTTAACGGGCTTCCTGACTGGAGACAGCCCGTATTCTATTACCGCCGTGTCAGGAAGATGAGCAACGGAGAGCTGGGCTTCCTGCTCTTCCTCATCCTCACCGTGGGCCACTATGCTGTGATCTGGTCCATTTATTTGGAGAAGCAGTTGGTGAATATCATATTAAATTAAGTCTAGAAGTCTAAAGATCAGTGTACAGTTTGATCCAAAGTGGTTCCTTATCGTGCGCCTCTGTTTTTTCCCCCAGGACGATCTCCTTAGCAAGAAGAAGAGGGAGAAGAAGAAGAAGCAAAGCAGCAAGTTGGCTGAGGAGCCGAAGACCATGGGGCAAGAGAAAAACGAGAGGTACATAACAGGAAATATCTTCATGCATCACCCGGACTCTAGTACAGTCCGTAGGGCCGGTATTTAAAAAGCGTCCTTTATTTTTTCTCATCAGGTCAGAAAAACCTCACTGGCACGATATCCTGCCGCTCAAGCTGAGCATCTGGCTTTACTACTCTCTCAAGTCTCTTCCTCATGCCATACAGGTACACAACACAAGAAGTTATCTGTTAATCAATGAATTGTGTGCGCCAAAGTTCGGTGTCACCTCTGCCGCTACGGTATTTATTTTTTCCCCCTTTTTTTTTGTTTTTGCTCTCAGGACGTGAAGCAGTACTACAAGGACTATAAAGAAATGAAACAGAGAGAAAAAGAGCAAGCAGAAGCAGAAGCTCAAGCAGAGCAAGAAATGCAGCAAAGTAAGCGATTTTATATCAATAAGAGATCTTTACTCTAGAATGCGATCATGGATAACTATAAAGAAAATTGCTATAATAATCTGCAAATGGGTGATTAATCTGTGAAACACTTCTGGGTCACGAAAATGTAACCAAAAAAAAACAAGCATATTTTGTATATTGATGAGGTAAATAAAATAAATTTTTTTGTGGACCTGCAGGAGAGAAACGGCCAAAGGTGAAGAAACCCAAAGTGGAGTTTCCGGTTTACGAGGCTAGTCAGGCAGCGTACATCCCCGCGTACGACCAGGGGACGTCCATCGAGGACATCGAGGATCAAATGGACGACTGGCTGGAAGATCGGAAAGCACAAAAAAAGAAAGTTAGTTCCTCGCTTTGTTTATCTAGTCATGATCAAAGGGTTTTAAACGAGCAAAGCTTTAACATGAGACGCGGATGATTTCCAGACTCCAGAGTGGACAGACGAGGACCTCAGCCTGCTGACTCGCTGCATGGCAAAGTTTCCCGGAGGAACACCGGGGCGGTGGGAGAAGATCGCTCACGAGCTGGGCAGATCCGTGAATGAAGTAGGTGTCGCAACAGTACTTGCCTTTTTGCATGTTTTTGCACATTGCATTTGTAATAAAGATATTTTGATTCGTTTTAGGTCACAACAAAAGTAAAACAGATCAAAGATGGCGTCTCAACCTCATCAGGTCAGTATCATTCAAAGAGTTGTGCTCTCGCAGGACTACTTACTTGGAGATCTTCACAATAAATAAATAAATAAATAAATAAAAATCTCCCTTCTCAGGGTTGGTCAAGCTCTCAGATTTGAAGAGTAGTGCCATGTTAGGAAAGGGCGCGGTCCCAGATAGCCTCATGACCCAGCGAGAGGAGACGCCGCTTCCCGAAGAGCCCTCGGAGCCTGACGCGTCCGAGGAACTCGAGAGCAAAACCTTAAGGAGACGGAACAAAAAATCCACGCCGGGGGTTGCTGGAGCAGGAGGCGGTGTGGATGAGAAGGAAAAAGCGAAAGGACGCAGACAGAAAGACTTTGACCCCACAGCCGTAGATGAGGACAGCGAAGAAGAGAAAAAGCAGCCGAAGGAAAAGGCGAGCGCTCCCGATGAGGTCTGGACGCAAAACCAGCAGAGGCTGTTGGAGCTGGCGCTGCAGCAGTACCCACGAGGCACGGCAGAGCGCTGGGACAAGATCGCCAAGGTGGTGCCCGGGAAAAGCAAGGTGAGCTGGTACACTGGACCTAGAGGGATTCAAAGGGAAAATAGGATCGGATACCAACTTAAATTGTGTCAGAGTGTCTAAGATGTTTACATCAGTGGTGAGAGCTCGATTCTGATTTGTCGGATGCATTTTATATAACACGACTCAAGTCAACAATTACAGATCAACAATAATCAGAAGTTTTAATATAACCGGAGTGCCGATAAGTTTTGACTTTGATTTGAAATAATCAAGTATCTTCTCTTCATGTCACACTCGCACTCGGACATGCACTAATTACAATCTTATTGTGTCTATTTTTCCGCAGGAGGAGTGTATGATCCGGTACAAGCTGCTCGCTGAACTGGTGCAGAAAAAGAAACAGGCCAAGAGCTGACGATTCAACCTTCTTCATCCTCTTTCTGTTCCTTTATCTCTCTCTCTCTCTCTCTCTCTCTCTCTCTCTCTCTGTGTCATGTGCCTTAGCTTTCATGCTGTATCTCAGTTGGGTCAGTTCCCCAGCTGTCTGGTTTATACTTCTGTGCTAACAGCATGGTGCGCGCTCGGCCAAAGGGAGCTAATTATTTATTCACAATTTTTTACAAACTGTTCCGTTTGACACCTAATAATAATGTTATTTTATTTAGAAATCATAGACATTAGCGCTCGTCAGGGTTACACACAGCTGCGCTGCTCCTCTATTCGTTCTGTAGTTTTTCATTTTTCCATCTGTTTTTCATGTTGCGTCCAAGTACACAGACCCTTGTGTTCTCTCATACACACACACACTCGCAGAAGTATAAACCAGTCCCTAGTATTGCAGTATTGGACAAACCCATCCATGATCTGTATTATGTGAAGCTGCAAATGCATATAAATCAGTTTTATTATTTATTATAGCTTTTTTTTTTTTTTTTTTTTTTGCCTCTGTGGCCTTTGTTTCTCCGCATGAGGAACAGAAACGCAAAGCTTCTTATGATTTGATTTTCATTGGATGTTTCCGAACATGCTGTGCAGCCTCTGTTTTCAGAGACGGTGTTTGGCAGTGTTTTTATCTGTTAAAGAGACATAAATAATTTACATACAACTGATTCACGCTGACTTGTGTCTTTTGTGAAACTTTTTGACTGCTGTCTGTAAAGTAAAAAAAAAATCACTTTTAGAAATGTTCACTGTCTCAAAGCAGTTTTACAGAATTAAAAATAGAATTAAATTTTTTTTTAAGAAAAGAAAAATAGAAACGAGGTAGCTGGTTAATCTTTTTAAAAAATGATTCTAGATGTAACCTTCTCCATCATTAAGATTTTACTGTATATCTTTTCACCTCTTCCTTTATTATTACACCTGTTTGCTTCTGCTTGTTTGTGCAGAGATCTAAATAGCCAATCATGTTGAAGAAGCGCAAATGCGTAAAATGATACGGATACAGGTCAAGAGCTTTACTTCACATTAGACCTCAAAAATGAGGAACATTTCATCTCTGTGACTTTAACTGTGGAATAGTAGTTGGGGCTGGACATGCTGGTTTGAGCATTTATTTAAAAAAATGTCCTGGGATTTTCCAACACAGTTGCAACAGTTTAGACACATGATGATGAGAAAAACAAACAAACAAAAAAAGCATCCGGTGATCGGGTTAAAACGCACACACTTCACTGATGGAAGTTGTTAGACTGGTTTTAACTGATTTATTAACCTTAATAATACTTAGCATCTCAAAGCATCGCAGCATGCACAACACATCGAAGCTGGAGGATTGTCAAGTATTCAAGAAGATTCTAGAATCGTCATCTGAACATCTTTTTTTTATTTTTTTTTTTATCTTCCGTTTGTGTGCCCTTTGTCGCCTCAGAGTCCTGTTAAACTTCACACATTTGTTTGGCAGAAGATGGAGTTCAGCAGTTTATGGGTGCTGAGGGTTGAGTGTAGTCTGAGTTACTGAGACCACAAAATACCACGAGGAAGAAACAGAAGTGACACAAACATCTGAAAGAACTTTGAACTTCATTTTATTCCTTGTACTCTCAGGATTTCTGCCTGAAATGTCATTTTTACCTTTCTAAATATATTTATTCTAGCAACTCTTTAGCTGTACAGTACTTCTGTCACAATAAGTTAGATCTAAAATTTTAGCAAAATAAAAAAAACTACACTGGTCCACTAGATGGCGCTCTAACTCCAGTCAAATTTTGAAAGGGAAATTAACACATTTTACCTTGTTGAAACGGGTAAAAAAAATATTTACAAGCGACGTGTTTGTAATGTAACTATAGTCATTGCTTAACTTTTAATTGTGGCACGTTTTACGTTTACATTTACTGTATTTGTTTAACAAAAAGATGAATCTAGTGAGTTTGCTTCTTAAGCATTGAGCATATTTCTCTTAGAATGAACCTCATTCCTCATTAATAATTATAATAATAAAAAGATCTGTTTGGACGTGTTCTAGGCAATATTTTGTATTTATTTATTTATTTAAAACATTGTTAAAAAATAAATATTTTCAAGAGTTTCATGCCTTTGGCTGAAGGATGTAAAACTTCAACATTTCTCTTAAGTTACAAGGCTCTTAGAAACATTATACTGTTCCTCCGTATTTACATATAAAGGGTTCACTTGCAAAAACGGATAACGTCCGTTTTTATAACCTGTTACAAATAATTTTTGATTATGCACCAGAGGAAATAGTCAAGCTGTTATTTTATTAAGGAAGAAAAAAAAAAACTCAGATTGATTCAGAACTTGGAACGTACAAATAATTATACACAACTGTCCGTTTACTTTTTAAAATCATTTTCTTCAGAATGACTCTTCAGATCTGCCTCTGTGTAATCTTATGGTGCTTTAAACTGTAAGAACTCATTGTCTGTTAATGTGACTTTCGGATTCCAGGCCATCTGCGTTTATAGATTTCTAAAGTCGTTTCATCGTTTTTTTTTCTTAATAAAGAAGGAGGATAAAATGTCATTATTAATATACATGTTGATTATTCATTTCTGAACAAAGAAACATTGATATATAACTTGCTAACCTAGTTAAAATGAGTTAATTTCCCCCCCTGAACATGCAAAAAAAAAAAAATAAATAAATAAAAATAAATCGAAGTTAGTAAAACAACTTTATTAAACACTGATTTTTAAATATATATCAAAATATTCAAATTAAGGATTTTTTACCCAATTAAAATATGTAAGTTTAACAAATATAAGTAATGGTATATTTAGTATACACAAATTCAATATAATTAAGTTATTACAAATTTTTATTGATTTTAGTAATATCAATGTGTAAAAGCTAAAGGAGGACAAAATCTTTTTTAAGGGACGGATGAAGAATATACATAAATCACGTGATCCCTCTTATCATTCATTAGATTTTACTTTCTTTAACTCGTTTTACACTTTCCTTTATTCCCTAATTTAAAAAAAAAACAAATAATGTTAAGTTATTGCTATATCCTTCCAATTTGTTATCCGTTATTTCTATATATTCTATTTAATACTTTTGTTCATCAGATCTTTTTTTAAATGACTTTTTATCAATTTTTTATACTTCTTTAAATCATTGTACATTACTTACAATTAAATATTACATACTACAAATGCAAATAAATTAATGATTGAATTTGTCTGCAAATAATAAATCTTATTTATATATATTACACACACACAAACACACACACACACACACATATATATATATATATATATATATATATCAAATTCACATTTTATTCGTCACATACACAGTCATACACAGTATGATATGAAGTGAAATGCTTATAAATGATTTATATATATATGATTATGGTTATTCTTAAATATTTTGTATTTTTATAAACACATAAAGCTTTATTTTTTAATTTTTATAATAATAAATCCATAAAAGTTTTTTTTTCTTTTTTCCTCACAGTAATTTTCTTTAAGCCTTTCTTTGATATTTTAAAAATATCTTCTTGTCTCTTAAATATGATAAAATCTTGTTCCAAAATTTTCAAAAATACAAATACACGTATTAATTTTATAATTGTATTAATTTATATTTTTATTAATATTTTATGCAGCTTTAATTTTTTTTATCAAATAAATTTCTTACCAAACAAATTATAGTCTTTGCATCATGTTTCACCCTTCTTTCCTATGTTTTAATCTTCTCTATTATTTCCATTTTTTCTTTTAGTTATTTAATCTTGCGGGATGAGATTTTTCTGCTTTCTTCCTTCCTTCCTTTTCTTTATTTTCCTACTTCTCTCCTCACTTCGATTCTTCCATCCTACATTTCTTTCTTTCCCTCCGTACTTCAATCCGTCCATTCGTTCTTTCTTTTCTATAACTTTCTTATTTCTTTCTTTGTATAATTATTTCCTACTTCCATTCCTCCATACTTTTTCGTCTTTCTGTCTTTCCCTACTTTCTCTCTTTATATATGTAATTTTTTTGGAAGTCATTAAATCTCCTTAAGTACATTATTTTTGTTGAAATCTGCTTTCTTTCTGTTTTTGAATTTAATATTCGATCTGTTTCTGGTCATACTGCTATCTCTGGCCAGCAGGTGGCGATATAAACCTGACTCTTTCATTCAGTCACGCATTGTTAACGCTGATGAAGAAGAGAAGTTATGAAACCAGCGCCTGTCCAGCTGAAAGTAAACATTGCTGCGTTAGAGAAGGCTGATGTTTGTGTAACTCTTAATAACAGAGATTATTTTATTAACTGCTGTTTGTGTGCAGGTATACAGCAAGTTAACAGTGAAAGGAGTCCACTTTGATAGAAAATCGGTGGAAAACCAGTCAGGTGTGGTGTAAAAACTGAAGACGACGCAGTTTAATCCGGAGCTCAGTCATGGAGGAGCAGAACATCGGCCGGGTTTTAGTTCTCCTGCTCGCCTTGCTGGTCTACATCACCGCTCTGGTCATCAACGGCCTGGCTGGAGCCGGAAAGGGTGTGTAAAGCAGGGTCTTTCTTTAACCATCCGCATTCTGATAAACCACGCCCCTTATATCGATTAGTATATAATGGGCCAAGCCTGCCAGCTATTAGCCAATCAGAGCATAGAAAAGCCACACGAACTTTACATAGATGTTTACACTTTCGACATTTCTCGGTTTTTATTATTACGTCTTCTTCTTCTTCTTCTTAGTAGTATAATAATAATATCAATAAAAAAATGGTCACATTGCGATTCTTCAATAAATAAATCACGTGTCCAAATTTTACCGTTTGTGGTCATGTGATACGTGTCTACTTAAATTTTGGCGCCATTTTGCAAATGCATGTGCACGTGATCATATTAAGATAAAAATCAATTAATTATTTTTTAATCACTCCGCGCGTGTGTGTGTGTGTTTGTCTGTTCTTTCATTCAGGGTTATGAATCTACAGTTTTTGTTAAGATTAATACTTTACTCAGATGTTACTGAAACCTCGGAAGACTTAATCAAGTATTACTACTGGCATTTTAATATTGACCTTCAAATTTTTACCTCATGCACGTCTCATGTTGATGAAATGAAAGACAGCCGGTCGGATTCACGTCACCTTCAGATGAAATGTCTAACTGCTTTTGTACAGCATTCTCTTACAATGGATTAATATAGGATATCCTATTGTATATCCCATGTAAAAAGCAATAAAAACAACAACATTTAAAAATCCACATAATTGCCAGTGGAATTTCCAGTAGAAATAGCTAACCAGCGGGCTAAAGTAATAAAAACAAAGTTCTGACTGAAAAAATCATTACTGGTTTGTTTCTTTGTGCTCTGTAAAAAAAAATCTTAGTCTTATACTTTTATGAGTTCTCTCTCTCTCTCTATCTATCTATCTATCTATCTATCTATCTATCTATCTATCTATCTATCTAAAGCAGTACATTGGCATACAAATTTAATTAGTTCCAGAGGCGAGTTCTTGAGGTAGAATTTTGTATCGCTAAAAGCATTTTCCTGAATATTGTAAATGCGGATAAACTTTTCCAGCAATTTTACCAATTTCCAACACTATAATTGCTTTCATATGCAAAAATATAATCAAAACATTTAGAAAAGACATGTAAATGAAGTAAAATATGAAATAAATAGACATTAAACCTCACTTAACCTTAATTCATGATTCCTCTTGCCACCGGCTGCTTTAAAAACCAAACTGAAAGTGGCTCTGTTTTCTTCTTGCTATCGTCCTTGATAACATTTTTAGGACCCATGGTTCTGTGTTTTCATTAAATCTTGGACAAAACGCAAAAAATAAATCCACAAAAAATATGTAAGCTCGTATCACTTGGCTTTCCACTGTCTGAAACAAATTTTAAGCGGCTCCCAGACGTACGTGCAGCTTAGTCGGTGTTCGGTCCAGTTGCCGGTATGCTGAAAATGTTTTGTATGCCGAGGCAAATTTCTTGCAAAATTTTTGTCCTTAAGGGCGGAAATTAGTTTGTATGCCAATGTAGAGTATGACGTACTACATTTTCCCTGTAGAATACTCTGGTATACAGAGGAGCTTTTGCTTGACTCAGTGACTGCAAGGAGCCCAGGTCCTGCAAAACAAGCCCAAATCAATGCTCAATTTCTTTACCTTTGCCCAGCACCCTGTTTGTTCATTTTAATAGACAGTGAACAAGAGAGTGTTCGATATTAAATATTTATCCCCTACTAACTTCTATATATGACTGAATCTCAATAAACCAAAACTTTTTTTTGATTATCCATTAAATCTATTTTATTGCTTTATTTTTTTGCTATATATGCTTTTTTAATATGTGTTTTTATTTTATAAGTTTAGTAAGATATAAACAAAATCTGAAAAGTGAAGACAAAAACGAACCGTAGATATGTTATCAATAATATTGTACTATACCGAACACCCTTCATTGTGTGTTAAAAAAAAAAAAAAAATCTACACATTTGGCTGAGTTTAATGATCTACACACACGGCTGAATGTTTCTGAGAGAATGTTTGACTGACCATCAATGCACACTTTTTTCCCTTCAGACCTGGACAAACATATCTTTGTAAGAGAGTACAGTCAGGGCAAATATTTGTCCAAAAAGATTATCACACAGCACTGGAGTACTGTATTGTTTCTACACATTTTACACATTTCTGGGAATATCCCAGTCATGTAAATATGCTTATTCATTTTGATATATGGGGCATTGGTGGCTCAGTGGTAGGTTTCTCACCTGCCATGTGGAAGGCCCAGGTTCGATTCCCAGTCAAGATCATCCAAGATCAAGATGGTGACTGAAACGGTCACCAACACACCTGATGTTCTTAATTTTGTGATTAATTTAATCCACACAGTCGCCAGGGTTGGATTCAGTAACGAGAGCATTTTTAAAGATTTATATTTGTCTGGTGCCACGTAATATCAGAATCAATATCGTAATACCAGGATATTAGCACAAGACATTGATTGTTGATTAAATCTTTTTAAACAAATATGTAATTTGATATGACCTCTAATGAGCTAATACTTTAGTTTAATGTATGAAATCTGAAGATTTTGTAATTCTGCATAAAAAAAACATTTACCTGCTTATTCAGCATCATTTAACTGAGATAATCAACTGAGATAATCATTCTTAATAACTCCTGAACTATTTCTCTCAGATTTTAATAATGTTATTTCCGTCATGTTGTTCAGGACCGTTTTTGCACAGCACAGGAAACGTGTCGGCTCTGTACGAGACCGAGATCACTCCCGCCGGCTGGACTTTCTCCATATGGGGAATCATCTACTCCTGGCTTCTGCTGATGCACATCTATTTTCTGAGCTGCATCTGCAGACGGTAATCACAAACACACAAATGATCATTTCACACTGGAATAGTTAGACGAAACAAATCTATTGAAGGAGCAAAGCTTATGAGATGTGTTCAGGTCAAATTGAGACCTCTGATTATGTGGAATAATCTCTCTATTCCTCTATATAATCGCCTGCTACACTAATACACGTATCCCAGGGTTTTATTAGTGCTTGAACACCATCAAGTTAGAATGTGTTCTCAGTACACTGGGGCCAGGATTGAACTTCATGCTTCATGTCTTGAAACGCCGGCCTCCCAGGAACTCCTTTAATGAGTTAAACATGTGGAAATGGCTTGGAGAGAGGTCAGGACTGTACAGGGGATGTGGCAAGAACTCCCAGCCGAGTTCCTGTAATGTGCCAGTGGTGCTGGTGAATGATTGTAATGAGCGTTCGCACCATTTAAATGTGTTACTGTGTGTAAAGAGTCTCATTACTGCACTGTGCTTGAAGCCTGCATTCACCAGAAAAGTCCGGGTTTGACTTGAACATCACCTGAACCATATTCAGATCGTCCCTGATATTATACTTTTTTTCCCCCATATTTAACTGTGTAATATTTTGTGCTGTTATAGAAAAAAAAAAATTTTTTATTACAATATTAGCGAACAGAAATACGAGAACATGATGTGGATGTGACAAAGCAAGGCAAACCTTCAGAAGAAGAGCACTATAAACGAAACTGCGTAACTTCTATGCTGTTTTATAAATTAAAGAGAGTTTTTTACATTAAGGAATGTATTTGAAACATCTCTGTGTTTGGTATGAAGGACTGCCACTGGATGGATGTATTGCAGTCCTGCTCTTCCTCCTTATGGCTTTTTCATCTCCTGGATGATTAACATGCTCCTGAACATCATCTGGCTCCTGCTGTGGGACCGAAAGTAAGTAGGAGAGTCCATGTGGCGATCCTGAGAACCCTTAATGCACTCGACCCCACAGATTCTTAAGATTTAAGAAGGAATTGAGGTCTGTTTTAAGGAAAATTAATTGAAATGCAAAATGATTTTATCATCAGTGTTTGCATTTTTGCTAAAGTTTTATTCTGGTGGTATCTGAGTTAAAAAGCTCCATGTTATTTCCTCTGGTACTGGCTTTTTTTTTTTTTATCCCT
The DNA here is from genome assembly GCA_030347435.1 of Clarias fuscus. Taxonomy (NCBI): domain Eukaryota; kingdom Metazoa; phylum Chordata; class Actinopteri; order Siluriformes; family Clariidae; genus Clarias; species Clarias fuscus. The sequence continues at coordinate 33,748,854 of CM059208.1, read as the reverse complement.
TTTTTAAGTTACAACCAATTTAATTTTAATGATAGCGTTAAATATATGGTCTGTGATGTAGGTATGTGGACTGTGCTTGTTTAGAACATGTCTAGCAACCTCAAGAGTAATCTGCAGTAATGAGCTGATGAAGTGTGTGTGTGTGTGTGTGTGTGTGTGCGTGCGTTTTACTTCTCTGCAGGTTGATGATTCCAGCTCTGATATGTTTAGCACTGATTGCGTTCACCTGTTACCTCCTGATCTTCTTCTCCTGTGTCGGTCTGAGAGCTCACGGAGCCTGGCTCAAGCAGAACCATAACACTGATCTCTGCTGCATCTATGTGCTGGTGTGTGTGTGTGTGTGTGTGAGAGAGAGAGAGAGATGCTGAATGTACATGAGTAACCCCAGTACTAGCAGTGGAGTGATGTGAAAGACGAATGGTACAGTAACTCAACAATTAGGTATAGTGATAAATATTCAAGACAAAAAAAGAAAAAAATATATTTTTGGTGAAATTTAAATTTATTTAGATAATTTTCGTTTTTGTGTTTTTAGAGCTTAACATTTTATTTAAAAAATGTATTGTCAGACCAGTTGCATGAAACTTGCTTGTATCATTAAAAAATGTAAATAGTTTTTTAAAATTATTTTTGTGATTGAATTTAGAATGCATTATGATTTCGAAAAATAATAAGTAGTTGTATTTCATGCAATACAAACAATAAAAATTTTTTTATTGTAAAATATTTTACATTTAATAGAATTACTCCCAATAACCAGGAATAATAATAATTTTTGTTTAAGTATTCCAAAATATCTTGATTTTTCATTTCCATTTCAGCAAAGATTTTTCAATTTGCTATACTATCTTGTGTTTCCAATTTGAACAGTAAGAATATTAGGTTTTAGAACTTTATTATATATATTTACCAAAATTATACATACAGTATATGCAGATATATATTTTATATCTAATAATTGATATAATGATTATACTAAATAAATAATACTCTAACCTGTTTTTGTATGGATGCACAACATCTGGAATTATTAAGAAATTGCTAGATGTATTATTTTATATTCATGATGCTGTATTCGCATGTCAGACCATTGTGTAATAGCGCAGCTCACTTTGTGTGTTTTAGGTTCAGAACGGTATCGCCACTTACGCCACATGGACGAGCATCGCTACGCTCCTCAACTTGACCGTTGTGTTGGATGTTGAGTCCATGTCTCCCACCAATGCGGCCACAGTGTCTCTGTGCCTTCTGCTGTTAGAAGTAATCATATGGTTAGCTCTAATCCAGTCTCGAACTCTCTTGTGATGTGTTAGTTAGTTTTTTTTTTCTTTCTTCGTCTTGATTCAGATATTGTGTTTGTGCAGGTTTGCCGTTGAGAACTTTGTGATCGAGAAGCACGTGCGTTACGTTCTGACCGTCTACCCCGTCGTCATCGTGGCTCTCAGTGGAATCCTGAGCAAACACTATGATGCTGCAGCTCCAGGCAGGAACGCGGTGTTTTCCGGTGAGTCTCTGACATTACGACAGTTTATTATACTCATTGTGTCATGAATATGACCGCATAAGGTAAGGATTTATGATCAGATGTGTTTTGTTTGAGAGTAGGCGTTGGGTGAGAAGGATAACATTTAGTGTTGGAAGTCAGTAGGCAAAGTTTAATGTGACTTTGATTTTTACTGATAAAACACACAACTTACTGAAACACAAGCCCCACCTACTTGGTTGCAGACGTAGAGGCCACACCTTTCTTGGGAGTGAACGTGTTCTCTTGTTTAAAACAGCCGTCTCATTCACTGTAACAGACTTTTAAAGAGGTCCCTTTGCCACTTTGATGCACAGAAGCCACGCCTCCTTCATTATAACTGATTTTTGGAGAAGTTACGCCATCTTTATTGGCAATACAAGGCCCATAAGAAACACCTTCTTCATTATAACAGACTTTTAGAAAAGGAATTTGGATAGCGATACAGCAGAAACACCCCTTGGCAGTTTCACTTGAGCAGTAGAGGATTTGCTCTTATGTAAAAATGAAAACTGTTTAGATGTACTGTAGACCCCACGGTAAGAACTCGGTGCAGCAAAACAGATTCGCATCTGTTTTTTCCAAGTGCTTATTTTGACGACAGACTTAATCCTCCTCCGCATGCAGGAAACCAGTGTTGCTCAAATTTATGGAGAGATGTTTTATCATTGCTCAGAGCCAATTTTTCTGAGCTACTCTCTCCTGCAGGAGTTTTGTTATCTTGCCGTTGTGCTTTGGATCGTTATCATGCTGGAATATTACTCTTCTGCCAAGCTTCTGGAGACTCGGGAGTCGTCTTGTGAGACTTGGTAAATCCACCGGCCATCTGTTATATGAATGTCATCTCCCCAACACGTTTGTCATCACGCTCTCACCTGTGCGCTTCACTTTCAGGTCTATATGTTCACTATGAGGCTTGTGGACCTTGTATGGCCCCAAGAACTTTCTTGGGGCCTCAACTTTCCAAAGAATTCCCAAGATTTCGCAAAATTCATTAGACTTCTTTTTATGACCTCCCCCCCCCCATGCAAACGTCTTCTTCACTGAGATCATTTCCCAAAGTGACCAATAGGGAGCAAGTGTTTCCTTGAACAATTTGTGATTTGTATCGTCTGTTTTTCACAGCACCGTTTGTTTTTCTGGCCCTGAAATAAACTCCGCCCCCAGCAGACACCCTTTACTCGAAAAATACATACTTTTTTTTTTGTATATTGAAAATATTAATCACTCAACATTATTTTTCCTTCATCTCTGAATTATTATTATTTTTCTTTAATAAGGGCTACGTTCGTTTGTATGTCGCCTGTTCCTCATGTTCACTTTTAGATGCACTTTTTCCTTGACGTTCTTCCATCATCTGTCCTCCACAGCTGTTCTCCTGGCGCTCGCCTGCATTTTCTTCGCGGTCCGATTTGCTCTGGTGATTTGGAGGCACCGCGCTCGTCCTCTTTCCCGAGACGAGAACGCCGAGGGGCTGATGTCTCCTGCCCCCACCACGGAAAATTAGCACGGTGGTTTTTAAAGTCCGTGCATGAATGACCAAAGCCTTTCAATCCATTCTGTTCCACTGTAATGAAACACAGCCTTTAACACTAACACTTGATACACGTGTCCGTATTCTTTATTTGTGTTCAATAAACGTATGAACCTAAAACTGCTTTAAGTCATGGCCAAAACATACATTCATACAATGCCATGAGAAAATATTTGCTCAGATTAAAAAAAATTTTTTTTTTTGCCCACTTTCCCACACTGAGTCCGTCTGTACCGCAGGTTTAATCATCACGCTGAGCAGAAGACTAATGAAGTGGCCGTATTTTTAGCGATGTCTAATTAAAGTTTAAATCGAGTAGGCTGAATTAGCAATTCGGTTTATGTCATAAGTATCATCTTTTGGATATGTCCTGTTATATCGACGTGATTAGCTGTGGCTCTTTTCAAAAGCTGAAACATTTTGTTCACTTGGCAGGACGTTCACACGTCCAGTCCAAAACGCTGAGCGATAATCTAAGCGTAGAGCAAACGGTCTCGGATCAAAAGCTCTTTGGCAATGATCGAGTTCTCATTATGTAAATGTAGAAACACATTCAACAAGATTTTTTAAAAATTATAATCATTATTATAAAAGGATGTTCTCACTGATTTCTGAATGAGAATCCCAATGGTTAATGAAAGAAATCTCCATATCTAATTAAGCATCATCACACAAGAAGGGAGTGATGCACAAACTGGAACAGTACAAACTCGAGTGCGATATTGCATTTATACAATAGTTACACAAACCCCATTTTTGTTTGTTTGTTATTTCGCTCCACCAGCACAAACCATTCCGCGTCAGGAGGAGGTAACTAGCCGTGACTGGCGGAGCCGGTGACTGACAGTGTAATTAACAGGTTAAAGTAGTTTTAAATCCTTAAAGCTTCTTCGATATAGTTTATCCAAATGTCCAGAGAAACAACCATGAAGGTGGTGGATGGTCCTGAGAAATTTTCCATATTTACTTATTAAAATATTTCCGCTTATTCCATTTTAGAATACGAGCTAACTTCCAGGTTTTGGGATTGAATCCCAAATAATGTTAAATGGAAAACTAGTGCGCTATGTAGGGTGTAAAATCTCTTGTTCCACATGAGCCTCTTATCTTTAAGGAGTGCGGATTGTTACCAAGACGATCCATTATAATAAATCATGTCCGCACAGTTCACACAAAAAACAAAAACAAAAACCCCACGACATACTTCAGCAAACAGATCAGTCGTCACAAGAGTATAGACCTGTTTTCTGTTAACAAAAAGGATAATGACTAAACACACAGAGAGCAAGTGGTGCCCTTGATCAGGAATTAGAGAGGGATTTGGGATTCAGCCTTATGTGTTAGAAGCTAGTTAGCTTTGTAGTTTGCATTAGCCGAGAACACGTATGGGTCAGAGACGATTCTGAACAGCTTAGGAGCAATTACTAAGGAGACAACATGTTGCTGACCGTACAGACCTACTCTCACCCACGCTGTGACCGACAGTTAAAACACCTGTGATGCGGCATGATCCATATAATTAAACGTCCCAGTGCTGTTATGGTCTATATGGTCTAAATCTACTTTTTGTGTAGAAGAGCTGGGAAGAATTTATTCATTCATTCATCTATCTATACTTCTACATATCTACATGTACAGTATATGTACATAATTTTAAAGCATTATGATGCATTACATTCACTCTAACTTTTAGTGGAACTTCTAGTTGTAGTTGTTGCATATCTATATGTGGCATGTTTATTATTTCAGAATACATTAATAAGGGGCCATGCGCTCATACACACATCACAGTTTAATGTCAATTTCAGCTCAAGGCATGAGTGCATCTTGAGCCCTGTTTTTAAGTACAATCTTTTTTTTCTGACTTTTTTTTTTTATATTAAAAGCTCTCATACATAAACTCTAATCATTCAGTACTAAACTGTATATTTGTTTACAGCAACTTAAGTAAGGATTATAACATTTCATTTGTGGGGAAAAATGTAAATAACAGCTTTTCTGTTATAAAGCACTGTAAATGTTTCTTAACTGTCTCGTTATAGAAAGCTTTACATTATGAACAGTTATACTTTTTAAATCTGTGTTTATCTGCTGTTACTATAGAAACGATATCGTATTAGAACGGAGGCGTTGATGTAAACCCTAGAGTTGCTTTGCAGCAGAATCTTCTGTTAATTAATTTTAAAAATTAATCAGCACCATCTAATCAATCAGACTGGAGAATTTAAGAATAATTAATGATTTAGGATGTACAGAGTTAAAATATTACGGCTTTCATAATACTAACACCAGCGTATGCTTTAATAAATGCTTGTGATTCTGTTACTTTATAAATGTTGAATAAAAAACAAATGTAACAGGTTTTATGGATATCTTGTGGTTTTTTTTTATTATTATTTAGATTTATGTTTACTAAACGAGAACACGTGATACAAGGGGTGCACAGACAGGTCCATAAATATTGGAACACGATTTCTTTTGTTTTCTTCCTTTATGATCCATCAAAAAAAAACCATAGGGCTGAACTTTTGTGAAACATGGATTGACAGCTGAAAGTATTGACTTCGCCCACATGTGGCACAAATGGCAAAAACAAAAAGTTCCACATATCTTTTTGTTCCAATATTTATGGACCTGACTGTATTTGTAAAGCTTTTATGTTTTTTTTTTTTTTTTTTTTAATATTTGGTTGAGGTAGAGGTGGTAATAATAGAGACAGAATCGAAGCTGAGCATATTTAAGCTGGTGTTGCCTTGGTGATCCATAGAGCGAAAGAGAAAAACAAACAAACAAACAAAACCTTTACACATCTGATGGAAAGAGCAACATAATAAATAAAAAAGCTCCACCTATCCTCAGTCAGAAACTCCACCCACGTCTCATAGATCATAACATGGAGCGTTTCGTATTTCATATCACTTACATCTGCTTCAATCCTGCAGGTGGCGCTAATTGCAGAAAATCAAAACTAACAGGATATGGTTTAACTGATCAGTGCTTTTATACATGATTAAGGTTTCTCGTCAAGTCCTTGGAATGTGTGTGTGCCCACAGTGGACGCATAGCCGCATGCTCTCTGTGTGTTTAGTCGTTATCCTTTTTGTTAACAGAAAACAGGTCTACTCTTGTGACGACTGATCTGTTTGCTGAAGTATGTCGAGGGGTTTTTGTTTTTGTTTTTTGTGTGAACTGTGCGGACATGATTTGTTATAATGGATCGTCTTGGTAACGATCCGCACTCATTAAAGATAAGAGGCTCGTCGCTGATAAGATGAAAACTCAGTGTTTCCCGATCCAAAAGAGGAAAGTCTGTGAAAAACAGAAAGCAGATGACTACTATTAGCCTGCGTGAAGGATTTTTTGGTGATTCTGGATTTCTCGTTAAAACACAATTTTTCACGTTTGATAAGAAAAACAAAAACATATCAAGCGCACACATATGGCTTCATTTATTTCATGCATTAACATGATCTCGGGCTGGATATTAGCCGAGTTACAATCCGCTCTCTCCATCATGTACCGTTATCTGAGTGCAAAAGTTGAGCTGAGGGCACCATATAATAAATGTCATTTTTAATCAAACAACCAACAAAAATATTGTTTAATGGGATTCATAATTCATATTTCATTCTGAAAGTCATACACACTACCAGGTTAGATGATGACCTAAGAGAAAGTACACTTCTAGCGGGAATCAGTATAAAGAACCACCCTATGAAGTCTAATTTAGTCACTAATAGACATCTGGATGTTGATTTAGCCTTGGCGTTAACAACAGAATGCAGGGAAATCAACACCTGTCTCAGAGTAAACACCGTGACGGTGTGTTTTGGAGCTCTGTTATCAACAGACTCCATGATCTATATGTGTGTGTGTGTGTGTGTGTGTGCACTTGCTTTGTTCTTAGCAAATATCGCTGCTGCATTAGCTGTCAGAGCTTATTCTACACTCAAGTGACCACTACAGAAAATTTCCTGAACAGGAATTACTGAAGTACATATAGTAGATATCATGTGTTAATATTTGTTATGTATTATATTTTATTACGTTTGACAGCAAAGACAAAGACATTCCTCGGTCCGTATTTTCTAGCCCTGATTTTTGTAATCTCGCTATCCGGTGTCACACAAGAAGATGGGTTCCTCCTCAAATCTGGTTCTTCTCAAGGTTTCTTTCTTGCATCATCTTAAGCAGGCTTTTCTCACCACTGTCTCCTTTGGCTTTATCATTATACACACTTGTCTATTCTTTAAAAAAGTGATCTATACACATCCTGAAGGAACGGTTATTGTCACCGGAGCAACCAAGCAACTCTAAAGGCAGTGCTCCCAAACTTCCATCAGCATTTGGACTTTGCCATTAGAGCAACAAACGCGCTAGATCTTACTTACAGAAACATTCCCGGCTCATACCAGGTGGAGCCCCGGCCCCATCTTGATATCTTAGACCACATCTCTCTTATCTTAATTCCAGCATACAGAGACTCCAAACTGGTTATAAGGTAGGTGAAAAATCTGACAGGTGGATGTTCAGCTGAGAGGAATAGGGACGGAACCAACTTGATCAACTACATCAGTGGCTAGCTACATCATTGATGGCATCACTGTCTCGCATGATCCAACAAGAAGCCATTAATGATGGATGAGGGCATGAGACTCTGCCTTCAGATGAGGTGACTCAAAAACTGAGGATGGCCAACTGTCCAGAGAATCGATTCAGTACTTCCAGGACTGTGGTGCCATCACCAACAGCAGAGCAACACCACCTGTCTTTGACGGTGATGCCCTCCTACCAGATGTGCTGAACAATTCCACTCTTGTTATGGGAAGCAGAATGACGTGGCTACAAGGAAAACCAGCCCACCTCCCAAAGATCATGAGCTGTATTTTTCCACAGTTGATGTCAGAAAAATTCTACACACAGGTTTAACAAAAAAGTTTCCTGGCAAAGTGCTCAGAGGATGTATAGTGGATGTTCTCACTGACATTTTCAGCATTTGTCTGAGCAGTAGGCCACTACCTTCATCCCCTTCCCAAGAAGTCTCCAGTGTCTTGCCTCAACAACCATCATCCTGCCACATTCACACCCACCATCAAGTGCTTTGAGAGGCTCACAGTGGGGCACAGCAAAACCCTGTTGACCTCTCACTGAACTGTAGTTTGTGTATAGTTTCAGCAGCTCAATGGACTCTTCCATCAGCACCACCCTTTATCTGGCATCCACCCACCTGAACAACATGACATGCGTTCAAATGCTGCTCATAGACCTTAGTTCAGCATTCAACACAATAATTTCCCAGCAGTTGATTGGAAAGCTGAACCTGCTGGGTCTGAAGACCTCTAGATCCTAGATTTCTAAATTAAGTCCAAATCAGAAGCATCATCTCCAGCACCACCACACTGAGCTCTGGGGCTCCCCAAGGCTCGGTACTCCATCCATTGCTGTTCACTCATGATTCTTCAGCAAAGCACAGCTCGATCGAAATCATAAAGTTATCTGATAGCATGTACATGTTAGGTCACATCAGACAGAACAATGAGTCAACATCCAGAGAGGAAGTGTATCAGCTAAGCAACTGATGGAGAGCCAGCGACCTGTCTCTTAATCTGGCCCTCAAAGAGTTGGTTACAGCTTCTTGAGAGCACTGAGCGACCATACGCTGCTGAAAATTGATAGCTCATTAGCTGTGGAGATTCCTAGGTGTTCACCTGATGGAGAACATAAAACGGGCACCTCTACACCAGCTCTATAGCAAAGAAAGCCTATTGTCATTGGTGCTTTCAGTTCAGTGCTTTTTCACCTCCATCCTCAACACATTGTCCAGGGGGACTATGGGGGTCATCCTAAGCAACTGCCTCGTTTAAAAATTACATCGTATCAGATCAGAGGGGATAGTAAGGAGAGCTTCGCTGTTCATCCGGGTCTCTCTTTCCTCCATCACGAGCATTTTCACCACAGACTGAATCCAGCACATACACCAATGTTTACATTTACTTCATTAATAATAATATCATACTTGCATGCATCTTTTTGCACTTCAATATAATGGTGTCATCTGGGCAGATTTTGACACAATTTTAAGACATTTTCCTCATACATCTGTCAGATATCGTACACTGCCTATTTTTAATTAAGTCTTAATAACATCATTGTGTGTCGAGGCAATGATGAATGTCTTGTTCCAGGTTAAAATTAAATGAGGCGGTGAATTTCACATTAAACCCAAATTATCTCTTTTATAAAAAGCAGTGCGTGTCATATTGTGTGTCATGTGTGGTTATATTATCAGATTCCTGATCTTGCTGGAAAACCTCAAAGTTGCAGTGAGATGCCTTTGTGCTTACCACTTGGGTTGCCATAGCCTTCCTTTTTTTTAACCCTTAAAACTCCGATAACAGATCCGTGTTGGCAACACAGCATAGGTCAATGACGATTAAACAAAGATATATGTGTTATATGAAAGCCTTGCTGGCGTGGGTTAACAGAGCGGCTTCAGACATCAAACTGCATATTTATGTTTTTCGGATACATCAGGTAGAATGAAAGTTATCATTACTTTTAAAATGTGTAAATTTTACCACTACAGGAATATGGGAATGACAGGAATATGAACTCTCAGAATGAGAATATTATAATAATTATTATTTTGGTCATAGAAACAACTGAAAACAACCAGAGAAACACATGCGTATGTGCATCTGTGCTTCTCCTCTGCCTGTGTGACACATTTAAAAAAAATTTTTTTTAGCTCAGTCATGTTTGTATGGTTGGTTAAAATTAAATATAATTCAGATCATCATATTTCCCAGGTTATGCTGAAAAAAGGATATGTCGTTCTAGACTGCATAATCCTGAGCACTTTACTTGTTTATTAAAAACAAACAAACAAACAAACAAACAGCAAAACAAAAATGCTATGCTCGTCTGTACTTTCTCATGAACATTTCCTGCCACAGACCTACAACTGACTGGGTGTTTTTCACACCCGTTCTATGTGAACTGTACATACTGTTGTGCTTGAAAGTCTTAAGAGATGATCATCTTGTTTTTGTTTGTACCAGTGAGTTTTCTATTATCTTCCTTTGCCTTATTAGAATATTAGTTATTAGAATAATAATAATAATAATAATATTAGAATATTTTAATTTCTGAGATGCAACAATTTGCACTTTCAGCACTTGACTAGAACATATCTATGAATCTATTGTTCCTGTAGCATTGCCTACTTTTAACCTCTCAAAGCTTTAACTTTTAGTGCAGGTTTTGAGCTTTATTAAAAGAACATCATCAGACAAAGCAGATGGAAAAAATTTGATTATATAGTCAGATCATCTGCAAACAAATAACAGCATGGCGAGGTACAAACAAGAGAAGCAATCAAATCATATAAAAATATAAAGTAATATATAATAAATATAAAGCTTGGGATAATTTCTAGAGCAATGCCAAGAGCGAGACTCTCGTCAGAACATGTCATGGTCGTCGTGGTGTTTGTAGGTCGTTAAGTGGATTCTGGATAAATTAATAAGATTGCAGTGGCATCTGACTCGACAAAATTTCTGAATATCCTGTTCGAGTCAATTTCCAGGCATGTTATAATAAAACTCAGTACAATGTCCAAAACGAAGACGTAGAACAAGAAGTAATGGTACCATCCACCAAAATAGTCCACAACTGTACAAAAAAAAGAAAAAACAGAGTCATTAGTGTAGTAGGTGTTAAAATGAGCTATTAGAAAGTAAAAATATATAAAACACCAGTTACAAACAAGGAATTGTGTGTAAAAAAAAAGAAAGTCTTTAGCTAAAATCTTTTCTAGTATTTATAAACTGTGTTTAAAAAAAAAATCATAAACTGTCAAATTTATGCCATTTTTTATGCTAACCTATCAGAATCTTTCAAGCAACAGTGTTCTTCTGCCTGAGAACGTTCAGCTTAGCTGATCTGATGCGTGACTAAGGGTGTGTTCACATGTTTGTTTAGATTAAAATAAACCCTGGTGCACTCGTTCTGTTAGTGTGTTTCACTTGAATAAGGGATTAATAAGTGACAATAACGCTGCCATACCTCGGCGTGCACCAAGCAAGCAAACGGAGACACCATGGAATGGTCACTCTCGGTTCACTTGCAAGTGCTCTTGTTATTTAACGCAGCCCTTCTGTGCTATAACGTTCACTTCCGCACTTTCACTTGCTGTTCATAGTTAATGTCCTTGGATGCTCAATAAACATAATGTTTATTTGGCAGTGTTAAATTTATTATTTAACTTTTCTATATATTTGATAGTTTTCAGCTAGCAAAGACACCAAAATATATAAAGACCACATGCCTTCTGTCGTGTCTTTTGGTCCGATGTTGAAAACGCCAATGTGAACGCAAAGCAAAACATGACTTTAACAAACCAAAATTAATGTATCATTTTATGCTTTGATCTAAACCAAGAAAATTGAACTACAAATGTGAACACACCCTAACTTTACATTGTTTAGTAATGAATAAGTAATTAATCTTAAGTTAATAACTTACAAAATATCCTACAAATAACCAATGGTTAACTTTACACAGACTTTCACTTGTTTCCTAGCTAGTTATGTTATACATACTGTATATTGTGTAGCATGAGAAATTTACTGTAGGTGACGAATTAGCATTATATTTATATATAGTATATTGGATGAGTAGGAGAAGTAGACCTTCTAGATTTGTAACAGGTAGGCCTATAACACTAAAGTAAAGATGCCGCAAAAAATTGTAAATAATAAAACTTGCTCAAGTATTTTAAACCTCCGTCTGGGACTTTATGACAAGTACATACAGTACTTTATACAAGCTAAGCTTGATAATCTATAAGTAATAAACTAACCATACCCAAAGCTTGGCTGTGTTTTTAGTTTTAATAATTCATAATCTTAAAAGAAATGGATTACTTACTAGCTTCATAAATGTCTTCCATTTCTTCACAGTTCTAATAAAGAAAAATGAAAACTCAAAATCAATGTACAGTAATAAAACTGTATGAATATGGATTTAGTCTGGATGTTCAAAAACAATGTGGCCGTTTTTAATATACAGTATATATATATATATATATATATATATATATATATATACACACACTATATTGCCAACAGTATTCGCTCGCCTGCCTTTACATCAGCAACATCTAATTCTCAATCCATAGGGTTCAATGTGATGTTGGCCCACCCTTTGTAGCCATAACAGCTCTTCTGGGAAGGCTTTCCACAAGGTTTAGGAGTGTGTTCATGGAATTTTTTGACCATTCTTACACAGTTCTTCCTGTGAAGTCAGACACTGATGTTGGACGAGAAGGCCTGGCTCGTCGTCTCTGCTCTAATTCATCCCAAAGGTGTTTCTATCATGTTGAGGTCAGGTCTCTGTGCAGGCCAGTCAAGTTCTCCCACACCAAATGTCTTTATGGACCTTGCTTTGTGCACTGGTGCGCAGTCGTGTTGCAGTTGGTAGCGTTGACAGTCATTTGTGTGCAATAAATATAGCTTATCATTAAAATAACAATCAGTCTGTTGTTTTAGGACTTGTTTAGGACTAGATGAATGTAGGGCAGGTTTGAATGCACATGCAGGGCTTTATTAAAAGAACATACCCAGACAAAACAAACGGCTCAAAACTCAATGTAGTCGGGTGATCGGCAAACAAACATGTTGGTGAAGTAATAATCAAATTCAGCAATCAAATAAGAGCAGCAATTGGATAAATATTAATTTGTAATAAAATTAAATATTATTTCGGATTTGGTAAATTATGGGTGTGACGGTGGCAACTGACAAAAGTTCTTAATCTCCTCAATCTCCTGATCAAGTCAATTTCCAAGTGTGTTATAATCCAAATCAGTACAATGTCCAAAACCCAGACGCAGAACAAGAAGTAATGCAACCATCCGGCAAAATAGATCACAACTGCACACCAGAAAAAGGAGTGAAAAACAGATTCATTAGTATAGATGTAAACTGTATAAACAAAATACCAGATTTAAATACCACAAATGAGGCATTCTGTGTAGTTTTCCAAACTTTACATTAACAGTCTTATTACTTTATCTTGGGATCAGGTGTAAAAAAAATAAATAAATAAAAATTCAGAAATTCTACTGCAGGCCAAGTAAGGCAAATATTTATGTAAATAAACTTTACACTAACTAAGCCTCAAGGCTGCTATTAAAAATGCAACACTCCACCCAGGAACTTAATGTCCAGTTCTGGGGAGTTATTTTAGTTTTAATGACTTATAATCTTAAAAGAAATGCATGACTTACAAACTTCAGATATGCCTTTCATTTCTTCACAGTTCTATAAAAAAAAGAAAAGAAAAAAGAAAAGTGCAATAATAAAGCAAATTTGACTTATTTACATATATAAGATACATTTTCTTTAGTTACATTTTAGCAATTTAGTTCAATCACTTTCCAATGTATTACTGAGAAAAATCATAGGAGTCTTACCTTTAACTCTCTCGCAAATCATGAAAAATGAGACCTGCTAAAAAATGAAAGTCTGATCACTGTTTTATCAGACATTAATTTCAGTATAGATCCAGTCAATTAAATTGACTTATATCCTCATGACATAAAAAATGGCTTCCATGTCTTTCCAGTTGTAATGAAAAAAGATGAAAATTCAAAATTGATGTACGGTGATAAAACTGTATGAATATGAATACGGATTCAGTCATGTTATATTAATATTATAAAAAGTATATATGTAATATTTATTTAATAATAAAGGTGCAATTATTAAGTATTAATGTAATTTTCCCTGGGATGCAGTCAAACCATTATTCTTTGGTGCATAATTCTTTTGACCTACAAAATAAAAGACTGAACTGATTAGAATTTGAATTTCATCGGGACATACAGTACTGATACACTGTTAAGTTGTATAACACAAATCAACCACAAAATTTTTGTTGTATTAATAATCTATAAGTAATGTTAATGTTCAAGCAACAGTAATGTATAAAAAACCTTACACATGAGACACATGAGATATAGTCAGGGTAATGTATTAATGTTACAAAAGATTTACTCTTAACACATTTACCATATTATTATGATATTAGACTCATACATGCACATAAACGGATGCACAAAAATGTACAGAATTATTAAGTATAGAACATGCAATAATCCTTAAATGAATGCTTTATATATTTTATAAACCTGTTCAATAGAACTTTAAAATTCAATAACTTGCTAACATCACTCTCTATCACATGCATTATTAAAATTTTTTAAAAAGATCTTATCCAGCTTCTAAGATGAACTTACTGTTTGTTCGTGTCAGTGGCACACCTACTGCTGCTGAGACGCCTTCATCACACACTTTTAACCGAATTTCCTGTGGCTTTATATTTTACACAGTGGTGGAAAACTAAATAAGGCCAAGTCCAACAAAGACACACACACACACACACACACACACACACACACACACACACACACACACACACACACACACACACACACACACACACACACACACACACACAAACTCATGGCATGATGCACTTCCTTCCTCTTTGTTACTAATATTTTGCATTTTTTCAGGAAACCAGCCCCCCTACTTTCTAGGTTTCTGGAACTTTCTAGAGATTTGTAAACTTTCGAAGGTGTTATCTGATGATGTTGTGTGCACTTACCCCCTCTCTTACAGCATAGCTGTCACTCTCAGACCTGCTCTAGTTAATCAGTGACAGTCCAGAGCCGAGGCCAGGGAGCAAACAAACGGGTTAAACCGACCGTATGCTAGCCGCACCGAGCTGTCATTTAGCTTCCAACTTATAGGACGATGTACATCAATCAGGCATTACAGTGTATATGAAATGCATACTCAGCATATGAAAACCCCACCTTAAGAACTTTTGCCTTAAGAAATTACGTTTTGCACAAAACTTGCCTCTGCACGTTTCGGCAAGTGAAGCATTTTCGGCAGTCGATCGAATGAACTGTTCAAAACTTGTTTGCGGCAGTGGAAAGCCAGATGAAGTGTTTTTTTTGTTCTTTGTTTTGCCTTTAGTGCAAGATTTATAAAAGACATAGCTCCATGAGTTCCAAGAATGTTATCAAGTACAGTAGCAAGAAGAAAAGGGAGCCACTTTTAGTTTGGTTTTTAAAGCAGCTAGTGCCAAGAGGAATCATAAATTAAGGTTAAGTGAAGTTTAATGTCGATGTACATCACATTTTACTTCAATTTACATGTGTTGTCTAAATGTTTTGAATGTTTTTATTTACAAAAATATGATTATAGTGTTGGAAATTGGTAAAATTGGTAATATTTTTGAGTGGCTGGAACAGATTATCTGTATTTACGTTATTTCCTATGGGACAATGCGTTTTGCAGTACGAGTATTCGCCTTAAGAACTCGCCTCCCTAATAAATTAAATTTGTATGCCGAGGTACCAGTTTATTAAACATTTTAAAAGATCTTTAAAAGGTTCTGAGATGGACTTACTGTTTGTTTGTGTCAGTGGCTCTCCTACTCTCCTACCTTTCGGACTCTGTAACGCCCCTGCCGCCTTTCAGCAGTTTATTAACGACGTCCTCCGAGATATGTTAGGCCGGTGGGTTTTTGTTTACTTAGACGACATTCTCATATACTCCTGTACTGTTGACGAACATGTCCAACACGTCAGGGCGGTCCTCAAGAGACTGCTCGCCCATCAACTGTATTGTAAGTTGGAGAAGTGCGCCTTTCACAAGCGCTCCACCACGTTCTTGAGTTTCATCATCTCGCCCCAGGGTGTGGCCATGGACCCGCAGAAACTGGAAGTTGTGCGTCATTGGCCCCTACCCAAGACCCTCAAGCAACTTCAACGGTTTCTCGGGTTTGCAAACTTCTACCGTCGCTTTATCCGGGACTACAGTAAGGTTGCAGCACCTTTAATCGCCCTGACACGACCATCATCTCACCCCTTCATCCTCAACGCTACCGCCATCTCCGCCTTTCAGGAACTGTGTCATCGCTTCATCACCACACCAATCCTCCTCCATCCAGATGCAAGTAAGCCATTCGTTGTGGAGGTGGACGCTTCGGATGTGGGCGCCGGAGCCGTTCTCTCCCAATGAGGTCCAGACCAGAAGCTACATCCTTGTAGTTTCTTCTCCAGGAAATTTAACTCCACTCAGCAGCGATACGGGGTAGGGGACCACGAGCTGCTGGCCATAAAGTGGGCCCTGGAGGAATGGCGACACTGGCTCCAGGGCACCAGAGAGCCATTCATCATCTGGACCGACCATCAAAACCTAATCACCATCCGGAATCTAAGACAGCTCAACCCAAGCAGGCGCGGTGGGCTCTTTTCTTCGAGCACTACAATTTCCATCTGTCGGGGTCCAAGAACACCAAAGCCGACGCCCTCTCTCGACAATACGAAGAGGACGTTCCCCGGGCGGACCCCGTGCCTGTCCTCCCACCATCCAAGATAATTGCACCTCTCCGCTGGGTTTTGGAGACAAGGGTTCGCCAGGCACAGTCTGCGGAGAAGGAACTGGCAGGAGTGCTGCCTGGACGACTCTACGTGCCTCGTGACGTCAGAATGGAGGTCCTTCAATGAGGCCACTCACCCCCCCTCTCCGGACACCCCGGCACCAAACGCAAAGGAATTCGTCCAGGCATGCCCAATGTGTGCCAGGGCTAAAGACACCAACCAGCCAACACCGGGGGAACTTCAACCACTCCCGGTTCCCCGTCGGCCCTGGACACACATTGCCGTTGACTTCATCACGGGCCTGCTGGTCTCCGAAGGGAAGGATACCATCATGCCCATCGTCGACCGATTCTCCAAAGCCGTGCACTTGGTGGCCCTCGCCGGACTCCCGTCAGCTAAGACCACAGCCGATATTAGAGCATGTAGTCCGCCTGCATGGGTTCACAAAGGACATCATCTCGGACAGAGGGCCCCAGTTCACTGTCCGATTCTGGAAGGCCTTCTGCCGTCTGATCAACTCCACCTGTAGTCTCTCATCCGGATACCACCCTCAGACTAATGGTCAGACGGAACGGTACTGACATTCGCACTCACCGCGACCGGCACTAGGACCCGGAAGTAGTACGGTCGCGATTCAGGAAGTATAAAAGGAAACAAGATGGCGCCGCACATCGCTCAGTCATTGAGTTTTCCAATGCCGTCTCCGACGCTATCTCTCCAATTTCGTGAGTACTCACCATTTTGTGCCATTTTCCTGATTGAGTGTGTGTTGTTAGAACGCGGGTTTAATTGTGTAAACTTTTGCTCTCTGCGTGAGAAAGTTCTAATAATAAATCTCGTGGTTATCCTGCCTGCTCGCACTGCTTCCGCGTTTGGGTTTATCCTCCACGCTACACGGGCTAACTGCTATTCTGTCTTCTGATTCGCCTCCGGTTGCCGTGTGACACACTTCATATTTTACTGAGTGGTTGTTGAAAAGAAAAGAAAGAAAAAAAAAACAACATAGCCTGATACATTTTTGTCTCTTTATATTTGTTAGAGATCCTGAGATTTGCATGTTCTCAAGAAGCCAGGCCTTTTACTCAGCTCAATCTGTGGGTTTCATTGCCTTGTGTTTAGTTCTATAACGCTTCCAACTCTCACACATAGAGCATTAGACTTATGCAATCACTCATCTTCACATGCTCTCACACATTTTCTCACGCTGCTTTCATATTCAAAACAATTGTGTGTGGAAGATGCAAGCAAAATCACCAAGCTCCAGCGCACAAGCATGCAAACTATGTGAAACTGCAAACTGCATGCAAACTATGTAAAACTACTGTATGTGAAAGTGTTTTTTTCTTACTAAAAGAAGTGAAATAATCTTCTCATAATCCGTTTGAAATTAATACACATTTACAGTTGTATAAAGGAGCAGTCGTAATAGTGCTGGATGACACGGTGGTTTAGTGGTTAGCACTGTCGCCTTGTACCTTCAGGGTCTGGGTTCGATTCCTGTGTGCTTGGAGTTTGCATGTTGTCTTTGTCCTTGGTGGGTTTCCTCCAGGTGCTATTGTTTTTTTCCACAGTCCAAAGACATGCATTGGCATTTACAAATTGCACATACTGTGTAAATAAGTGTGTGTGTGTGTTCTGCCATGGGTTGGCACCCTGTCCAGGGTGTACGCCACCTCATGCCCCATGTCTTCTGTGATAGGCTCCATGCCGCCTGTATACAGGATAAAGCGGTATAGGTGATGATTGAGTGAGATAATAGTGCCAAACAGATCAACAATATAATAAAATAAATCAACATTACATACAATAAATACATAAAGACTACAGACATCAAAGTTACACACCGGCTGGAGCATTAAAAAAATAAGGGCAGTGACATAGTATTATCTCACATATCATTATGTCACAAGGTTTTGTTCCAGAGCTTGTGTATGACTGATGCACTTCACATTATATTGCTTCTGTTTTGTTGTATTCTCTCTTAATCAGGTGTGGTAGCCCCTGAGTTTTGTTATATATCGAATATAAATAGTAATAAATTGTTTTGTATATGATTAAACTTGAAGCATATGTTGTAATTTTCACTGTCCTGTGTGTAAATAATATTACTGCCCTCTGGGGTGTCTTAGTCGGGGATGACCCAGGGGCCTAATGAAGGGGCCTGTGTAATTCTGAAATGAAATATGAAAGATAGATCAAGACAGGAAAGAGGCTCAGTGAGCGCGCTTATGTACAGGGCCCATTGTTCTGTGCTACGCCCCCTGCTGCCCTACATGGAACTGCTGGAGAGTATGTAGGTGGGTTGGCTGATGGGAAGGTAAGTTGTAACGAGTGAATATTTCAAATGTTATTTGTACCACATGGAATAAATCAAGTCAAATGAATCTGTTGTTTCACTTTAAAACTGCAACGCTAAAATATACAGAACTTGAGGTATGCAGATGAGGTGTATTGTTAGTGTTAGACAACCATATGGCTGGGCCTGCTCAATGGGTGCATCGTGTGTGTGTGTGTGTGTGTGTGTGTGTGTGTGTGTGTGTGTGTGTGTGTGCGCATGCAGAATTGAAGCTTTTCTGAAAAATTCATAGTTCTGGTTATACATGTTACACATTACTTCTTCAAATAATTTTATAGAGGTAAGACAATTTCCACTAATATAATATGCTCTTGCCCCATGTCACAGCAGGGTAGTATACAGTAGCTTACAGCAGGTTATGGTCGCTGAACTGCTGGATGTCCAGGTCGTGCTAAAATACAAAACAAAAAAACAATACGGGTAAGACTGGCCTGTTTTGGGCGAGACGGTATCTTTCCCACTCTAGAAGGTGCTGCTCTCAGTTCTTAAAGCATAGTGTCTAATCTCACAACTGGCCTGGTTAATTGGTGAGAATTCAGAGGCCAGGCCAGGGAGCAGACAAACAGGCTAAACCGACCACATGATGCGTTAAAACTTATGTTTCACTTAATAGAGACTGTGCATATTTAGCCAGCAAAAAAATAAAGAAATATAAGATTTCAGTAGTTTAGTTTTAACCTAAAATATTATTGTAATGAATGCACAGCCATTAGAAAACACTTAATGTGCATATTGAAAAGTATAAGCTTTACCTTAAGCAATTAATAATTAAAGTAGTGAGATGTACTGTATACGGTCATACATATACAGTGAGTGAGTGATGTACTGTATATTACAGTAGACAGTGATGTTTTTGATAATAATTAAGGATAATTTTTAGCACAGGTCATGTTAGCAGTTCAATAGAGGGTTTTTAGTGAAACATCATGCCAATGAGGCCTCCTGTCATGCCCACACGAAAGGCCATTTCTGAATGTAATCCCGTCCGGTGTACGCTCATTTGGAAATACTGAGGTTGTCAGGCTCCCAAACGCAATAGATTCTCTCTTCGTGTCTCCTCCATGCTTCCATCTGATTCACTTAGGACAGGTTTGGTAAGAAAAACAAACAGATCCAGGAATAGTGTTGTGAAGGCACTTATTTTTTGGTGATCAGGGAACCGAAAGGATCAGTTAAACAACTAAAGGACGTGAGCATCATTGACATGAATGCAAAGAATTTGATATAATATAATATAATATAATATAATATAATATAATATAATATAATATAATATATATAATATTTTGCATAATTTTTAATATTTTTGTTAAATTATTTTTATTAAAGATAGTTTGGTCTAACTTCTTTGATAGTGATGTAATTGGTAGATTTGACAATTATTTTTGTGAAAAAAATATATCTGTTTTTTTTCTTATTTTCAAAATAACAACTGTTGTTTTATGTATTTCAGGAATTTATCGCCGGCTCGAATGCAAATGCAGAGCTTTATTAAGAGAACATGAGCAAACAAAAAAAAGGAAAAATCTCAATTATTTAGACAGATGATCGGCAAAAAAACAACAGATTGGTATCTGATTATCAAAGCCATTGAACAAACAAGAGAAGCAATACATATAAAGCTTGGAATCATTTCTATTGCAATGCCAGGAGCGAGACTTTCATCAGAACATGTCAGAGTGGTGGAGTTTGTAGGTCATTAAGTGCCTGTGGATTCCTGGAAATTATGGTTCTGACAGTGGCATCTGATGTGACAAAAGTTCTTAATCTTTTTAATCTTCTGTACAAGTCAATTTCCAGGTATGTTAAAATCCAAATCAGTACAATGTCCAAAACCCAGATGCAGAACAAGATGTACCGGGACCATCCAGCAAAATAGCCCACAACTGTACATCAAAAAGGAATGAAAAACAGATTCAGTAGTATATTAGGTGTTGAAAAGCTACTAAAAAGTAAAACATATAAAACAGGCAAATTTTATAAACAAAATACAGTGGAACCTGGGATTGTGAGCATAATTCGTTCTTGGAGCATGCTTGTATATCAAAGCACTCATATAGCAAAGTGAATTTCCTTCATAAGAAATAATGGAAATGGATGATTTGTTCCACAACCCAAAAAATATCCATATAAAAATAATCAATACAAAATCCAGCAAAATAAAACAAATTAACTTGCACTTTACCTTGAATGTAATCGTGATTATAGTGACTGAGACCAGAGAGAGGAGAGGGAGGGGGATGGGGGGTAGCAACACACACACCTACACACACACACACACACACACACACACACACACACACACACACACATACACACTAGTTTACTGATAGAGTCTCTCACTCAACCAAGCATGGGCGCACACACACAGAAACATGGGCAACTACACACACACTAGCTTGCACACGGGGGTTGGGGGGGCTGCTAGCTGCTGTGTAGGACGACTTTCACACACACCTACAGTACACACACCAGTTTACCAAATAGAGACTCAACCTCATGCGGGTGAGAGATCATGAAAACTGAACACGCTGTTGTAAATAACTGTCAAAGCAATTTCACAAGTTAGAAGAAAGCACATAAAATTAAAATATTTAAGTGTTTAAGTGCATTTAGTATAAAATATTCAACATACAAAACATGGTGGAAAAACATTTAATCAGATTTGAACAAGTTTGCAAGTAAAGTATTGTAATGCAAATATATGTACAAATGTGCTTGAAAAGGTAAACCAAAAAGATAGACATGAAACAAATAAAATATAAATGAATAATACAACTACTAATACCATAGCAATAAATCATGTATTATGTATAGCAGAACATAACTTTAGTTTGAGTTTGCTTTTTTTCCTCAGTTTTTTTCAGCTCCAGAGAGATACTGTTTGGTTGCCATGTCATTTCAAATTAAAATAGCATCAATGTGCATTGGATAAATAAAAAAATGCATCGTGTAAAATCAACAACGATACAGACGACAATGTGAGAGACAATACACATGAGTTAAATCCATATTATCATAGAGATTAAAATATTGGGAACTTTTTATGTTCGACAGCACCTTTCTGTCATGCCACTGCCTAATAAGCAATGAAACATTAATAAATGGTAAGGACATATCTAAAAGTGACAGTTCTAGGACATTTTTGACTTTCTATAAAATGTGAGCTATAGATGAAGAGATATAGTGAAATCTATGTGCACAAATACTATGATCATTACGGCACTCCAGTTCTCCCAGTATATCGCAGGCAGTGTTATGCAAATTAGTATGTGGTGCTTTCTGTGTATGTTTCAAATCTTTTATGCTTTTATTTATACTGTTATTTTGTATTTATTATAATTTTCAACAATGTATCGTATAAATTATACAGTTATTATTTTTATTTAATATGGTGGGTAATTTTTTTACTCACCGTTGTTGTGGATTGTATCACGTTTAATGGGTCCATGTCTTGCGAGTACAATGACATGTTTATGTATAAATGTTCTATTGGGGTTGAACATTTTAATATATGTGTGGGGCCCTTATTGTCAGGCGGGGCCCTAGGTGACCACCTGTATTGCTTGTTGGATAGGCCGGCTCTGGTCACGGTGTTATAGTAAACAGTACACGCGCACATGGATGTTTACTATGTAGCTACGTTTACACTGTCAGTTAAATGTG
The DNA here is from genome assembly GCA_030347435.1 of Clarias fuscus. Taxonomy (NCBI): domain Eukaryota; kingdom Metazoa; phylum Chordata; class Actinopteri; order Siluriformes; family Clariidae; genus Clarias; species Clarias fuscus. Next base: position 33,726,314 of record CM059208.1, on the reverse strand, counting down.
ACCCAATTCTGATTTTTTGCTCATATGTGACACATATCGGATATTTTCTATGTCTGTGTAAACAGGAAAAAAACGCATGCATTCTGATATTTCGAGATCGGTTTCAGGCCTCCTTCATATGTGGAAATAAATCAGATATAAATCAGATATGTGCTAATGTGATTGTCGTGTAAACAGACAGATCGGATTTTCTGAGGCATTGCGTCCTGTACGTCATTAAAACTGCGACTTCTTTGTGGTTTAATGATGTAATCAGGCACAGGCTGCTCATCCCAAACAGATGCGCCAGTGTGCGGTAGCCCGCACCTGTTGCAAGCCCGACCCCGACACGTCTCGCACCCAGACATTCCTCTGAATGGTTGAGGACACAATAAATGAAGCATATGCGCTGGCTGCAATGATGGCCCTTTTCCTCCTTCTCCGTTTCGCGAACTTTGCATATATCTCAGAGCTAGCATCAAGCATATTTCTCCTTCTTCCATCTTGGCTAGTGTGTAGTGCAAGAACCTCCCTTAAAGTATGCGCGATGTTTCAGACGGTATGGCAAGTGTGGCAACACTTGAATCAGATATGGGTCATAGTTGAAAGAACATGTAAACAGACGGTCAGAAAAATCAGATTTGGGCATCGAGACCTGCAGTGTAAATGGGGCTTATGAGTGACGCATGTGCACCGAGCATGGCAAACGATTACCCACAATTCCACAGCGAGAGAGAGAAGAACGATTAGCTCAGTTGTTGTCACATGACACTCTGTGTCAAAACAAGATGCTCATGCGTGCTACATGATACTCGATGATACTTATATCAAGGGTCGCTCGTTTATTAAGTCAAAATGAATTAAACATTTTTGCTCATCTTGCAGAATGCTCGCAAACCAGGTTACTCGCAATCCGAGGATCCACTGTATTTGAAACCTCCAACTGGGTAAAAAATTTATAGAAATATACAGAACTCTATACAAACAAACATTAAAAATGCAACACTCCAGCCAGCAATTTAATGTCCAAAGCTGGGTTGTGATTTTAATTTTAATAATTCATAATCTTAAAAGAAATGGATCACTTACTAGCTTCATAAACATCTTCCATTTTTTTCAGTTCTAATAAAAAACAAAAATGTATTACTGAATAGAATTTTTTTAAAGTTTTTTTTTTATCTGATATTAATATCAATATGGATTCAATCAATCAAATTTATTCAACTATGTCACAAAAAACAACATAATAATTGCAGAGAAAATTAAAGCGGTCAAACCATTATTCTTTGGTGCATAATTCTTTTGACATATTAAATGCATACATTTTAAATTAGATACTTATATGTATTTTTCTGTGAAAACATGATTCATTTAAGATTTGACTAAAATTACGATTTCATCAGAACTTACCCTACACACTGTTGAGCTTGTCTAACATAAATCAACCACAAATATACATTATTATAGCATGAATAATCTAAAAGTAATTTTAGTATTCAAATTAAACACTAAACAATAAACATCCTCCTCGGCTAATTTCGATGTAATGTTCATATATGTTCATAAAAGGATGCATAAAATACATTGATTAATTTCGTAGTACTGTACATGCATTAATCCTATACTGTTCATTTATATACTGTATAAAACTATGTTCACCATCATCCAGTACTTCAAAATCCAATAACTGAACTAACTGACATGCATTAGTAAAAATTTTAAAAGATGTTATCCAGGTGATGAACTTACTGTTTGTTTGTGTCGTTGGCTCTCCTACTGCTGCTTATATGGCCTTATCAAACAAAGTTCCTGTTGTTTCATACTTAGTTGAACTTTCAATGGTTTGAATTTCAACTTTTGGTTGAACAAATGGTTGAACTTTCAATATGGCAAGTCCAAAAAAAACAAAAAAACAACAACAATTCATGGCTAATGCAATTCCTTCCTCTTTGTTCGAGATACCGACATTTTGCATGTTCTTAGAAAACCAGTTCCTCTACGCGGTCTGTGGGTTCAGAAATGGACTAGAGTTAATTAGTGACAAGTCGGATACTAGGCCAGGAAGCAGACAAGGCTAAACCCACCATATGCTAGCTGCACTGATAGCGAGGCAGAGATATGAACGATTAGTGAGTGAGTGAGTGAGTGAGTAAGCTTTACATTTAACAATTGATCTTTCAGAGAATACACATGTACAGTACATGTATACAGTGACCTTTGGATGTTTTTGATAATAATTAAGTATCCTTTTTAACAGTTAAATAGTGTGTTTATAGTAGAAAACCAAGCAAATTGCTATTAGACAGTGTTTCCCATGTTCAGAAAGTGTTTCCCATATTCAGAAAGTCCCATGTTCAGAAAGTCCCCTACATTTGAACATTTGAGCTATGAACTTTTGAAGATGTGAACATATGTTGATGCATTTTCAATCGCGTAAGTTAGATCACATATTTGGCGTACATTGTCACATGTGTGCAGCATGCATCCTCTGCAAGCCCAGGATGCCCGGAAGCAAGTATATGAAGCTGGTACTGCTAAGAAGCACCAAGCAATAACAATGGAGACAAAAGTGAAAATAATTGAAAGAATTTAGTGAGGTACAAAAGATGGCAGTGAGGTAAAAAAACATTAATCGTTCAACCATGGGCACAATTTTAAAGACACTGTACTGTAATGAATTGTGTATAGCCAGTTGTGTTGGTATTCTAGTACCTAGGCAATGTGTGTTGGACGACAAACAACAAATTGAACTTACGAACAAGCTCTCGGAACGGAACTCGTTCATATGTAATGGACTTACTCTAATAGTATAGGTAAGGCAGGCCAGAGATGCTAGGACCTGTTAGTTATGTCCGAATAACATCTTTGTGTTTGGCCCCCTGTCCAGGGTGTACCCTGCCTCGTGTCCAAGTTTCCTGGGATAAGCTCCAGGCCCCCCATGACCTACAGGACACAGGATAAAGGGGTATAGACGACGAGTGAGTGAGTGAGTGAGTGAGTGAGTGAGTGAACATCCTTGTGTGTCATGCCAAAAAGAATGTCTTCTTCCATGTTACAACCCCATTTCATGACATTTAACCTAAATTATTTGTTTTATAATAAGAAGTGAGCAAATGAAGTGTCATCTGATCCTTTGTCCAATCTTCAACTGTCTAGTTCGGGTGAATTTGTGTCCACTGAAGTATCAGACTCCTGTTCTTGCTTGGCAGTCTCAAAGTTTGATATGTTATCAAAAGTACTTATTTGAGTTACCATAGCCTTTCTGTTTAGCTAGCTCAAACCAGTCTGGTCTGGTGGCATGACACATCAGGCCGCAGTTTTGACACTGAGCAGATGGTTTTCACACAATGCATTCACGTAATAATTCTCTTATTATTATACCTCGTCCAATTACTATGCTAGACCTTGTTTATATAATGTTTTACAAACAGTCCTCACAAAATGTCTTTACAGAAAGTCCAAAACCATAAGAACATTAGGAAGAAACCTTGTGCCTCAACCCTATCTCTATCTATTGGTGGACATCATAGTGAGATTGAAGTAGCACAAGAGTAGCCAATTGTCAAATAGTACAAATGTATAAAAACTGAGCAAAATCTCCTTTCATTCCATCAAAAGGTGGTAAAGGCTCGTGCTATATGACATTCCTGTGATTTAAACTCTCTTCCACTGACTAGCACACAATCAGAAACTTTTTATTGTTTAGTCATTATATTTTCAGCATAACCATCAATCTGATATTTTAAGACTTTCAATAATTCTGTGCTTGTTCAGATGCAAATGCAGGGCTTTATTAAGAGAAGAAAATGTTGTCAAACAAGAGAAGTAGGCCAGTATGCATACTGCTTGGAATGATCAGTAGAGCAATGCTAGGAGTGAGACTTCCATCAGAACGTTACGGTGGTAGGGTGGGTAGGATGTAATCGTAAATGGGTGTGGATTCTGGATAATGAAGCTTATGACAGTTGCATCCTGAGATGGGACAGACAGTTCTGATTTTTCTGATCAAGGAAATCTCCAGGGATGTTAAAATCCAGATCCCAGCAACATCCAAAACCCAGATGAAGAACAAGAAGTAACGATACCATCCAGCAAAATAAGCTACAGCTGTGAATCAAAAAGGGAATGGGAAACAGGTTCATTGGTATATGGTGAAAAGCTATGAATATTACATTAACAGCCATTAGACAAGGTGTAGGAAATGTTCTTTATACAAAGTTTCTCAGTAAAAAGTGAAAATATGCAGCAAAATAGTGCACAAGTAATACAATGAAAATCTATTTTTAAATGGTGTGTAATTGCCAAACTTTGTGTATGTACTACTAAATTACTCTTACAGATTAAGAAAAACAATCAAAGGTGCAGATATAAATGCTCACCTCAACTGTATACTGCAGGTGATATTTGAAAATAAATTTAGGAGACAACCAGTGTTGGGTGTAACGCGTTACATTGTAATGCGCAATTGGTACTTTTTTGATGTGACGAGGACCTCCATTTAAGTGCTCAGTTATTTAGTTATATTTTCAAAAATGTAATCCAATTTCAGACAATTTATATATTCCGTTGGTGAGCGTGTGTGTGAAAGTCGTCCTACAAGCCCCACCCCCGATAACTCACCCCACCCCTGTTGTTATTCCTGCCGTTAGTAGTTAACAGATTATGGGCCAAACTTCACTGAGTGATGATGGTAGAATAATTATGAAGGTCTTGACTAAAACAACATGCATGAGGAAGCACAAAGGAGTTTTCATTTTCAGTAATGGAAAAGTACTCGAACTAGTTACTTTTATCAGACAATAATGCTGTAATATAACTGATTACTTTTTAATGACAGTAATTTTGAAATGTAATTAGTTACTTTAAAAAGTAGCGTCCCACAACACTGGAGACAACACATTAACCAACTATATATCAATATCACAAGGGACCAAGCAAAAATGTGTCTAGTTCAGTTTTTTATGTAATGTCATTAATGTAAATGTAAAACTATGCTTCAGACTAATAGGCATTATTGAGATTTAAAGACATAATAATCAGTAAACTGTTAAACACACCTATCCCTATCATCAGCAAGGACCTTAAGTGATCTTAACATCGGCTCCCTAATCAAGAATGCACGGCAGTGGATGTATTTCTGCTACAGTCAATGCTAATGATCTGTGAAAATACAGTCATTAAATGTAACAGAAACAGCTGTGTAGGAGGCTTAAAACTGGGTAGGGAACAGCCAAACTTTGATACTAAAGTGAGGTTGTGGAAGACATGTCACAGGGCATACACCATGGCAAGTCTGAGCATAGAAACAGGACACAAGGTAGTTATCTTGCATCAGCCAGGTCTCTCCAAGGCAGTGATTTCAAAGCAGACAAGGGTTTTAAGATGTGATGTTCATGCTGTTTTAAAGAAACATACACAGGGAAACTTCAAGGGAAACAAAAGTCATGTCATGCTTACTGCACTTCGACATCCGCACATTTAACACATTTATCTGATCACCTTCTCTACATCTAACAAAGACACGACGGCTAAAAGCAAATATCTCCAATTTGGACTCATCGGACCAAAGGACAATTTTCCGGCCAATCTTTGTGTTTCTTGTGCCAGGCAAGCCTCTTCTGCTTGTTGTTCTTCAACAACTTCTTCTTCTTCAGAAACAAAGTAAGGGTTTCTTTGCTGCAATTTGATGATGAAATCCTGTCTCACACAGTTTCTTCTGAACAGTAGATGTTGACATATGTCTGCAGCTTGAACTCCGAGAAGCATTTATGTGGCCTCTAATCTGAGAGGCATTATGGGGCATTCTAATAATCTGTAGCAGAGGTAGCTCTTGATCTTATTTTCCTGTGGTTGTCCTCATGCGAGTTAGTTTCATCAAAACATTTGATGGTTTGGTCGACTGCACTTGGGGATACCATGAGTCTGCCAAGCTGTCATCAAGGCTAAATGTAGTTGCTTTGGACAATCTAAAATATAAATCATATTCTAATTTGTTTAACAGTAACAAATTGTAGAATTATAGTTGTCTCTCCATATATACTTGCTTGAATAAAAGTATAGCTTAATCAGTCACTTTAGATGCAGTTTAGCATAATATTTCAGTGAGTATGGTCCTGTGATGTGGTACAGTAGCAGTGCGATTCCTGTAAATCTGCTTTCCTTGGAAAACTTTTCCTTGGAGTAACGCCTCCTGCCTGTCCAAGGCAAACCACTTTAACTTCTTTTTTGAAGCATGCATGAAGCACACTTCTCCAAAACAAGGTGCAGTGGACACTTGCCAACATATATGGTCACATCTTCTGTCGTGACTTGTGATGCGCGTGTACGATTGTGAAAACTTTGTATTGTAACTAAGAGCACTTGCTCAAGTTAAAACTGGTAAGGTAGGGCAGGTAAGCTAAATATGTCTGTAAATTTACCGTCCTTTAAACACACGTGGACAAAATTGTTGATACCCTTCGGTCAATGAAAGAAAAACTCACAATGGTCACATAAATAACTTTCATCTGACAAAAGTAATAATTAAAAAAAATTCTATGAATGTTAACCAATGAAAGTCAGACATTGCTTTTCAACCATGCTTCAACAGAATTATTAAAAAAATAAACTCATGGAACAGGTCTGGACAAAAATGATGGTACCCCTAGAAAATACTGAAAATAATGTGACCAAAGGGACATGTTAATTCAAGGTGTGTCCACTAATTAGCATCACAGGTGTCTACAATCTTGTAATCAGTCAGTGGGCCTATATATAGGGCTCCAGGTAGTCACTGTGCTGTTTGGTGATATGGTATGTACCACACTCAACATGGACCAGAGGAAGCGAAGGAAAGAGTTGTCTCAGGAGATTCGAAAGAAAATTATAGACAAGCATGTTAAAGGTAAAGGCTATAAGACCATTTCCAAGCAGCTAGAGGTTCCTGTTACTACAGTTGCACATATTATTCAGAAATTTAAGATCCAAGGGACTGTAGCCAACCTCCCTGGACGTGGCCGCAGGAGGAAAATTGATGACAAATCAAAGAGACGGATAATCCGAATGGTAACAAAAGAGCCTAGAAAGACTTCTAAAGAGATCCAAGGTGAACTTCATGCTCAAGGAACATCAGTGTCAGATCGCACCATCCGTCGTTGTTTGAGCCAAAGTGGACTACACGGGAGACGACCAAGGAGGACACCATTGTTGAAAACAAATCATAAAAAACCCAGACTGGAATATGCCAAAATACATGTTGACAAGCCACAAAGCTTCTGGGAGAATGTCCTATGGACAGATGAGACAAAAATGGAACTTTTTGCCAAGGCACATCAGCTCTATGTTCACAGACGGAAAAATGAAGCATATCAAGAAAAGAACACTGTCCCTACTGTGAAACATGGAGGAGGCTCTGTTATGTTCTGGGGCTGCTTTGCTGCATCTGGCACAGGGTGTCTTGAATCTGTGCAGGGTACAACGAAATCTCAAGACTATCAAGGGATTCTAGAGAGAAATGTGCTGGCCAGTGTCAGAAAGCTGAAACATGCTGTCTGGAAAAGGCACCCTTCAAACCGGAAACAACTGGAGCAGCTTGCTCATGAGGAGTGGGCCAAAATACCTGCAGAGAGGTGCAGAAGTCTCATTGACAGTTACAGGAATCATTTGATTGCAGTGATTGCCTCAAAAGGTTGTGCAACAAACTATTAAGTTAGGGGTACCATCATTTTTGTCCAGGCCTGTTCCATGAGTTCATTTTTTTTAAATAATTCTGTTGAAGCATGGTTGAAAAGCAATGTCTGACTTTCATTGGTTAACATTCATAGAATTCTTATTTATTATTACTTTTGTCAGATTAAAGTTATTTCTGTGACCATTGTGAGTTTTTCTTTCATTGACCAAAGGGTACCAACAATTTTGTCCATGTGTGTAGTCCTATATATGTCTTTAAAAAGGCAACACTTCAGCTGGCAATTTCAGTGTCCAAATCTGGACTTCAAGTTTTAAAATTCATAGTCTCAGAAGGATTTGTACATCACTTACTAGCTTCGTACATGTTTTTCTTTTCTTCACAGTTCTAGTAAAAATTGAAATTCAAAAATCAAAATCCAGCAATAAAGTACAATTTACTTTCTGTAGATACATTTTAGCAATTTTGTACAGTCACTGTAAAATATCATGGAGGTCTTACCTTTAACTCTTCTACAAAAATGTTGAAAAATTATACCTGCTGAAAAATGAAGCGATGATGTCATGACATATAAATAAAAAAAGTTTAATTATTAACTATTCCTCTGATTTTCTCTGTGATGTAGTCAAACCACTATGCTTTGGTACACATTTTATAAGTACTGTATGCTACAGTACTTGTGGTATTTTACTGTTAAACACTGTACTGTAAAAAGACTGTACAGTGTGTAACCATAACACTGAATTGACTAGAATAGACTATATTTCACCAGGATTTAGACTACTAATGGTAAACAAAAATTAACCACAACTATAACTTTTTATTGCATTAATGTTAAGTAATCTTAATCTTTCAGTTCAAAGTTTGCCAGTTACCTTAAGACAACAATAATGTAAAACGTATCACATAGTGGCAAGTTACACTGACAGTAACTTATTGGTGTTACAATATCAATTTATAGTATTTTATTGCAAAATACTCTGAACACATTTACCATGTATCTATCATATAAACGTCATATTTACTCATTAGTGGAAGCACAAAAATTCAGATAATAATTTAGTATAGTACTAAATTATTATAGTGCTGGTCTCTGGCATTAATCCTATACTGAATGCTGCATATATTGTATAGGTCTGTTCACCAGAACCTTAAAATACTTTTTAAAAAAGATCTTATTGATGTTCTAAGATGGACTTACTGTTTGTTCGTGTCAGTGGGTCTCCTACTGCTGCTTAGAAGCCTTCAGCAGACACTTTTTACCACATTTCCTGTGACCCGTGAACTATAAATATGGTGTAGTGTACGACACACACACACACACACACACACACACACACATATGATATATTGAGTTTTTTTTTTTCTAAGCGTTTAAGTGATCTCCCATCACACTTATTCAGGATGACTTCGGAGATGATGATTCTTCACTATCCTTTCAGGCTGTAATAATTCGTTAGAGGTGTCTTATCCCAATTTTAGTTAGTTTCAGCAATCTCCTTAGTTGTTTTCTTTGCCCTTCTGAAACAGAGTAACATCTTTAAAACGACCATGCGATATGTTTCTGACATGGTTGCATTTTAGGGTGAAATAACTTCTTTAACAGCTGAACCAGATTAATCACTGCAGTAATTATCCAATGGAAAGCTATTACCATCCAAGTGGCGACCTTTTTTGGCCAGGCAGTGTGTAATTATTGTATACACAATGGAACCTCGAACTGCGAATAACCCAGTTTGTGTGGGTTCCGCAAGATGAGCAAACATTTGTAATGACGAGCAATAATAAAATGTGAAATGAGCGAGTCTTAATTTACAAGTAGCAAGTATCATTGAGCATTATGTAGCACGCACGTGGGTGAGTCTCTATTCAGTGAACTGGTGTGTGTGTGTGTGTCCATGTGTCTGTGCCTGTGCGTGCACGCTTAGTGGGTTAGAGTCTGCGAGTGTGTGTGCGCGCAGGTGGGTGTGTGTGAAAGTCGTCCTACACAGCAGCCCTCCTCTCCTCTCTCTGGTTTCAATCACTCTATTCATTATTTTTATATGAATATTTTTGGGTTGTGAAAAGAGTCAGCAGAATTTTCATTATTTCTTATGAGGGAAATTCGCTTTGTTATACAGGTTTTTTTATATGCAAGCACTCTTCCGGAATTAATTATGTCACAATCCCACAATCCAGCACTTTTAAATTCCAATATCTGACCGTAACTCTCTATGACATGCACTATTAAACTTTCTAAAAGATCATATTCATATTCTAAGATGGACGTACTTATTGTCTGTTCGGGTCAGTGGTGCTCTTGCTGCTGCTTTTATCTAACACTTTTAACCATGCTTCCTGTGTGTTCATAGTTTAGAAAGTGGTTGTACTGAAACGTAATCCAAAAAGCATATATTGAGGACGGATTTGCTTCCTTCCTCTTTTATACAGATGCCTTACAGAATACTATACAATATACGGTATGTAGTAAATAAAGGCAAAAAATATACATGAATGAATACAAAAATTACAGTATCATAAGGTTTAACCTTTTTACTACTTACCTCCCAATTCCCCCATCCTTCACAGACCGCTACCGTGCTTCACAGTTGGGACCAAACTTTTTGCCATTTTGTTGTAGGATGCTTCAGGTATCTTTGTGGAAACCTCACAATAAATGAAACTTTTTCCACTTTGGAAAAGTGCCTTACCCCTTATCACTTGCTCATATACCTCATATATCATATATCTTTAATAGCTACATAAAGAAAAGAAACCTTTAGAGTGTACATTGGTCAAAATTCACTCTTTCGATAATATCTTTACATTTCATACACCAAACAAATGACGATTCCAAAGGAGGTTTAATGGTATTAGTTGCGGAGTTGTTGAAGGTAATATGATGCATTAAAGGTGTTTGGGTTATGATACAGTACGGGCAGTAGAGTTCTGGATTAGATGGAGTTTCTGTGGTAGGCCAGTTAGAAGTGAATTACAGTAATCAATACAGAAGGTGACCAGTGCATGTACTGTATGTGTATGAGAGTGGCAGCAGTGTGTGGGCTGAGGAACGGGCAAAGACATGAAATGTTATGTAGCTGGACATGTTATGTAGGTAACATGATTGGCAGATATTGTTTATATGGGCCCGAAAGGACAAAGTGCCATTAAGGATGACTCTCAGGTTTTTGCCCTGAGAAAAGGGACAAACTGAGGAACCTTCAATGCAGAGTGAGAAACTGTTGCACTTGGATAAGGTGGATTGTGACCCTATGAGGTGGACCTCTGTCTTATTGCTGTCAAGTTTGAGAAAATTACAGGAAGACCAAGTGTTTATTTCATTTAAGCTTTTTTTTTTGGTTTTGTGGATATATAAAGCTGAGAATTTCAAAAGCTGACAAGATTAAAACAGGGAAAAAATGGAATATCTATTCCTTCTATGATTAATATAGTTGACACTGACAAAATAAATGTTAACTATATTGAGAGACATTCACTATGAACAGCAAGCAAAAGTGCAGGAATGCACGTGATGGCACAGAAGAGCTACGTTCAATAGGGTGCTTCGTATGACAGTTGAACGGTTTCATTAAAGGTCATATGTTTTTGAGTACTCTCATTATTGAACGCGTCAGCCATCTGTACCATCACGCGTGGTTCTGAGAACGTATCCTAACACTATTGTTTGCTGATTAATAAGTAATTAATCTAAACTATCCTACAAATAACCAATAGTTAACTTTACCCAGACCTTACATCATTTCTACAAAATGAGACCTGCTGAAAAATGAAAGGGTGATATGATCACTGTGTTTTAAAATGTTTTATCAGATTTCAATATGGATTCAGTCAATCAAATTTATTTATAAATAAGTAAAGCTGCTGAACCAGACAATATTCCTGGCAGATTGTTCAGAGAATGTGCTGAACAGCTGGAAGATGTTCTCACCGACTTCTTCAACATCTCTCTAATCAGTGCTGTTGTTCCCACGTGCTTCAAGTCCACCACTATCATCCCCTATGCCAAAGAAGTCTCAATGACTACCTGTTCTGTTTTACTTACACCCATCATCATAAAGTGCTTCGAGATCCTGCTGCCCCCCACACTAGATCCACAGCAGTTTGTGTATCGTCCTAACCATTCAACGAACAACACCATCTCCACCATACTACATTTGGCCCTCACACACTTAGACAAGGACACCTACGTTTGAATGTCTCTCAACACCTGATAGGGATGCCTGTTGGGCCTGAACACCTCTCTCTGTAACTGGATCCTGGACTTTCTGACCAGGAGGCCTCAGTCAGTGCAGATTGGGAACTGCAACCCCAGCACCACCACACTGAGTACTGGCGCTCCCCAGGGCTGTGTGCTCAGTCCCTGGCTGTTCATACTGCTGACTTACAACTTTGTAGCGACTTACGGTTCCAACCACATCATTAATTTTGCTGATGACATGACCGTGGTGGGTTTCATCAGAAAGAATGACGAGTACCATACAGAGAGGGAGTGCAGAAGCTAACGGACTGGTGTAAAGACAACAACCTATCTCTGAACGTTGCTAAAACAAAGGAGATTTCCCAAATTCCTGGGTGTCCCCCTGGAGGAGAATCTCACCACCCCCTGCCAAGAAAATCCAACAACATCTTTTCTTCCTGAGAAGGCTGAGGAAGGCCCAGCTTCCACCACCAATCCTTACAACGTTCTATAGAGAGACTATCAATGGGAAGACCCTACAGCAGATAGTGAGGACAGCCAAGAAGATCATCGGCGTCTCTCTTCCCTTTATCAACGACATCTACACCACACACTGCATCCGCAAAGCCACAGCATTGTGGCTGATCGTACACACCCATCACACTCACTCTTCACCCTCTTACCATCTGGAAGAAGGTACCGAAGCACTCAGGCCCTCACATCCAGACTGTGCAACAGCTTCTTTCCACAAGCCATCGATCTTCTCAACAAAAAAGGACTGGACTGATAAACACACACAGTCAAATAAACTCAACTACCTCAAAACATTGAGACTGAATTGATAAACAACACACGGATCAACAACCATCTAACAACTGTTCACACCAACCTGTAATTGCAATATTTATTACTTATTTGCGCAAAACTTTTTTTCTATCTTTGCTGCTACTTACAAAGAATGTTTACTGTTTCTGCTCCCACTACCTCAACTCATTACCTTATCCCCACGAAGTATTGAAATGTGTCATGTTGTTGCATTGTCACTTTGTTGCTCTTGCTTGCACAAGAAGGCAATTTCTGGTATAATGTCGTATACTCTTGCTCCATGTTTGTGCAGTGTAGCAATGCAGGTTATGGTCACTGAACTGCTGGATGCTCAAAAAAAACTAGAGTAAAAATGGCCTGTTTTGAGAAGGATTTTCTCAATCTCGTTTGAAAAGCTGCTGCTCTTAGCTCTTAAAATGTAATTTTTTAGTCTCAGAATTGGCCTGGTTAATAGGCGAGAATTCGGAGCCCAGGCCAAGGAGCAGGCAAACAGGCTAAATTGACCGTATACTAGCTGCATTAAAACTTAGGTTCCACCTTATAGAGAAAAAGGAAGATACTTTTTTTAGTAACCTAATTAATCTAAAATATGATGCATTGAACACACAGCCAGTGGTTAGTGGTTAGCACTGTCGCCTTGCATCTCCAGGGTCCGGGTTTGATTCCCGCCTCAGGGTCTGTGTGCATGTTCTCCCCATGCTTGGTGGGTTTTCCCGGGGTGCTCTGGTTTCCTTCCAAAGACATGCCGATTAGGCTAAGTGCCAAATTGCCCGTAGTGTGTGCGTCCTGCGTGTGTGAATATTGAGCGGAGGTCCTACCACAGTCAGTGGTTGAATTGTAAAAGAAGTAACTAACCATACAAAATGATTGGGAAATATAGAAACATTTTAAGAACAGTTTCATTTACAAAATATAAGCTTAATTAAATCAACTTAGAGCCATCAAAACAAAACACTAGAACTCGTTTTTCATAATCAGTAAAGCTGTTTTCATTCGTTTTCATTGCGACTCCACTGAGAGGATTTGTGTGTATGTAACATACCTTCAGTCCTCTTATTTTTGAAATATGTCAAAAGCTGTGCTTGAACAGCGAAAATGCAAACAGTGCGCAAAACATGCACGAGCTTGTGAGCAGCGTGTTACAATACACCCCCCGCATACATTGTCCTCCATGGTCCCTAGTTGGACTACAGAGATTCCTAGATGGATGGATGGAAGCTTTACATTAAGCAATTCATCTTACCAAGAATACAGGCAGTGTTCGCCTGAGAGCAGTTTAACATAACATAGTGAGATGTATACAGTGACCTTTTAAAGTTTATTGAGTTAATGCTTAAGACATTTTCCTCATATATCTGAGATATCTTACACTGCCTATTTTTAATTACATTTTCATTTAGATCTTTGACAGATGCTCATTAAATATATCCGTACTACTGTACCTTTTACCTCAACCCTTCTCTATCTATTGGTGGACATGATGGTGAGATTAAAGTAGCACAAGAATAGCCAATTGTCAAATAGTACAAAGTTATAAAAACTGAGCAAAATCTTCTTTTATTCCATCAAAAGTTGATAAAGGCTCGTGCTACTGTATATGATATTCCTGTGATTTGAACACTGTTCCACTGACTAGCACACAATCAGAAACTTAGCACTGTTTTTCTTTTAACTTCTTATTCTTACTCATTATATTTTCAGAATAACCATCAATCTGATATTTTGAGATTTTCAACAATTCTGTGCATGTTGAGATGCAAATGCAGGACTTTATTAAGAGAATCAAACAAGAGAAGCAGTTCAATACGAATAAAGCTTGGAATTTTCAGTAGAGCAATGCTAGGAGTGAGACTTCCGTTAGAACGTCATGGTGGTGGGGTGGGTAGGATGTAATGGCTGTAATTGATGACGTATTTTTGACAGCAGTTTAACACGCTACATTCATGGGCGTAATTTCTCAATTCGTCCGTGTAACAGAGGAGTTGTAAAAACAAGTTTTGTGTCTGTAAGTGGTCAGAGTCGTATATTTCAGAGTTGTACTGTAACAAACACACTAAATATCGTATCTGTAAGCTGTCGTGGCCGTAGATTTTGGAATCCAACTCGGACAAAACGCAGGATTGCACACAAATCTTTTTTTTACGCACGATTATTTTTGACAGTGATTTTATTCCACAGAATCAAACCCTCGACCCTGGAGGTGTAAGACAATAGTGCTAACCACTACACCACCATACCACCTATTAACCAACTATATATCAAGTTAAATGTTTTTCCCAGTTTTTAATGGACCAAATCACCAGCTCAGCTGTTCTTTGTCCAGATGTGTAACTTTATTTCTCTTATATTTAAAAAAGGCAAGAAATGTCGCAAATTAACTCTCGACAAGAATTAAAACCATTCCAGGTGAGAATGCCAAGAGTGGGCTAAGCTGTCATCAAAACTAAATGTAGCTACTTTGGACAATCTAAAATATAAAACATATTCTAGTTTGTTTAACACTTTTTGTTTACTACATAATTCCATATACATTCTTTCATAATTTGGATGACTGCAGTATTAATGTACAAGGCTGAAAATAATAAAAGTAAATTATAAAAAAACACTAAGATTTTATTCAATCACCTCTAACTTTGTTTACACTATACAATGTGGTGGGCAGTTTATATTTCAAAATGATTCCTCTTGCTCCTAGAATCACTCATGCACAATATGAGACCTGGAATATGTCCGTGTCATCAGCGAAAAAAACCTCTATATATGTGATAACTTGGTGATTCAGTACATTCAGATCGTCAGGTGACTTCATTTTATTGCCACATATCGGTGCTGAGTCTCGACCTGAGCGACTGAAGCAACCCCAGATCATAACACTGTCTCTGGAGGCTTGTACAGTGGACACTATGCATGATGGGTGCATTGCTTCATGCACGTCCCCTTTTACCCTGACACACACATCTCTCAGGGTCAGGGTCAATCTAAAGTCATCAGACCACAGGACCACATGTGCTTGTGTGCGTGTGTTGTGTGTTTTTATCGTTTTTAAAATGCATTACTTACTAGTTTCGTACATGTTTTCTATTTCCTGGCAGTTCTGTAAAAAGTGAAAATTCTAAATCAAAACCCAGCAAAAAAAGTACAATTTGCTTAATTAAAACTGAGTTTAAGTAGAAACATTTTAGCAATTTGGTACAACCGCAAGCTTTATTACTGAGAAAGATCATGGGGGTCTTACCTTTAACTGTCTCCCACGCTATGAAAAATGAGAGCTGCTGAAAAATAAAGAACTGGTATGATGTCTGGTTTTTATCTGACATTAATTTCACTATGTATTTAGTTACCGTTGTGTAACAATTACATATAATCAATAAATAATAAAAGGTCATTTATTAACGAGTCCTTTAATTTCCTCTGTGATGTAGTCACTATTCTGTACAGCCACTATACTTTGGTACTCATTTCATAAGGAAACTACTTATGGTATTTTACTGTTAAACACTGTATTGTAAAAAAAAAACAAAAAAAACAACAACAACATGTAACCATAAGACTGAATTGACCAGAATGGACTGTTTCATTAGGATATAGACTACTGATACACTGGTGATTATTGCATTAATGTTAGGTAATGTTAATGTTCCAGTTTATAGTTTGCCAGTTATAAGACAACAATAAAACGTATCACATAGTGGCGTGAGTTACAGTCACAGTAACTTATAGGTGTTACGATGTCAATTTGCATTATTTTATTTCAACATTAACTCTTAACACGTTAACCACATATCTATTACATAAAACTCATATTCGCTCATAAATGGAAGCACAAAAATGCAGAGAATGATTTACTACATGTATTAATCCTATTCCCTAATGTTGTATGAATTGTATAGACCTGTTCACCAGTCTGTGTGCCTGATGATGGATTAGTACCCTGCCCATGGTGTACCCTGCCTTGTGACTAAGTCTCCTGGCGTAGGCTCCAGGCCAGCTGCGAACCTGCATAGAGGATAAAATAAAGCGGTATAGATGACGAGTGAGTGAGTAAAAAACAACAACCTTACAACTCATATTTTGATGCACTTCCTTCCTGTTTGTTAGAGATTCTGACATTTTGCATGTTTTCAAGAAACCAATCCCTCTACATAGTCCATGGATTCTGTGGCCTTGTGCTTAGTTATACATGTTGCAGCTAACAATATACACCTGTCTCTGTACAGAGGCTTGTACAGTGGACACTATGCATGATGGGTACATCGCTTCGTGCACTTCCCTTTTTACCCTGACACACACATCACTCTGGGTCAGGGTCAATCTGAAGTCATCAGACCACAGGACCACATGTCCTTGTGTGTTTGTGTCTGATCCACTCTTTTACAATTTAAGCCTGATGAATAATTATTCCTGGCATAGTTATTATGTAATATGCCCGTGCCATCATGGAAGAAAATTTCAAATTGGAAATTTGGAAAAACCTGATCATTTAATTTTTTTCAGGTTGTCAGCGGACCTCATATTTTGGATGAACCTACAACGCCAACCTCAAATCATAGCCCCCTTATATGGTAGGCAGTAGGCATGATAGGTGCATCACCTCATCTGCCTCTCTTCTCACCCTGACGAGCCCATCACTGTGGGACACGGTTAATCTGACTCATCAAACCGCATGACTTTTTCTCCATTGCTTCACAGTCTATTCTTTAGGCTCCCTAGCAAATTAAATGCTTTTTTATGGAATAAAAAAAAAATAAAAATAAAAAATAATAAATTATACAAAATTATTTCTGAACACATTTCTTCCTCTAAGATGATGGTCCACCAATATCTTAGAGGAAGAAAGATAATACGCGGTTTTAATAATGCGTTGGACAGTTCTTAACCCAATTTCAGTAGTTTCAGTTTTAGTAGTCATCTCCTTGACGTAACATGGTTGGTTTAAGAAATGAGATGCTACTCACTGCATCGGTTAGGGCTAAAAACACTTTGTGTCAGCTGAACCTGATTAATCACTGCAATAATTATCCAATGGACGCCTCTTAACTATTTGCTAAGTTAAATCCAGGTGGGGACTTTTTTGTTTTTGGCCGGACAGTGTTAATTATTGTATAGACCTACAGTATGTTCACCCTTATCCAGCAACTTAAAATCTAATATCTGACCATAACTCTCTATGACATGCATTATTAAACATTTTATTATAATCATATTCTAAGGTCGACGTACTTATTGTTTGTTCGGGTCAGTGGTGTTCCTGCTGCTGCTTGCATCTAACACTTTTAACGACGTTTCCTGTTTGTTCATATTTTAGAAAGCGGTTGTACTGAAAACGTAACACAAAAAGCATATATTGAGGACTGATTTGCTTCCTTCCTCTTTTATACAGATGCTGAAATGTTTCATGTTCTCAAGACACTCTTCTGTTTGCTGAAATAGAAATGAACAAACATGTTGTGAAGGAAGTAACACACTCAGCTCTGTTTTATTCAACACTCTCAGCACTCTTTCTCCATTTATTATTTCCTCTGACATTCACTGTGTGCCTTGCCCCTTTCCCATATAGGCTACATGATTGCCGTATCCTTAATATCTACATAAATAAAAGAAGGTTTTGTCTGTACATTGGCCAGAACTTAATCTTACAATGATATCTTTACATTTCATACAATGGGGGACGCAAATCCAGTCTCAGAAAAATATCTTTTTGTATGTCTGTTTGTCTGTATGTGTCATGGGTCTAGCTGGTGGTAGTGGCTAGACCGGCTGATGTACTTGCCGTGGGCATATAGGTTAGGCATGCACGCAGAGGGGTTGTTGAACAGAAAGTGTCTTTATTTAAACAAACTCAAAAACATTGAATAAACAAACAAACCAAAACCACAAACTCAAACTATAACTAGGGCTCTTCAAACAGACATAGGGACTAAGGCAGGGGTCTCAAACTCAGTTCCTGGAGGGCCACAGCCCCACAGAGTTTTGTTCCAACCATAATTAAAAACACCTGATCCAACTAAACAAGTCATTAAGGCTTATTTGAAAACTACATGGTGTGTATGTTGGGGCAGGGTTGGAACAAAACTCTGTGGGGCTGCGGCCCTCCAGGAACTGAGTTTGAGACCCCTGGACTAAGGACTGACAGGGAAACCAGGAGCTGACACAAGGAACCAGGTGCTGAACACTGGGAACTGAGCGCTAACACAGGGAACTGGAACTGACACGGAACTGAGCGCTGACACAGGGAACTGAGGATGAGGAAACATAAGGAAAGATGGAGCTGGAGCTAACTAAAGACACATAGGGGAACTAGAGATGAGACAGGACTGGAGAGACAGGACTGTAGAGACAGGACTGTAGAGACAGGACTGAAGAGACAGGACTGAAGAGACAGGACGTGGCGGGAACTGAGACTAGAGACCGGATGGGTTAGTGGTTAGTAGCTACATGGAATACGGGGACGTTGGATGCTGACCTAACCGGGTTAGTAGCTAAGGGAGTTAGTGGCTAACCGGGTTAGTACTGACCTAATAGGGAAACAGAACACAAGAAGCAAAGCACACATGAGGCTATTCCAAACTAGCAGCTAACCTACTAGCGACCAGAACCACTAGCAGTCAATCCCACTAGAGGCCTGCCTACTGGAGGCTAACCCTACTAGCGGCTAACCCTACTAGCAGCCAAGGCCTACTAGCAGCTAGGCCCTCATGTGGCTACACAAAACTAAACAGACAAAGAACTACACCAGAAGGCCGACACTGGGGATACAAAGAACAGTACTTACACAGGAGGAGACACGGCCAAACTAAACACTGAACAAGGCCGCTCCATGAATCCATCAGAACAAGGAACATACAGAAAACAAAACTAAAGCCCTCTTGAAAACAAAGGTTACAAAACATAAACCAAAATATAAACTTAAAGAAACAAAAACCAAACAAAACAGAATGCCCACTTGACTGTGATATACAAACAAACAACAATGCTCGACCCAGTTTCCCAGAACAAACTGCTATTTACAGAAACGTTAATGAGCCACCACAGTTCAGGTGAGCACTCATCACCTGACTGAGGTGCCTTCTGGGAAACTGAGTCGACCAACAAAAACTACAGATAGACAGAAACAGTGACCTCTAGTGGAGGTTCCTAACAGTATGTCTGTCCAGATAGATTTTTTCACAGTATCACGCAAAACTGGCTGGACAGAATTTAATGAAACTTTGACAGTATGTAGTTATTTACCTGAAGTTGAACCTGTGCCATAGAAAATTAGATAAAAAATGAAAATGTTGAGTAGTGTAACATCTGTACCTCCACAGCTCAGGGGAATAAGATCAAGTTCCCCGGATTACTGAGTTGATACTTTGTCCCCACCTAGTGTGTCTATGTATGTACTACCAGCACTTAAACACTAAACACGAACACCTGTGATCTCCTTGTGTGTCTGACTATTTATTCCAGTCGAACCCGTAGAGCTTCGCCTGTTCACTGTTGTGCACCCGTCTTGTCTTCACCAGGTTTTTTGTCTACATGTTGTGTGAAACGTTCTGTCTCCTCTCCCCGTCTCACTCCCAGGACTGAGCGTGTCTGCAGGTGAGGATCCGTGGAGGAAAGGAATATCCCTCACTAACCGCATGGACTTTGCAAGTGCTTTATTTTCGTTATCGTTCGCCTCATGTGTGAGACCCTTTCAGTTCGCCCACCTGCAGACCCGGCCTGGGAGATCAGCTCAGGACCGCAGTGCGCGCCCTGTGACCTTGTGTGTATTGTGAAAAAAGAAATAAAAAAGGATTATACTTTGTGAATACGGAATCTGCATCTGCGTCTCATTATTCCCCAGGAGACATGACAGATGAACAGGCCCTTCCAGACGCAGCAGGAACCCCTCGTCCGGAGGAGGAAGCACCAGTCCTCGATTACATACGGGGTCAACAACACGAGATTGACGGGCTGGCCCCGCGCGGTGAATGACCTGGCGCGCGGGATGGAACAAATCATGCACCGCTTGCCCTCTCTCGGCGCACCTGGTTCGCTCTCCACACCGCTACCACCCCGCCCTAACCCCCCGGAAAGGT
Organism: Clarias fuscus; assembly: GCA_030347435.1. NCBI lineage: Eukaryota > Metazoa > Chordata > Actinopteri > Siluriformes > Clariidae > Clarias > Clarias fuscus. The sequence continues at coordinate 33,705,604 of CM059208.1, read as the reverse complement.
ATGAGGGAAATCCGGAGGGGTGCAAGCGGTTTCTCCTGGCCTGTGAGCTGTGGCTCGCGGAGTATCCGGAGATGAGGGATCTACAGAAAATCCGATGCGTCACACAACAACTCACAAGTGCAGCGATGGATTGGGCAGCGGCAGTTTGGAGCGCAGGCGGGCTCGCCGCTAAGGATTACCCTCAGTTTCTCTCGGAGTTCCGCACGGTATTCGATCACCCCGATCAGGACAGAATGGGGGAACAACAGCTGCTGAGGCTGAAACAGGGGACGGCCACCGTCGCGGATTATGCGATCCGGTTTCGGGTACTGGCTGCGGAGAGTGGCTGGTGTGACCGTAGTCTCCTGGCAAGGTTCAGAGATGGGTTACGACCCGAAGTCCAGCTGGAATTAGCCTGCCGGGACACGGGCATGTCCCTGAACGAATGTATCACGCTAGCCATCAAACTGGATCAGCACCTCCGTAGCCAGAGACGACACATCTCCCCGAAAACCGCCCCCACACGGCAGGGATTTAACCGTCGTTTTAGCCTCAGCACCCCCGCGACGGAACCCCCGGAAGGGACTCCGGGAGAGCCTATGGACCTCAGCACCTCCCGCCTAACGGCCCAGGAGAGAAGGCGGCGTATACAATCGGGGTTGTGCTTATACTGCGGGGGGGACAATCATCGCATAACTCATTGCCCATGTCTACAAAAAGTAATCCGCATCACACCCCCGCGCACCCATCACTCATTCTGTGTACAAGCTCACTTATCATATTTTAACCGTTCTTTGTGTGTTTTCCCCCTTATAGATTCTGGTTCGGCTGGAAATTTTATAACTTCTTCTCTTCTTTCCTCGCTACAGGCTCCCTTGTCGAAGCTACCATCCCCTATCGCGATTACAGCTCTGGATGGTCATAACCTTCGACATTCGCCTATTAAACAGATATCGGCGCCACTGCGATTAACTTTTCCCGGTCACTCTGAGGAACTAAAATTCTTCGTCCTCCCTCGGTCCGATCATTCCGTCGTGCTGGGTCTACCCTGGCTCAGTTCTCATAATCCCAATTTTGATTGGGAAAAATCTCGCATCCTATCCTGGGCCCCTAGATGTGCAAAAAAGTGTATACCGCCGACATTGACGGTCCAAACCACCTCAATTGAAAGCCCGCAAGCCCTAGTATCAACACAGGTACCATCAGAGTATGCACAGTTTCAAGACGTGTTTAGCATTAGGGCGGCCGCACAACTTCCCCCTCATCGGCCGTGGGACTGCGCGATAGAGATCTTGCCGGGGAAAACACCGCCGAGCTCACGTGTTTACCCATTGTCCGTGGAGGAGACACGGGCTATGGAGGAATACGTGAGTGAAGCTCTCCAGCAGGGGCTCATCAGTAGGTCCACGTCACCCGCCTCAGCAGGTTTTTTCTTTATCGATAAGAAAGGGGGGGGCTTACGTTCCTGTATTGATTATAGGGGTCTCAATGCAGTCACAGTGAAATTCAAGCACCCACTACCGTTGGTACCGGCCGCCATCGACCAACTCCGAGGCGCCTCTATTTTCACTAAACTCGACCTCCGCAGCGCCTATAATCTCGTTCGTGTGCGTAAAGGCGATGAGTGGAAGACTGCGTTTAGCACAACCTCAGGCCATTACCAATATAATGTGATGGCTTATGGATTGGTAAACGCACCTGCGGTGTTTCAGGGGTTCATGAACGACGTGTTTAGGGATATGTTAAGCCGGTATGTTATAGTGTACTTGGATGACATCTTGGTATACTCTCGGTCATATTCCGAGCACGTCCAACATGTAACTGCCGTCCTTCATCGACTGCGCAAACACGGGCTCTATGCGAAGGCGGAGAAATGCGAGTTCCATAAAAAGGAGGTTGCATTCCTCGGCTACCGCATAGGGCCACAGGGGGTCGAAATGGAGACGACTAAGGTGGAGGCGGTGCAACTATGGCCGGAACCCCAATCGGTAAAGGCGCTACAGAGTTTTCTGGGGTTCGCTAACTTTTACAGACGCTTTATCCGAGGATTTAGTATGCTGGCAGCACCGCTCACAACCCTTCTAAAGGGGAAGCCTAAGCGTCTGCGTGAGTTTCCGCCGGAGGCACGCAGAGCCTTTCAAAATCTAAAGACAGCTTTCACTACGGCACCGATACTAAAAATCCCCGACCCAACCAAGCCTTTTTTGGTTGAGGTCGATGCCTCTGAAGTGGGGGTTGGAGCGGTGCTGTCGCAACGTCATGGCAACCCAGGGAAACTCCACCCTTGCGCTTTCTTCTCGCGTAAACTAACACCTGCCGAGCGCAACTATGATATCGGCAATCGCGAACTGTTAGCAGTCAAAGTGGCGTTAGAGGAGTGGCGACACTGGCTAGAAGGAGCCGAACACCCATTCGTAGTCCTGACCGATCATCGCAACTTAGAATACATCCAACAGGCAAAACGATTAAACCCTCGCCAAGCACGCTGGGCGCTGTTCTTTACACGCTTCCGCTTCACTATCACTTATCGTCCCGGTTCCAAAAATAAGAAAGCGGATGCTTTATCCCGGTGCTACACAGCCCCTGAGGGACCATCAGAACCCGAGCCGATTCTGCCTTCGTCTCTCGTGGTGGCACCGATCATGGGACCTCGACTCGGAGATCGCACAGGCAGCACGGTCCCACGCTGCAACGCAACACTGCCCTCCGGGAAGAACCTACGTGCCGATGTCACTACGAGAGCAGGTAATTATCCAGGCACACACTAGTGTAGCGGCCGGGCACCCCGGGACGGTTCGTACATTTCGGCTATTAGAACCAAAGTACTGGTGGCCGAATATGCGGAAGTCAGTAGGAACAGTGGTTTCATCCTGTGCAGTTTGCGCGACATCAAAAAATCCTAGACACCTGCCGGTTGGGAAATTAATGCCATTAGTCACGCCTAACAGACCGTGGTCCCATATCTCCGTGGACTTTGTCACGGATCTGCCCGTTTCTAAGGGCTACACCACTATTCTAGTCGTGATCGATCGGTTTTCCAAGGGATGCAGGTTTATCCCCTTCGGCTCCCTCCCGTCAGCCTTCCAGGTAGCAGAAGCCCTATTTACAACGGTGTTTCGTTGCTATGGCATCCCCGAAGATATAGTATCCGATCGTGGTCCCCAATTTATCGCACGAGTCTGGAAAGCTTTCTTTCAGAAATTGGGAACCACTGTTAGCCTAACGTCGGGCTATCATCCCGAGTCTAATGGGCAGGCAGAGCGGACTGTCCAAGAACTCGGAAAATATCTTCGAGCATATTGTAGCAGCTGTCAACACGAATGGGCAGAATGTTTAATCTGGGCGGAATATGCACAAAACTCGCTACGTCACTCCGCTACCGGCCTAACGCCCTTCCAATGTATACTCGGGCATCAGCCCCCACTCTGTCCCTGGGATAACACACCCACCAAAGTCCCTATGGTGGACAATTGGTTTAAAAGAGCGGAAAAAGTATGGGAAGATGCCCATACCAAAATCTCCCAAGCAGTTCGGCGCTTTAAGAAATTTGCCGATAGACGACGAAGGGAAAGTCCTCCGCTCCAGGTAGGCGATAGAGTATGGCTCTCGACAAGGGACCTTCACATGAACCTTCCGTGCCGTAAACTCACTCCCCGTTATATAGGTCCCTTTCCCATAGTGTCTCAAATAAACCCCGTATCCTTTAAATTGCAACTCCCCTCTCACTTACGCATTCACCCTGTCTTCCATATCTCTCTTCTTAAACCAGTGACCCGGGGACCGCTGGACGAAGGTGTGGCGGAACCAGCAACCCCTGGAGCGGTGGAGATTGAGGGCGCTCCGGCGTTTCGAGTCAGTAAACTCCTAGATTCCCGGAGGAGAGGGGGTTCCCTCCAATATCTGGTGGAATGGAAGGGGTACGGCCCGGAAGAACGGAGCTGGGTGCCGGCCAAAGACATCTTACATCCAGAACTATTCACAGAATTCCACCAGGAAAGGCCTGAACGCCCGGCGCCACGACGTCCGGGTCGTCCCCCTCACCGGCCATCCCATCAGGTTGGTGAGCCTCGACTCCCTCCGGTAACACGGAGACAGCCCTCACATCCCCTCCTGGGAGCCGGTCCTGGGGGGGGGGGGGGGGGGGGGTACTGTAACATCTGTACCTCCACAGCTCAGGGGAATAAGATCAAGTTCCCCGGATTACTGAGTTGATACTTTGTCCCCACCTAGTGTGTCTATGTATGTACTACCAGCACTTAAACACTAAACACGAACACCTGTGATCTCCTTGTGTGTCTGACTATTTATTCAAGTCGAACCCGTAGAGCTTCGCCTGTTCACTGTTGTGCACCCGTCTTGTCTTCACCAGGTTTTTTGTCTACATGTTGTGTGAAACGTTCTGTCTCCTCTCCCCGTCTCACTCCCAGGACTGAGCGTGTCTGCAGGTGAGGATCCGTGGAGGAAAGGAATATCCCTCACTAACCGCATGGACTTTGCAAGTGCTTTATTTTCGTTATCGTTCGCCTCACGTGCGAGACCCTTTCAGTTCGCCCACCTGCAGACCCGGCCTGGGAGATCAGCTCAGGACCGCAGTGCGCGCCCTGTGACTTTGTGTGTATTGTGAAAAAAGAAATAAAAAAGGATTATACTTTGTGAATACGGAATCTGCATCTGCGTCTAATTATTCCCCAGGAGACATGACAAGTAGAAGTTATGAGCAGATTATATTCCAGATTATAAACGAATTTTTCGCAATTTTTGCCAGCATAGCATGCGCTAAACAGTGGGCGTGTCTTAAATCAACGGCTGAACTGAATTTATTGAAACTTTTGCAGTACTTAGATCTCTGCCTGAAGTTTAACCTGCACTATAAATTAAATCAAAATGTTGAGTAAAAGTGATGTTATGAACAGTTATGTGTCGGATTTAATAATCTACTTTAAAATAAGCTACTAATGCGCTACTGTCTCAATGTAAACAAAAACCTGCATGAAATAAATTAATAAATTAATTTAAAAAGCTAAACTAAATATTTTTTAACAATGTCAATTGTTAAATGCGTTATACAAATTAAATTGAATCGAATTGAATTTTCTTCATGGATTTGTTCATATTTTCATTTTTGCTGAAATAACAGCGGTGAAGTGAATTTGGCTGGAGTCATTTTAAATAAAAAAACTCATCCTTATCCGAGCTACTTTGTCGATTTCTCATCTGTGATTCACTCTCTGATTACCGAACAGGGAGTGTATTTGGCTGACGATGAAAGAAGAACAACTTAGTGTAAACAAGGCATAAGATTCTTTTGACTCCTTTGTATTAATAAGTTAGACAGAGAGTTCTGCTGTACAAACAGACAGACAGACAGACGTGTAGGGGGGTTTCAAACTGAAATACTACTAATAATAATATCATTGATTACATTAAAGGTCAGCAGATTATTTTTAGTTTTAACTCTTTCTACAAACTCTTTTCTGATCAACGATGGATGCTAGCTAGTGTTAATATGCGTGATGTTTATCTTTGTTGGACACAAGAGTCTTTAGATCTTTTATACTTGTCATTTGCTTCCTGGTAGAGTCTCTGATCCATGTCTTCTTTCCTAAGGATCTCATTTTGATGGATGTTCAGAGTGTTGGTTGGTGTCATTTCTGATTCTTACTGATTGATGTATTTTGACAATCTTGTTTGTACTGTATAAAATGAATAACTATTCTTGCTATCTATATTTCCATCCATCCATCTTGTGCATCATGGTATGGTCAAACCTAAATTTATTATTTCTCATTAAAATAAGATTAACCTTTATTGGCCCACCAACAGGGAAATTCACATAGTTACGGCAGCAACAGTGGAGAAGAAGAAGAAGAAGAAGAAGAAATTGTAATATGGTTTTTACACTATGGACAGCAAATAGACGCTACACAATAAATAAAAACTGAGATCAGTGCTCGCTGTACAGGCTTACAGCAGAAGGAAGAAAGGACCAATGGTAACGCTTCATCACACACCTTGTGCTCTCATTGTCTTGTGTATACTGTAGGGTGGTAGTCATTCTCCAGCAGGAATGCTAACTTGGCTAACATCCTCCTCTTAATAAGTTTGTCTAGTCTCTTCCTGTCTGCAGTCGAGATGCTGCTGCCCCAGGAAACCACTCCAAAGAAAACGGCTGATGCCACCACTGTATAAAAGAATGTCCTCAGAAGTGCCTTCTTCCTTCCAAATGCCCTAGGTTTATTTATAAAAATCCACTCTCTCAATGTCCATTTCCTGGATGTTCCCTGGTGTTAGTGGTGTTAATGTCTGCACCCATGGAAATCACCAGGTTTTCGGACTTCCCTGCATTGATTTGGAGGTGGTTTTGCCGGCACCAGTCCACAAAGTCCTGGATCAGTTCTTTGTCCTCCCGTTATCCTCTTCTGAAATGAGGCTGACGATCGCAGAGTCATCAGAGAACTTCTGTAAGAAACCGTTCAGTGAACTGCACATGAAATCTGCGGTATAGAGGGAAGAGGAACAACGCTAAGACAGTTCCTTGAGGGACCCTTGCACTGCAAACCAACATATCAGACACACAGTCTTGTATCCTGGACGAGTGGTGAGAATCCAGAAATCAGTGTGATAAAAGGGCATGTGCTCCAACTTGTCCCTCAGAACCTTAGGCTGAATGGTGTTGAATGCACTGGAGTGCAAATATATATGATTGTGTCATGAATAAATGATTCTCACAATGTTCCTAGGCTTCTCCAGGTGAAATAGGCTTCTCCAAGTAGGCTTCTCCATTGAAGCACTCTGTGAAATAGGCTGATGATAGTATCAAGTACCCCAATACCAGGTTGGTAGGCGTGGGCCTATAGATGAGCTCACCAGATGGCGGAGATAGTCAAGACACGAGCATTTCTAGTGTCTTCATCAGGTGTGATTTCACGGCCATCAGCCTGTAGCTGTCCTTTGGTTGTTGAGTCATTAGTACCGGTACCACACATACCACAAGTTTTATTCTCCCCTTCCCCCTCGTGGTACTCTCCCCTGCCCTAGGCTCATGTTGAACAAATGCCAACAATTCCACACAGCAGCTCCGCACAGAACTTAGGAGCCTGAACCTGATGCTATCAGGACCTACAGCCTCCCTCACCTTAATCTTTCTGAGTTCCTCCCACAGTTGGGGTGTTGTGAGGGGGGGGGGGAGGGGGGGGGGGGTCTGAGCTCTGGATTGTGTTAGGGGAGCTGGGCTGGCTGTTGACAGGAAATCCATGGGGGGATGCAATGGGCTGAGAGTCATGGAGATGGAGGTAGGAGTGGGCGATGAAGCAGGTCAGTTCTAGGGAGCAAAGGGGGTTAAGAGGGGTTAAGGGGTGGTTTAAGCAGAGATGTCTGTGTGGGAGGTAGCGCAGGCTATATGATCAAAAAAAAATAAATAAATAAATATATATATATATATATATATATATATATATATATATATATATATATATATATATATATATATAAAGATTACCCACTTACCAGATCTCCTACAACCTAGAAGTCTGGCTTCAGACCCGAGTTAGTTTTCACTTCACTTACATTGTTCTGGTGCAGCTGTCTTTCTCACTCACTCTCTCATCATTTATACCACTTTAACCTGTTTAATAAAGAGGAGGGGTACAACCTGGATAGGGTTCCAATCCATTGCAAGGCACACACACTCACAGGCTTGTTCACACAGTACAGGCAATTTGGGAACGCCAATTAGCCTAATATGTGTGTCACTGGACTGTACAGAGTCGCAGGGAGAACGTGCAAAATCCATGCACACAGACCCGAGGCAGAAATCAAACCCGGACCCCCTGAACCACCACTACCTTACTCCTGTATTCAAATTTTATTTGTCACGTAAAGAACCACACACAGTATGACATGCAGTGAAATGCTTATATGACTGTCCATAACCTATAATAGAGAAATTACACAGAAAAATAGAAATACACTACAAATTTTATTATTTTTTTTAAGAATCCCCAAAAATACAATTTAATTAAAGAGAGAATTTACAATAAACCAAAAGTAAAACTGGAAATTAGTTATGAAACAAAATAGAAATTTTTAATTAAACTGGAACATGATTCACAATCATGTTAGCAAAGAGGGTATAAAGTATAAAAGTATAAAAATATTTTGTACAGGGAGTAAAAAATAATAAACGCTGTGCATCAGCAGAAATGTGATAAAGTACATAAAGTTCTTGATAGTCTTCCAATATGCAAATGAGCTGTGTGTAAACAAAAGAATGAACAAGGTGTGAGGAATGTGTGTTAGCAGGTATGCAGGGTGTGTGTGTGTATGTGTGTACTGTTTGAGCAAAGTAATTTTGATCAATTTAACCCTTGAGGTTCAGGGCACGGATAGCCTGCGGGAAGAAGCTCCGCCTCATCCCGTCTGTGAAGACCTTCAGGAAGTGGAAGCACTTTCCTGACTTCAACAGGGAAAAGTGTCCATTGTTCAGACGACTGAGAGTGCAGGTCAGGTAGCTCAATGCGGATGCTGCACTCAGCTGATCGCACCACCCTCCGCAGAGCTCGTCCATCCTGTTCATGGTGCTTTTCCCAAACACAGACTGTGATGTTTTTTACATCAGGATGCTGACTGTGTTGCAGGGGTAGGCACCTTGGAGAGCAATCTGAGGTTTAAATTCAAATTCATATTCATATTTTATTTGTCACATACAAACCCATACACAACATGACATGCAGTGAAATGCTTATACAACTGCCTGTGACATACAAAGTATGCTTTCTCTTCGAGAAAATAATTGCACTGGAGAGTACAGTACAATAAAAAATATAGATAAATTGTACTGTAGGCAGCACGGTGGTGTAGTGGTTAGCACTGTTGCCTTGCACCTCCAGGGTCCGGGTTCGATTCCCGTCTCTGTGTGCCTGGAGTTTGCATGTTCTCCCCGTCCTTGGTGGGTTTCCTCCGGGTACTCCGGTTTCCTCCCACAGTCCAAAGACATGCAGATAATTTTAACCAGCGTTATCAAATTGCCCGTAGTGTGTGAATGAATACAGTATGTGAGTGTGTGTGTGTGTGTGTGTGTGTGTATGTGTGTGTGCCCTGCGATGGATTGGCACCTTGTCCAGGATATACCCTGCCTCGTGCCTTACATCTCCTGGAATAGGCTCCAGGCCCCCTGGCAAGCCTGTATACAGGATAAAGCGGTATAGATGATGAGTGTAGAAATCAAGCAGGATTAATTACAGACTGTACAGAAGGAAACTACTGTACAACCTCTGAGAGTGCAGTTAGTCCTCATTTATGTGAAAAATGTGAAAAAGCAGAACAGGAAAAAAAAGATGTGTAATGTAAACCATCTGAGCAATGATGTTAGTAAAGATGCTGACTGGTCTTCTTCATGTGAACGCTGCAGTACTGGAAGCTGTCCACTCTCCTCACTGGGGTTCTGCTGATGATAAGCGGCTGGTTTGCTTCTCTCCTGCTGTGTTCTGAAGTCCACTATCACCATCTCCTGATGTTCTGAAGCCCACTATCACTAACTCCTGACGTTCTGGAGGAGGCTGTTCTTCTGGCCTCATCAATCCTCCAGGTATTTACTTTCCTTTTCAGTGGTCAGGTCCATTACAGCAGAGTCCATCAGAGTTGTTTTGTGAGGTTTTTGGTGCACATGTTGTTGTTGTGGATCTGCGCTTGAAAAACTGAAAAAATCCGGAGCAAACAGCTGTTTTTATTCATCCTATCAAGTCAATTGCTGTGATTCCAAACAGGTGTGGAAAATACTGACTATGTGACGCTGTAGGCAGGCAGCTGTTCCTGCTGAAATTGTTTAACAATAAAGAATGTGGCTGGGTGATGTAGGTGTGTACTTACCAACTATCATATTGTAATTGTTTTTTAATTTTAATAGTAGCGTGTTTGTTACAATTTTAACGCTTTATTGTTAGATTTTCACTTTGATATTGTTATGTAGTGTGTGTATAGAATAGCTTTAAAAAGAAAAAGCTTTATTCTATCCGTCTAATCTAATTCTAATCCAGTTTAAAGGCTATGGAAATAGTTTAAAGGTGTGTAAAGGTTTAATAGCTGGTTGGGTTTATTACAATAAAGTGTTTATACCGTGTGTGTATAAACACTTTATAATAAACCCAACCAGCTATTAATCATTATGCTATAGAGATGTGTGTTATTATTGTACTATTCAGAAAACATAATCTACTCATTCCAATTAACACTTTTGAATCGGTTTACACGCCAAACAGAGTTAATTTAGGTCATCATACAGCACTTATTCACTATAGTCCAGGTAATTTCCTTGTTATCTCTGAAACCTCATGTCGAGCTACATGTACAGGAAAGGAAACCTTGTCATAAATCTAAAATAAGATGTTTTTTGAGTGAGCTCCCGCTTCAGTAGAGGCAAAAGTGCCTGAGAAAACAGCCTGCTGTGACGCCTGCCTTCTCAGTATTGCTCTTCACTAAATCAACCCCAGCTGCCAGGCAGAGGATGGTGCTGATCAGCACAGAGCTATAAATATCATTAAATAGAACCGAAAATCTCTTCATACCTGCTGCCTGGATGGCTTGTATCAATTTGATCGAGATTTATTCCTGAAGTGTCCTTAAAGGTGATGTTTCAAACCGGTACAAATATTTACTCCCTGGTACCTAAGAACATCTGTAAATGACATTAATTACACATCACGTGGACCATCGATATCTAATTAAACAGGATACCACAGTTTCCTTTTGTTCCACTGTTGACCTTACTAATAACCTTTTCAAATATAAATGTATAAATTTATGGGTCAGGGTCATGTGAAAGGTTATGTTTACACTCAAGAATCATAGGAACCCTTTTAAGCATGTTTACTCGTGTAGAAATAAGTGTACACAGATCAGTAATATACTTAGACAGGAAACAGCACATGATCAAACTAGGAGAGAAGAAAAGATGAAAAGTTAAGTTTAAGAAATGAACAAATATGACGATGTTACATCATAACAGGTAATAAGTTGCATTTTATGTGATCTGAGTTATACATATTTTCATTCTAACAGATTCCTGCTGTATTAATGAGCTCATTTTGATACCAAGTTTATTACTGGATCATGTCCAATTGTTGAGATATGTTCAGTTTGTTTACAGGAAGCGCTTTGGGAAAGATACTATTTTTAGAATATTGAAATGAGGATTCTGTAATGGAGAAAGAACGAGGGAACCCTTAGGCTCATTTTGACACCAGGATTTCCCTGCTACCCCTAAAAATCACTTCGCCAAGGTTAATATCCCTTAAAACTCAAGTGGCACAGATCTGTGCCGGCAACATTGCAGTGGTCAATGATGGTTTAAAACAATATACAGTATGTGCTTACAGTATATGGAGGCCTTGCCGCTGTGTGTTAATGAGGAGGCTTCAGACATCAAACTGTGCATTTGGGTTTTTAGATATGTCAGGTAGAAAGAAAGTTATGATTACTTTTAAAATGTGTAAATTATTGAAAATAACACACTCGAAAATAACCAGAAAAACATGTGATTGTGTGTATCTGTGCTATTTCTTTTCCTGTGGGTGATCATGAAAATACCATTTTTTTTAACAATTCTTGAAGAAATTGGATTGGATGCACTCTATTGGCAAAACTACCGTAACTTACTATACAGTATGTGATCTATGAGAACGCAACATTTCCGAACATATTGTATGTCGAGTCCTATCTTTAATTCGTGATCGCATGACTGCACTAATGCCCTTCGCCGCTCAGTATTTGATGTCAAACTAGTACATCTGTGACTGCGCAAAAGTCCCGTTTTGACTCGAACGGACCTCATAATTGTCAGACATTGATTTGTGATCACGTCTGTCACTAATGCTCTTGAACTCTCAGGTTTTGTTGTTCATTGTTTTTTTTTTTCATTAAGTGTGCAGTTTTAAACATATAAAGTGTGAAAAAGTAAAAAATTGTTTTACAGTGTTTATATTTATATCTGTATTATATTTGTATAGCAGGTGATTATATAGATAAATAAAGGGTGCTTTTAATCTCATAACTGCATTCTGTTATTCTGCAAAATCAAAAGTCCCGGTTTGACTTGAACACCCCTAACTGATTTATTTCAAATTTTCAATTATTCAATAATCACCCAAATAATACTCCGTCTTTGCCTGATTTGTTCTAGTGTGAGATTGACCACGCAATGCTCTGATCATGTGAATTTGCTCACATGCTGTTAATTATTTTCTCAATTCCGCATAGAATGTAGTGAAATATTAAAATTATAAATATATTTTTTTCTTTTTGGAATGAGCTTCCAACTACATTTTGTAAATGAAAACGAGCGCTGACATGATTAAGAGATCTCCCACCCCCCCACCTACCCACCCCCCTTCGTTTTCCCTTTACGGCATGACCACTTCAGGTTCAAATCCAAGTACACTTTCATACACAGAGCCAGATGAAATCAAACACAGTCATTGTGTTACACCCCTAATAGTAATAATACTTCCCAGTATCGTGTGCCAAACTTTCTTCTTTTAGTTTTGGTATGCAAGATTCAGCTAGTTGTTTAATTTTTTCCTCTTTGTAGAAAACTGTTGGAATCCTGAAGCTGGAAAGGCGTGTTTGGTCTGTTTTCATTTCTTCGGTATTATGTCTTGTTCTTTCCTGGTGTGTATCAACTTTCCAAAATTATAAACACAGACAGTATATCAGCTGTGCAGAGAGTTCCAGATTTCTATTAAGGACATAGAAATAGAATAGAATAGAATAGAATAGAATAGAATATATTTATTGCAGCATGTGGAATGTCCAATGAAATTAGCTGCTTTACACAAATTACACTTTTACATACTACACGAATAACGCAAAAAACAGTTAAGCCTATTTCACTAAAATTCACTCATATTGTAGTAAAAGGTTACATATATTGCACTTTACCCATATTGCTCATTGAATGACATATTGCACAAAATCCACGTATATTGCAGAAAATAATTGCACCGAAAGATTTCACTGAGCGTTTAATGCTTGTATTGGTCTTTGGTTAAAACTGTTCTTCAGTCTATTTGATCTGGTTTTGATTGTTCTGTACTGCCGGTAACAGTTAAAACAGAGGGTGACCAGGGTGAGACGGATCTTTAATGATACTGCTAGCTTTACTGAAAAAGCGGGAATTATGCAGTTCCCCCAAACAAGAGGAGAGGGCACCCAGTGATCTCCTGGGCAGAGTTAATTATCCTCTGGAGCTCTGGAGGAACATATTACTCTGAGCCAAAAGAAAGACAAGCTATAAATAAAGAATGGTACAAAAACATCCTCCGAGAGCAACCATCCAAGAACAGTTTGGTGATTAATAATGCCTCTTCCAGCATGATGGAGCACCTCGCCATGAGGCAAAAGTGATAACTAAGTGGAACAAAACAGGAAACCAGGAAACTCCTCAGACCTTAATGCCATTGAGAACTTGTGGTCGATCCTCAAGATACGAGTGGACAAACAAAACCCCACAAATTCTGACAAACTCCAAGCAGTAATTATGTAAGAATGGGCTCCATCGATCAGGATAAGGCCCAGAAGTTGATTGACAGCATGCCAGGGTGATGCAGAGGTCTTGAAAACAAGGATCAACACTCCAAATATTGACTGTCTGCATAAACTTATTGTAATTGTCAATAACATTTATGAAATGCTTAAAATTATACTTCAGTATCGTGCCATAGGTACAGTGACTCAATGGTTAGAACTGTCACCTTGCACCTCCAGGATCCGGGTTCGATTCCTGTCTCGGGGTCTGTGTGTGTGCATGGAGTTTGCATCTTCTTCCCGTGCTTGGTGGGTTTCTTCAGGGTGCTCCGGTTTCCCCCCCACAGTCCAAAGACATTATTGGTGTCTAATTGGCTAATTGGTGTTCCCAAATTGCCCTTAGTGTGTGAATATGTGTGTGTGTGTGTGAATGTTTACCAGAGGTCCTACTGTGGTTGCAAAAATGGCAATAAATACAGTGGTCACCATAACACTCCTTTGCTTACAAACACATTTCGACTAATCAGAACGCAGAATTAAACAATGCTGCGGTATTTGAGTCTTAAACGTGTCCTCTGGAGTTTGTCCTAAATACATATTCCAGTTTCCTGCTCAGTTGTGAGGTCAGGTGTGTGTATATTTGCCTGACCCATTCCCTTTGTTAAACAGGGTCAATGCGTAAAGCTCTGCTCCTTCTTCAGAGCCAAATGGAATTTGTTTACATATTACCGTCGCCTAGAACACTCTGTAACTCTAAGCCGTGACTTTTATCCCTGACCTTCCCTCCAGTTACGCTGGAATGGAGATTTAACTAGCGCTAATGTTCCTCTTTATTGTGGGCAGGAAGGTGAGTGAGGTAAGATATTGGGTCGTAGAGGCGGATAAGGGACCCTGCAGCATTGACTCGGCCCTGATTAGGCCGCGCTTTTGTGCTTTAATAGAATTTCTCGCCGCTCAGTCACGTCACCTCGCCGTTCAGTTCTCGTTCTTCACAAAAGCGTCTTTAGTGATGCATTCTTCCTGTCAGAACTCAATTGTGACGGCTGGTTCGGAACAAGGTGTTCGTCTTGAAAAGGTTTATTACAAGATTTCATCCTTTATTAAAATGTTCCATACCTCACCACTAGATTCTAAAGGTGTTGATTGATTTTTATAAAAGCTGATGATATGTTTAATGCACTTTATCATTTCTACAGAAACCACTTACCCAAGGAGTGAGTAAACCTAATGGAGTGTTTATGTGGTTTATAAAGTTTTTCTTTCCTGCAGAGAGAGGTCTATTAATATCATATTTATGGACAGAGTCTCAGCTCTTTGTCTCAATCAGGATTAAAGTGTTATGTTTTCCACCAGTGGACTTTTTCTTTGTTGTATTAAGAGGAAATGACCTCCTGTTCTATATCTGCCATAACTACAGTGATAACAGGAAGGAACTTGTTTCATGGACACTTCACGCATACTGTATGTTTCTACATTTACAACTACAGCTCTGGAAAAAAATAAATAAATAAGCGAGCACTGGAATTTACTCCAGAAAACTTCTGAGTTGTTTGCATTTTTTTTTCTTTGTTTGTTTCTTTTTTCTTTTCCTTTTTTGCAAAAAGAGTGATATAAAGTTTCCCAACAGCAATGTGAAAAACTGGTGGAGAGCCAAAATGCATGAAAGCTGCAATTCTAAATCAGAGTTATTATTCCACAAAATACTGATTTCTTTATGTCATTTAGCTGAAGTCATTACCACGATTTGTTTACAAATTTTTAGCATTTTTGTTTAATTTGAGTTATTAAAGATCTGCACATACCGCATGATCTTGGGTTAATATTGATGTGTTGTGATGATATTTAAAGTCATTTCCTTTAAATATACACTCTAAATAACAATAGTTATATTTTTGATTTAGAAGAAATATTGTCGGCAGTTCACAAAAAATGGAATTATTTTTTGCCCCAGAGCTGTATATTAAATATAATGAGAAAAAAAATTGAAAATATAAACTACTACAATATCAGCACATTGTTTGTGGTAAGAGAGTAACAACAGCTTTTGGGGTGTGTGAGGGAGGGAGGGAGGGAGGGAGGGAGGGAGGAAGGTATCTGATGTCATAAAAAGGAAAAAATAAGAAAAATACAAATAGAAAAAAGGAAAGAAAGACAGAAAGAAAGACAGAAAGAAAGCTACCTGATGTCATATAAATAAAGAGTAAAGGAAAAAATGAAAGAAAAGAAAGAAAAGCGAGAGAGAGAGAGAGAAAGAAAGAAAGCTGGCATGTCATGAAACAGAACAGAAGGAAGGTGTCACACACACTTGTAATGCGACCGGCACGAGGACCCGGAAGTAGTACGGTCGCGATTCAGGAAGCATAAAAGGAGACAAAATGGCGCTTCACATCGCTCAGTCATTGAGTTCATCTATGCCTTCACTAACGCTTCACCGACGATTTCGTGAGTACTCACCTATTCAGGTTGCTTCCTTGATTGAGTGTGTGTTGCTAGAACGCGGGTTTATTTGTGTAGATCCTTGCTCTTTTTGTAAGAGAGTTCTAAGAGTAAACGTGTGATTATCCTGCCTACTCGCGCTACTTCCACGTTTGGGTTTACCGTCCACGCAACACGGGCTAACTGCTAAGGCTGTCGTCCATCGGTTGCTCGTGACAGAATGACTGAGCGCAAAGCAGTAAACCCAGCGGAGTTTGCTCGACCCTCCGCGGGGCGGCTGTTCAGTCGGCTGTTGCCACGCCGCCCGCAGCGGCTGCAATTAGCCATGCAATTAGGACACGCCTCCTTGAACCCTGCAGAGCAGAACTTCGTTTCAGGGAGGGACTCTGCGCCTATTGTGGGTCGGCAGCGCACCACAGAGCTAGATGCTCTTCACGCCCGGGAAACAAGCCCCTCCATCTCGCCGCCACCACACGCAGTTTCTCGCGCCTCATGGTTCAGGTACACCTCCAATTTGGCCACAAACGAGTCCAAAGCTCCGCGTTCATCGACTCCGGTGCCGCCGGAAACTTTATTGACTCCACCTATGCCAAGAGATTGGGGGTGGAAACTGAAGCGTTATCCCAGCCAGTTCGAGTGACATCTGTCGACGGTCGGCCGCTCTCCTCCAGCCCCACCACCACCCAGACTCGACCCATCACCCTCACCATTGACCAACATCAGGAAGTAATCCGCTTTCACCTCACCTCCATCTCTTCGACACCCATCATCCTCGGATATCCCTGGTTGCTACAGCATGATCCTCTCATCTCCTGGTCCCAAAATCGGATCCTGCAATGGGGGCCGACCTGCCTCGAACTCTGCCTACAAACGCAGGCTGAGACGTGCTCTAGGGAGTCCGAAGCCCTCAATGTTGACACCAACGCCATCCCCACTGCGTATCGAGACCTGGCTGAGGTTTTTTGTAAGAGACGCACCAACCACCTTCCTCTTCACCGCCCCTACGACCTGGCTATTGAGCTCCACCCTGGCTCCACTCCACCCCGCGGCCGTCTATATTCTCTGAGACCACTGAGACGCGGGCGATGGAGGAGTATGTGTCCTCCGATCTCCGTCAAGGTACTATCCAACCCTCCTCCTTGCCCGCAGCCGCGGGGGTTTTTCTTTGTAAAGAAGAGTTCGGGTAAATTACGTCCTTGTGTCGATTATCGAGGGCTAAACCACATCACCATAAAAAACCGACATCCGCTGCCTCTTACCAACTCAGCCCTGGACGCTCTCTCTGGTGCCACCATTTTCACAAAGTTGGACCTCCAGAGCGCCTACAACTTGGTGCGTATCAGAGAGGGCGATGAGTGGAAGACAGCCTTTATCACCCCTACGGGACAGTACAAAAGCCTGGTTATCCCCTTCGGACTCTGTAATGCTCCCGCAGCTTTCCAACATTTTATCAATGATGTTCTCCGGGACATGTTGGGGAAATGGGTATTCGTCTACCTAGACGATATCCTCATTTACTCCCACACCACTGAAGAACACATCCGACACGTCAGAACGGTCCTCAAGAGATTGCTCGCCCACCGGCTGTACTGTAAGTTGGAGAAGTGCGCTTTTCACCTGCGCTCCACCACGTTCCTGGGCTTTGTCATCTCGTCCCAGGGTGTGGCCATGGACCCACAGAAACTGGAGGTTGTACGTCATTGGCCCCTACCCAAGACTCTCTAACAACTTCAACGGTTTCTTGGGTTTGCGAACTTCTATCGTCGCTTTATCTGGGACAACAGTACAGTCACAGCACCATTAACCGCATTGACCCGCCCATCATCTCACCAATTCCAACTCAACTCCACTGCCGTCACCGCATTCCATGAACTCTGCCATCGATTCACCACCGCTCCAATTCTCCTCTATCCAGATGCTGAGCGACAGTTCGTTGTGGAGGAGGACGCCTCAGAGGTGGGCGCTGGGGCTGTTCTCTCCCAGCGAGGTCCAGACCAGAAACTACACCCTTGTAGTTTCTTCTCCAAAAAATCTGACCCCACTCAGCAGCGATACGGGGTAGGGGACCGCGAGCTGCTGGCCATAAAGTGGGCATTGGAGGAATGGCGACACTGGCTCCAGGGCGCCAGAGAACCATTTATCGTCTGGACCGACCACCAAAACCTCATCACCATCAAGAACCTAAAACAACTTAACCCAAGGCAGGCGCGATGGGCTCTATTTTTCGAGTCTTTTGCTTTCCACCTATCCTACCGCCTGGGGTCAAAGAACATCAAATCCGACGCCCTCTCCTGACAACATGAGGGGGACGCTCCCCGGGCGGACCCCGAGTCTGTCCTGCCACCTTGCAGAATTATCGCCCCGCTCCGTTGGGAACTGGAGACGAGGGTTCGCCAGGCACAGGCCACGGAGACCGAACCGGCAGGGGCCCCGCCTGGATGACTCTTCGTACCCAGGAACATCAAGGCTGACGTCATAAAAATGGGGCCACTCCTCGCCGCTGTCGGGGCACCCAGGCACACAGCGCACCCTCCAATACATTCAGCGCGCTTTCTGGTGGCCCTCAATGGCTAAGGACATCGAGGAGTTCATTCGGGCGTGCCTAGTGTGCGCCAGGGCCAAGACCTCCAATCAACCAACACCGGGGGAACTCCAACCACTTCCAGTCCCCCGTCGACCCTGGACGCATGTTGCCCTCGACTTCATCACGGGCCTGCCGGCATCCGAAGGGAAAAACGTCATCATGAGCATAGTGGATCGGTTCTCCAAAGCTGTGCACCTGGTGGCCCTCAGGGGGCCCCAGTTCACTGCACGGTTCTGGAAGGGCTTCTGCCGTCTGATCGATTCTACCTGCAGTCTCTCCTCGGGCTACCACCCCCAAACGAATGGTCAGACGGAACGGGCCAACCAACAACTGGAGCGCTACCTGAGATGTTTCGTTGCCAACCGCCAGCGCTCCTGGGCCCGCTACCTCATTTGGGCGGAGCTCTCACACAACCTCCCCATTTCCTCCACCACGAAGCTGAGTCCATTTGAGGTATGCCAGGGTTTCCAACCTCCGATGTTCGAACATCAAGAACCGGAGGTTGAAGTACCCTTGGCCCAACAGTTGGTCCGAAGGTGCCGATGGTCCTGGATTCAAGCCAAGGATGCCATCCTAGCGCGCCAACACACACTACACCTCACAACATCGCTGTCGACACCCCCCGGGACGAATGTTCCGCACAAGTGACAAGGTATGGCTGTCCACGAAAAATCTACACCTCCACATGGAGTCCAAAAAGCTCTCACCCAGATTCATCGGCCCACATCACCCTCCGTGTCAATCCTGTCACCTACCGGCACCAGCTGCCTGTGGCGCTCCGGATCCACCCAATATTCCACATCTCGCAACTTAAGCCCTTCATCACTTCACCTATGGTTAAAGAGCTATCTGATGTCTTAAAATAAGAAGGAAGGAAAGAAAGAATGAGAGAAAGAAAGAAGGGCTATCTACCATCAAAGAAAGAAACAAAGCTGGAATATAATAAAACAAACAAAAGAAAGAAAGAAAGAAAGTAAGAATGAATGAATGAATGTGTCACGAACTAACCGAAGATGAACCAGAAGACTAGCAGTTAGCCCTGTAGCGTGGATGGTAAACCCAAACGCGGAAGTAGCGCGAGCAGGCAGGATAACCACGCTGGTTATTATTGGAACTCTCCCAAAGCGAGAGCAAGAGTTTACACAAATGGGTGACGTAGTGAAGGGTTTAAGTTGAGATGTGTGGAATACCGTGTGGATCCGGAGCGCCGCAGGCAGCTGGAGCCGGTAGGTGACAGGGTTAATCCGGAGGTTGATGCGGTATGGTCCGATGAATCTGGGTGATAGTTTCCGTGATTCAGTCTGCAGGTGTAGATTTCTTGTTGATAACCATACTTTGTCACCTACTTGGTACATTCGTCCCGGTGGGTGTCGACGGCGATGTTGAATGGTTTAGCGGGTGTTAGCAAGTCGGATGGCGTTGTTTGCTCGTCTCCAGAGCCGTCGACACCGGCGAACCAACTGTTGGGCCGACGGTACTTCAACCTCTGGTTCTTGATGGTCGAACATCGGAGGTTGGAAACCGTAGCACACCTCGAACGGGCTGAGGTTGGTGGCAGAGGATGTATGGAGGTTGTGAGACAACTCAGCCCATATGAGGTAGCGGGCCCAGGAGCACTGACGATCAGCAATAAAGCATCTCAGGTAGCGCTCCAGTTGTTGATTGGTTCGCTCCGTCTGACCGTTAATCTGTGGGTGGTAGCCGGAGGACAGACTGCAGGTGGAGTCGATCAGACGGCAGAAGGCCTTCCAGAACCGGGAGGTGAACTGGGGCCCCCTGTCTGAGACGATGTCCTTTGGGAACCCATGCAGGCGGACTACGTGCTCTAATATCAGCTCAGCTGTCCTTTTGGCTGACGGGAGACCGGGGAGGGCCACCAGGTGTACAGCTTTGGAGAACCGGTCGACAATGGTGAGGATGGTGTCTTTTCCTTCGAAAACCGGCAGGCCCGTGATGAAATTAACGGCAATGTGTGTCCAGGGCCGGCGGGGAACTGGGAGTGGCTGAAGTTCCCCTGGTGGTGGCTGGTTGCTGTCCTTGGACCTGGCACACAATGGGCACGCCTGCGTGAACTCGTCCACGTCCCTCCTCATATTTGGCCACCAGAAGGCGCGTTGAATGAAGAGTAGCGTGCGTCGCCTTCCGGGGTGTCCTGAAATTGGGGAGGAGTATCCCCATTGGAAGATGTCGGTCTTGATGGAGTCGGGGACATAGAGACGACCAGGCGGCACACCTGCTGGTTCGGTCTCCGCAGTCTGTGCCTGGCGAACCCTCGTTTCCAAGTCCCAGTTAATTGGTGCAAGGATCTTGGTGGGTGGTAGGACAGGCGCGGGGTCCGCCCGGGGGACGTCTTCTTCGTGCTGTCGTGATAGAGCGTCGGCCTTGGTGTTCTTAGACCCCGGGCAGTATGACAGGTGGAAGTTATAATTTTCGAAAAACAACGCCCACCGCGCCTGTCTGGGGTTGAGTTGTCTCAATGTGCGGATAGTTAGGAGGTTCTGATGGTCGGTCCAGACGATGAACGGCTCTCTGGTGCCCTGGAGCCAGTGTCACCATTCCTCCAAGGCCCACTTTATGGCCAGCAGCTCGCGGTCCCCTACTCCGTATTGCTGCTGAGTGGGGTCAAATTTCTTGGAGAAAAAACTGCAAGGGTGCAGTTTTTGGTCTGGACCTCGCTGGGAGAGAACAGCTCCGGCGCCCAAATCCGAAGCGTCCACCTCCACAACGAATGGTTTGGCAGTGGTGAAGTGGCGACAGAGTTCGTGGAAGGCGGAGATGGCGGTGGAGGTGAGATGGAAGGGGTGAGATGAGGGGCGAGTCAGAGCGGTTAATGGGGCTGCAACTGTACTGTAGTCCCGGATAAAGCGACGGTAGAAGTTAGCAAACCCGAGAAATCGCTGGAGTTGTTTGAGAGTCTTGGGTAGGGGCCAATGACTCACAACTTCCAGTTTCTGCGGGTCCATGGCCACACCCTGGGACGAGATGACAAAACCCAGGAACGTGGTGGAGCGCTCGTGAAAAGCGCACTTTTCCAACTTACAGTACAGTTGGTGGGCGAAGAGTCTCTTTAGGATCGCCCTGACGTGCTGGACTTGTTTGTTGATGGTTCGGGAGTAAATGAGGATGTCGTCCAGGTAGACGAACACCCAGCGGCCTAACATGTCTCTGAGAACGTCGTTGATAAATTGTTGGAATACCGCGGGTGCATTGCAGAGACCAAAGGGGATGACCAGGCTTTCATAGTGTCCGGTAGGGGTGATGAAGGCCGTCTTCCACTCATTGCCCTCTCTGATGTGCACCAAGTTGTAGGCGCTCCGGAGGTCCAACTTAGTGAAAATGGTGGCGCCAGAGAGGGCGTCCAGGGCAGAGTTGGTAACAGGCAACGGGTGTCGGTTCTTGATGGTGATGTTGTTGAGTCCCCGGTAATCGACACAGGGACGAAGAGTACCATCGCGTTTCTTCACAAAAAAGAACCCCGCGGCGGCAGGTGAGGAGGAGGGCCGGATGGGACCATGGTCCAGGAGATGAGTGGGTCGTGACGCAGTAGCCATGGGTGTCCCAGGATGATAGGTGGTGACGGAATGGAGGTGATATAAAGCTGGATATGTTCCTGATGCTGGTTAATGACGAGGGTGATAGGCTGGGTTCGGAGGGTGATGGGACTGGAGGAGAGGGGCCGACCATCAACTGATGTAATGGTTACAGGCTGGGATAAACGTCTTTACCCCCAGTCTTTTGACATAAGAAGAGTCAATGAAGTTGCCCGCGGCACCGGAATCGATGAACGCGGTACTTCCAACTCATTTGTGGTCAAACTGGAGGTGTACTTTTACCGTGAGACGGGAATCATTGGTCAAGGTGGTGGAGAGGGAGATGGAACTCGGTGAGCCACTCTCATTTCTCACCGGGTCTGCGCGTTTCCCGGTCGCAGAGGACAGATGGCTCTGTGGTGTGTAGCAGATCCACAATACGCACAGAGCCTCTCTCTGCATCGGCGTTCCCGTTCTGCAGTGGTTAAGGAGGCGTGCCCTAATTGCATGGGTTCCCCGGCTCCTGTGTTAACCACGGCGGGAGGTGGAGAACCGACGGGTCCGGTAGGTGGAGCAGTGAATGAGGATCGGGCTTCGGAGACTGGAGCTTGGGGGAAGAAAGTGGTGGATCGAGGAGCAGACTGATGTAATGGCATCGTGATGGGCGGCAGGGTACGAGGAGCTGGCTTGGGGCGGGCGAGCAGACGTTGGTCAATCCGGAGGGCGAGTTGGATTAAGCCCTCCAAGGTCGCTGGGAGCTCTCGTCCGGCGAGCTCGTCCTTTATACGCGAAGCCAGTCCTTCGTAGTAGGTCGTCCGGAGGGCGGAGTCTCCCCAGTCGGTCTGCACAGCAAGGGTACGAAACTCCGCGGTGTAACGGCTCACGGACGACCCTCCCTGCCATAGGTGATATAGTTTGGAGTCGGTCTCCACCTCAGGAGCAGGATGTTCGAAGGTGAGTTTGAGTTGGCGGGTGAATTCCGTGTATGAGTAGGCAACGTCTGAATCTGAGCGAAGAACTGCCGTGGCCCACTCAGCTGCCTGCCCGGATAGCAACGAGACGAGAAGAGCAATGCGCAGTCGGTCTGTGGAGTACCTGGTGGAATTGAACTCAAACAAGAGATCCAATGCGGTTAGAAAAACACTGCACTTCCCATCTGTGCCTCCCCATTTATCCGGTAAAGCCAGAAAAACATCAGAAGATGGGGAGGGAGTTGGCGGTGCAGCAGCCGCTACGATGGGCGTGGCAACAGCCGGCTGAGCGGCCGCCTCGCGGAGGGTTGCATTCTTCTGTCGCAGCTACGCCACCTCGCGGCGCAAGACCGCGACGTCTTGGAGCTCCTTGCGGAGAGACACGACTTCACCACGGAGCTGATTGATCAACTTGGTGTGCTGGTCAACCACATCGCAGAGGCGAGCAAACTCCGCTGGGTTCACTGCTGATGGCTCAGTCATTCTGTCACGAACTAACCGAAGATGAACCAGAAGACTAGCAGTTAGCCCTGTAGCGTGGATGGTAAACCCAAACGCGGAAGTAGCACGAGCAGGCAGGATAACCATGCTGGTTATTATTAGAACTCTCCCAAAGCGAGAGCAAGAGTTTACACAAATAAACCCGCGTTCTAAATACACACACCCAATCGAAAGCGAAACCCAAGAAAGTGAGTACTCACGTTTAGACGAGCGAAGCGTCGGCGATAGCATGGGCAAACTCAATGACTGAGCAATGTGAGGCGCCATCTTGTTTCCTTTTATGCTTCCTGAAACCCGACCTTATTACTTCCGGGTCCTAGTGCCGGTCGTGTTACGGGTGTGCATGACAGAATGAATGAAAAAAGAATGTGCTATCTATCATCATACAAAGAGAGAAAGAAAGAACTAGGTTTCTCCAAGTCCAGTTAAATCAATGCATTTTTATAATGTTTATTGTAAAACAAAATAAATAAATAAATAACAAAAATATTGATTGATTAAAGAGAGTATCAAGCAATTATTTCCATGGCGACCTGTTGGGGATTTCACCTGCAGTGGAAGTGTGTTCCTGTGTGTTTGTCTCTTGCTGTGGTGACTGGTCTTGGTGGCGACTTTATGACTGTCAGTAGGTGCTCACTGCCACGGCTGTAGATTTATGTGTGTGTGTGATAAATAATCTAGCGCTAAATCTGTCTTTAATTAACCTGGTATTGAGCTGAGGAATGTGTGTTGTGTCTCACTTTATATGCTACCTGATTAGACATGATGTGTGTGTGTGTGTATGTGCGTGTGTGTGTGTGGAATACATAACATAGAGAACTTTCTATCACCTGAGGCATCAGGACCAGAAGATTCAGTGCTCAGGTCCTCCGACTGAGTGAAACGCCAGTGATTTAAATGACACTAGAGGTGATTTCTGAGATCACTGAGATTGTTTAGAGTAATAAAGCTCATCAGTGGTGACGGCAGAGAAGAGCTGAACTACAGGAGCACTTGTGAGAACGTTCTCGAATAAGGTGTTGATTATATCCTGATGTGACACAGATCTTGGTGTAGATTACATATAGAGGCTGACAATACTGACAGATTAGATATGCATATACGGTATGGCCCTTGATTCGATTTTTAATTGCATGTATGAAGGCCGTTCAAGTCAAACCGGGAATGGCCGTGTTGAAATTTCCCCTGTATTTTCTTTAGGAAAGCAACCTGGAGGAGCTTTTTTTTTTATATATATAAAAAGAGAAAAATGGATTTGAATCCATTTTAACATGAGTGTGAAACGTAACAAAATGTAGAAAAGTCCAAAAACTTTCAGTGAGTTGTAGGTATATAGAGTCGTAGGTACATTACATACATTTAGGCATTTAGACAGATGGCCTTATCCAGAGTGACTTACATATTTATCTCATTACACAACCAACCAGTTGAGGGATAAGGGCTCTGCTCAAGGACCCAACAGCAGTAAGCTTGGTGGTTGTGCGGTTTGAACCTAGGACTTTCCAAACCGTAGTCCAATGACTTAACCACTGAGTTATCACTGACCTTGGTGATTACATCACAATCATAAGCACGTTGCACTATTTCATATGTAATGCGTAGCTAATTTGCTTTATGGGACAGAACAGGATTGTTAGAAAGGCCCCTAAGCCTTGTTGAAATTAAATGTCACAATTTTTGTTCCCCCATTTAAGGACTGTTGCTTACTGTAAATGTGACTGCTATTAGTGCAATGACTGTAAGTAAGGAATAGGGGTGTAATACAATGACACTTTCGAAATCTGTATTTTTTTTACTGGATAGAATTTCCCAAAACATGACCAAAATAGTCACTTAATTTAACCTAGCGTCCCTCTCTGACCAGACAGTTACTAATGACACAGTTCTCAGAAAACAAGCTGTCAAAGCTGTTAAAGAATAGCTGTCATTCCTATGAATTATTTAGTGTCTAAAAATGGAATCTAATTCATGGAAGAAATATTAAGTGTCAAAACTTAAGTAAAGGTGTAATTTTAGGTTTTATAAGAGAATGTTGTTTTGCTTTGTTTCTAGGCGACGTTCACTTTATCTGAGTAATGTGACTCAAGTCTGATTTTACCCCAATGTAAAATCTCTGAATGCATAAGTATGAAGCTTTATATATATATATATATATATATACCCTCACCTAAAGGATTATTAGGAACACCTGTTCAATTTCTCATTAATGCAATTATCTAATCAACCAATCACATGGCAGTTGCTTCAATGCATTTAGGGGTGTGGTCCTGGTCAAGACAATCTCCTGAACTCCAAACTGAATGTCAGAATGGGAAAGAAAGGTGATTTAAGCAATTTTGAGCGTGGCATGGTTGTTGGTGCCAGATGGGCCGGTCTGAGTATTTCACAATCTGCTCAGTTACTGGGATTTTCACGCACAACCATTTCTAGGGTTTACAAAAAATGGTGTGAAAAGGGAATAACATCCAATATGCGGCAGTCCTGTGGGCGAAAATGTCTTGTTGATGCTAGAGGTCAGAGGAGAATGGGCCGACTGATTCAAGCTGATAGAAGAGCAACTTTGACTGAAATAACCACTCGTTACAACCGAGGTATGCAGCAAAGCATTTGTGACCTTGAGGCGGATGGGCTACAACAGCAGAAGACCCCACCGGGTACCACTCATCTCCACTACAAATAGAAAAAAGAGGCTACAATTGGCACGAGCTCACCAAAATTGGACAGTTGAAGATGAGTCTCGATTTCTGTTGAGACATTCAAATGGTAGAATCAGAATTTGGCGTAAACAGAATGAGAACATGGATACATCATGCCTTGTTACCACTGTGCAGGCTGGTGGTGGTGGTGTAATGGTGTGGGGGATCTTTTCTTGGCACACTTTAGGCCCCTTAGTGCCAATTGGGCATCGTTTAATGCCATGGCCTACCTGAGCATTATTTCTGACCATGTCCATCCCTTTATGACCACCATGTACTCATCCACTGATGGCAACTTCCAGCAGGATAATGCACCATGTCACAAAGCTCGAATCATTTCAAATTGGTTTCTTGAACATGACAATAAGTTCACTGTACTAAAATGGCCCCCACAGTCACCAGATTTCAACCCAATAGACCAGCTTTGGGATGTGGTGGAATGGGAGCTTTGTGCCCTGGATGTGCATCCCACAAATCTCCATCAACTGCAAGATGTTATCCTATCAATATGGGCCAACGTTTCTAAAGAATGCTTTCAGCACTTTGTTGAATCAATGCCATGTAGAATTAAGGCAGTTCTGCGAAAGCGGGTTAAACACCGTATTAGTATTGTGTTCCTAATAATCCTTTAGGTGAGTGTGTGTGTATATATATATATATAACTGGAGTCACTGAGCATATACAGTATATTCGATATGTGGTCATGCTACTTAATGAGAACGGAGGATCAGAATTCTCCACAGTGCTGCAGTGCAGGGATTTTATTTTAATACAAAATCAATCAAGGACAGCAGAGAGAGCAGTCAGTGGAGGGAAAGTGAAATGGGTGATTCATATCATTTCATACTCCATATTTCAATCATAGTGCCAATGTCATACCCACACAGCATATTTTTATTCTTCTACATTTTGTATTTTTATACTTCACTTTCATTTGTACATTTATGTGTAATTTATATTATTCTATTTAAGTCCTATTTTATTTTGAAACTTTTGTATATTTGTAAATTCCTAGACCAACTTTTTTTTAACCTTTAGGTTAATTATATTCTCTAGAAATATTTTTCAAAAAAAAATTTCAATGTATAGAAATATTTTTATTTTAGGTCATAGGAAGTCATATAAGCATTTCACTGCATATTATACTATGAATGGATACTCTATGATGTGAAAAATTAAATTTCGAGACGAAACAGAAGACTAGCAGTTAGCCCTGTAGCGTGGATGGTAAACCCAAACGCGGAAGTAGCGTGAGTAGGCAGGATAAACAAAGGTGAAGTTGTGAAGGGTTTGAGCTGGGAAGTATGGAATACCGGGTGGATCCAGAGCGCTGCAGGCAGCTGGAGCTGGTAGGTGACGGTGTTGATTCGGAGGGTGATGCGGTATGGTCCGATGAATCGAGGTGATAGTTCGGCCCAGATGAGGTAGCAAGGCCAGGAGCACTGACGGTCGACGACAAAGCACCTCAGGTAGCGCTCCAGTTGTTGGTCCATTCCTGTCTGACCATTAGTCTGTGGGTGGTAGCCAGAAGACAGACTACAGGTGGAACTGATCAGACGGCAGAAGACCTTCCAGAACCGTGAAGTGAACTGAGGCCCCCTGTCCGAGACAATGTCCTTTAGGAACCCATGCAGGCGGATTACATGTTCTAATATCAGCTCGGCTCTTTTCTTAGCTGACGGGAGCCAGGGGAGGGCCACCAGGTGCACAGCTTTGGAGAACCGGTCGACGATGGTGAGGATGGTGTTCTTTCCTTCGGAAACCGGCAGGCCTGTTATGAAATCGACGTCAATGTGCGTCCAGGGCCGACGGGGGACAGGAAGTGGTTGGACCTCACCTGGAGATGGTTGGTTTACATCCTTGGCCCTGGCACACACTGAGCACGCCTGGACAAACTCACGGACGTCCTTGGCCATGGTGGGCCACCAGAAGGCGCGCTGGATGAACTGGAGGTTGCGACGCGTCCCGGGGTGTCCAGCAACGGGGGAGGAATGTTCCCATTGGGTGACCTCCGTCCTGACGGTGTTGGGTACATAGAGTCAACCAGGCGGCACACCTGCCGGTTCGGTCTCCACAGCCTGTGCCCTCGTCTCCAGATCCTAACGGAGTGGTGCTATGATCTTGGTTGGAGGTAGGACAGGCGGTTCCGCCTGAGGGACGTCTTCCTCATGCTGTCGGTAGAGGGCGTCGGCCTTGGTGTTCTTGGACCCCGGGTGGAAGTTATACCTTTCAAAAAATAGTGCCCACCGCGCCTGTCTAGGGTTCAGCTGTTTCATTTTCCGGATGGTGATTAAATTCTGGTGGTCGGTCCAGACAATGAACGGCTCTCTGGCGTCCTGGAGCCAGTGTCACCATTCCTCCAAGGCCCACTTTATGGCCAACAGTTTGCAGTCCCCTACACCGTATTGCTGCTGAGTGGGGTCAAATTTCTTGGAGAAGAAACTGCAAGGGTGCAGCTTCTGGTCTGGACCTTGTTAGGAGAGAACAGCCCCGGCGCCCTCATCCTAAGCGTCCACCTCCTCAACGAATGGCTTCCTTGCGTTGGGATGGAGAAGGATAGGAGCAGAGGTGAAACAGCGACAAAGTACGTGGAAAGCGGAGATGGCAGTCAGGATGAGGTTGAAGGGGTGAGAAGATGGACGAGTCGGAGCGGTTAAAGGAGCTGCAACTGTGCTGTAGTCCCGGATAAAGCGACGATAGAAGTTCGCAAACCCGAGAAACCGTTGAAGTTGTTTGGGAGTCTTGGGTAGAGGCCAATGACGCACAACTTCCAGTTTCTGCGGGTCCATGGCCACACTCTGGGACGAGATGACAAAACCCAGGAACGTGGTGGAGTGCTCGTGGAAAGCGCACTTCTCCAACTTACAGTACAGATGATGAGCGAGCAATCTCCTGAGAACCACTCTGATGTGTTGGATGTGTTGAACACATCCGGGAGTAGATGAGGATGTCATCAAGGTAGACGAACACCCATCGGCCTAGCATGTCTCGGAGAACATCATTGATGAATTGTTGGAATGCGGCAGGTGCGTTACAGAGTCCAAAGGGGATGACCAGGCTTTCATAGTGTCCTGTGGGGGTGATGAAGGCCGTCTTCCACTCATTGTCCTCTCTAATGCGCACCAAGTTGTAGGCACTCCGGAGGTCCAACTTAGCAAAAATGGTGGCACCAGAGATGGCATCCAGGGCAGAGTTGGTAAGCGGCAATGGGTGTCGTTTTTGATGGTGATGTCGTTGAGCCCCCGATAATCGACACATGGACGTAAGCCACCATCTTTTTTTTTTTTTACAAAGAAGAACCCCGCGGCGACAGGTGAGAAGGAGGGCCGGATGGTACCTTGGTGAAGGGCACTGGAAACATACTCCTCCATCGCCTGCATCTCGGTGGCGGATAGTGAGTAGTAGAGATGGCCGGGGGGCGGAACGGAACCCGGCTGAAGGTCGATTGCCAAGTGCGATGAGGAGGTAGGTTGTTTACAAAACACTTCAGCCAGGTCCCGGTAGGCTGTCGGGATGCTGTTGGTGTCGACCAGTGGGGGCCTCGGGGTCCCTAGAACACGTCCAAGCCCGGGTGTACGTCGTGCACGTCGGTCCCCACTGTAGAATCTGGTTCTGCATCCAAGATATGAGTGGGTCATGCTGCAATAACCAGGGGTGCCTAAGAATGATGGGAGGAGATGAGATGGAGGTGATGTAGAATTTAATCTGTTCTTTGTGTTGGTTGATGATGAGGGTGATTGGCTGGGTCTGGGAGGTGATAGGGCTGGAATAGAGGGGCCGACCATCAACAGATGTGATGCTTACGGGCTGGGATAACGCCTCAATCTTTACCCCCAGTCTTTTGGCATATGAAGTGTCAATAAAGTTACCTGCAGCACCGGAGTCGATGAACGCAGTACTTTCGACCCGTTTGTGACCAAACTGGAGGCGTGCTTGTACCGTGAGACAGGGAAACGTTGGTCAGGGTGGCGGAGTGGTGGATAGAACCCGGTGAGCCGAACATGTAATCCGCCTGCATGGGTTCCTAAAGGACATTGTCTCGGACAGGGGGCCTCAGTTCACTTCACGGTTCTGGAAGGTCTTCTGCCGTCTGATCAGTTCTACCTGTAGTCTGTCTTCCGGCTACCACCCACAGACTAATGGACAGACAGGAATAGACCAACCAACAACTGGAGCGCTACCTGAGGTGCTTTGTCGTCGACCGTCAGTGCTCCTGGCCTTGCTACCTCATCTGGGCCGAACTATCACCTCGATTCATCGGACCATACCGCATCACCCTCCGAATCAACACCGTCACCTACCAGCTGTCATTCTATCACGGGCATCCGGAGATGAAACAGAAGACTAGCAGTTAGCCGTGTAGCGTGGATGGTAAACCCAAACGTGGAAGTAGCGCGAGTAGGCAGGATAACCACGCAGGTTATTTTTAGAACTCTCTCGTGGCGAGAGCAAGGGTTTACACAACACAACCCACCTTCTAATAACACACACTGAATCAGGAAATAAACCCAAGAAGGTGAGTACTCACGAAAAGGTAGACGTAGCGTCGGTAGTAGCATGGGCAAACTCAATGACTGAGCGATGTGCGGAGCCATCTTGTTTCCTTTTATGCTTCCTGAGTCGCGATCGCATTACTTCCGGGCCCTCGTGCCGGTCGTGTTAGGAGTGCGCATGACAATTTGTATAATACCCGTCTAACTGACAAAGGATGATGTCACCCTCGTACGACACTCATTTGAACCGACAGACTGAGAATTTTAGTATATATAATATCCATATATAAATATATTATTTTAAAATAAAAGATGCACTCCAGGTTCTGTCAAAAACATTAATCCTAAGTCTTTGAAGCAGAAAGTGGCCGAGTAAATAACATTCTCTACTTTAGATTCATAGTAAGAGGAAGTGCTCATGGTATATTGGTTATAAAATCCTGACCTTTCTGTGATGATTTACTAACCGGCGCAAAGCACTGACATAGGAACTGTGTAGTTAATAATAAAAAACTTCAGATGCATAATGCAGGTATTATGCAGCTATTATAACACATCAGAGGCTTTTCATATCCAAATAATTTAATTGTGCTACGTCTCTAATGACACCGGCATCAGACTCCTTAAATAAAATGAATAAACACTGACACACAGCCTGGGCTAAATGGGTTTGAAAGAAGCCTTAATAAGGATTAATACTGCTTTAGTATTATAGAGTTAAGATGAAAATGGGTAAACCTACACACACACACACACACACACACACACACACATATATATGTATATATCAGAAGGATTTCATACAAGAAAGAGGTCCAGTAAAAGGGAACATGCATGTCCATGTGTCCTTGATGGACGCAAAGCTGATTAAATAGTTAAAGCTGTTCTAGAAATAAAACAAAAACTGATACATTGTAGTTCATAATCCAGAGAATTTATTTTTACGAATATATATACTATAGACCCCACAGAAGTTGGAAAATGCAGCACCAGGGACAATTCCTTTTTTGTTCGTAATTTCCTTTTGGATAATTAATTTTTCCTCCTCTCTCTCTTTTCTGCTAGCACAAAATGTTTCAAATATGGGAAAAAGAATAATGAGTTCTAATAATATATTTTTGGGGAGAACCCCACTGCTCAACATTTCCAAAGAGACTTGTTCTTGCTGCATTTTTTTTTTGTCAAGGTTAAAAAAACTATTTATCCCATCGAACATTAACAAAGGTTTGTCCTTGACTTATATTTCTCATTATTTCAAATTCATATACTGTTTTCATTTGGATTAATTAACCGTGGATGTTGCTTGTGCAGGATAACAGAACACAGTTATGAGAGTAAAAACTCATATTTATTATATTATATTTATTTATATTTACATTTATTTCTTGATATAATCCCCTGCTACTCTAATGCACTTATTCCAGTATTTCAATAGTGCTTGGATACAATCAAGGTAGAAAGTTTGCTCAGTATGCTGGAGCCATGATCGGACCGCTGATCTCCTGGGAATTCCTTTAATGGCCTAAACATGTCTAAAAGAACAGGGGGAGCTCAGTGATTAAGGACTACTGACTGGAAGATCCTAAGTTCAAACCCTAGCACCACCAAAATGCATCTGTTGGGCCTTGATCCTCAACCGCTCAGATGTATAATGAGATAAAAAATGTCACTCACGGGCTTCTATCAAACACTAATAAACGTAAATGTAATGCATATGTGAAAAGGGCTTAAAGTGAGGTCAGGTCTGTACGGGGAATGTGGCAATAACTTAGAGTTGAGATCCGGTAATGTGTAAGTACTGTTGGTGAATGATTGTGCATACAGTTCCCATAGACAGATGCATGTCTTCCGCAAGATGTAGAATTTTCATCAGGCGCTCCACTCACTGAATGTTCCCAACTGCAGTGGGCCCCTTTATCGGGATCGTCATTCTTTTCTTTTACCATGACTAAGAGTCTCATCATCACCATCAGCACCATCACTGTGCTTGAAGTTGATTTAAGTCTTCATTTACTAGAAATTTTATGAGTCCTGGTTTGACTTGAAACGTCCCTCGTAATTACTAAAAAAATTATTAATTGTAGTTACTTTAAAGTGAATAACTTTAAGCAGAGCCTTAAAGTCATAAGCAATGCGTTTTTTAAATATATATATTCCTAGATGCTAAGTGATGTTAGTTAGAAATAAATGGAAGTTTTGAATATGTTAGGTGATAGCCTTATGAGTTTGATACACTTTTTAGTTAATGAGTTGAGTTATCTAATCAAAATCTAATTAAAATGTGCTACAGCATGACGCTAGCTAGCTTGATAAAAATGGCTAAGAAGAGCAGCGCTTGTTTTAGCAGCAAGATAGCCTTAGCCACACAGCAGGAAGTAGGAAGTTAATCTGATTTTTATTAACTTCAATGGAAAAACCTCAGAATGAAGAATGATTCCATTCATTCGTTGCTTTTCATGGCACCATGCTGCTAGAAATAGGAACAAAATACACGGTAGTAACTCATGACTTTAGAGGAGATACTAATCTGTTGACTAGCATGCAATTCAAGAAGAGCAGCTTTTGTTTTTAACAGCATTCGAGCTAAAAAAAAAAAAAAAACAATTTGGCAAGCCTCACCAACAAAACACGGGAGACTAAATGGTTAATTTGTCACTTTCTGTGAAACATGCTTTTCTGTTTCTTAACGCGTACTGTAAATAACTAGAGCTATTTACAGTACTTTGCTAGTTAACAACTAGCTGCCAGGCTAGGATGTTCCATAAATGCTGTGATGCTAAAAACAGGTATGATGAAATACGCGGCTATAACTCATGACATGTGAAAACACGCTTTTCTGTTCCTCCAGAGGAAATAAAACAAGTTTGCTCCAGTGGTTACCAAGATAGCTGTCACAATAGGCTTTCCGTATCTATCTGAAATGCTGCGTGTTTAAAAAGAGAAGTGTGGGAAAATCCCATATAAGAGCTGGCAGTAAGGTATGAATCAGGAGCGTTCGCTATAAAATGTTTGCTTTGGCGTGCTGGTCTACTCTACATGCTGCTCTGGAGTTTGGATGACCTCTCTCAGAGCACTTAAAATACATATATACATGTGCAATCATGCAAGGTCTCTGCAGAATCAGTCCAAAATGAAAATGCAGAGAGCATACATTGGCCAAAGTCTGGGACAATGTAAGACGATGAGTGGAAGTGAGTTACAACATGAGGGTATTGGTTCAGAGATAAGTCTGAGTAAATCGTACTGCACGGTTGTTTCCACAACATCGCAGGACATTGATTTATTAATCTTTATGTGGAGTACCAGTCAGATGTGTCACACTGACATCACAGGGGAATGTTGTTATTGCTCGTGCTTTTAGAATTATATTAAGCTACACTACATGGACAAAAGTATTTGACCAAACCTGTTAATTTTTGAGTTCAGGTCCCTTTTCCCCAGTAAACAGTAAAAATCTTAATACTTCACCGTACCAAGACATCATGGACAGTTTAGGGAAGGCTCTTTTCTATTCCATGACTTCTATTCCCCAGTGCACAAAGCAAGAACTATGAAGACATGGTTTGATGAGTTCTGTGTGGAAGAACTTGACTGGCCCTAACACAGAGCCCTGACCTCAATCCCATCGAGCACCTTTTGGATGAACTGGAACAGAGATTGTGAGCCAGGCCTTCTCGTCCAACATCAGTGCCTGACTTCATAAATGCTCTACAGAACGAATGAGCACAGAAACACCCCAAAATCTTATGGACAGCCTTCCTTCCAAGAAGAGTAGAAGTTGTTATACGGTAGCTACAAAAGCAGGACCAACTCCATATTGAAGTACATGTATTCGGATACAATGTCATTGTAGGTTTGGCCAAATACTTTTGTCTATATAGTGTATCTCAAGCTATAAGTTAAGATATAACTTAAGACATGCACTCAAGATGGGCTTCTAGTCCCTAAAAAAGTGCTTTACCTTTTTTTCCTTCATAGTAAAGAGCTTCTAGAAAACACTTCTTATGTTCTTGTCTTACATTTCCCCTAGACAATGTTAAACTTCCCAGGCATCTCTTTTTTTGTTTCCCTTTTTTCCTCTTCACGCCCAATACTTCCTATGGTTCATTTCCCTCTTTTTTCTCCACAGATGTCCACACAGCGTACAGATGAGGAAACGAAAGAGCTGGACACGTTAAAGGACCAAAACACTGCTGCTGCATCACTCTGTTAAAGCAAAGATATGGCCAAGGGCAGCATTATTATATTATCAGCATGGCAGTGTGGGTCATATAAGATGCTGTTAAGCAAAGTGAAAATAGGCCGATATGTTAAAAAAAAGTTCACACTGTAATTCACAGAGGATAAATGACAAGGAGGATATTTTAAGGAGCAACCGTTTAGTTTAGTGCATTGCAGACATACTGGCTTTGAGCCACATGGTAAAAACCTTTTTTTCCGCCAGTACATACATATCTTATGAATTGAGTAATTTCACTTTCCAACAGACATTTTTTGCATTCTTTTCCTCAATGCTTGTGTTAGACACACAGAGCGTCCCTGGCTCACTTTCCTTAATGCTTGTTTTCATGACGAACTCATCCGTTCTGACTCTCACTGTTGCTTTTTAGCTAATATAGCTATTTAAACTAAAGACTACAATTGAAGTGGTTCCACATTGTGGTTAATTGAATTTTGTTGAACTGTGTTGCAGAGGGAGAAGAATCCTGTGTGTAGTATGTCAGGGCTGAGATGTTGCAGTGCTGTCTGTAGACACGTATCAATAAACAGGACCTTCATGTTTGGCCAAATGCTGCAGTAACGGTCAGAGTTCAGTCCAAATGGAGGATAATGCAAGAGGATGAAAGGAGGTCTTTTAATGACATGTGGGAGTTATTTTAAGAATAATAAATGTAAACACCACCCCAGTGTCAGTAAATTCCACTGCACTCCCATTCATGTCTAATAAGACTTCTGAAGTGTCTTGTTGCTGTTTTTCTTTTCTTTTGGCTGTCTATCAGTTTGAATATAGTCAAATCTATCCTGTATATACAGTATCATTATGAGTTGTACTGTACCATTATTTGATTAGGGGCCCCTGAGCAAGGCCCTTAACCCTCTCTGGTCCAGGTGAGCTGTATTATGACTGACCCTGGGCTCTGATGTGGAAAGAGGTTCACTGTGCTGTAATATTCTGCACATTGGACAAATAATGCTTAATATTTATGTCTGATTTTCTTTCAAAATGAAAAATTTTAATTGTTCCTTTTTATATCTATCTATCTATCTATCTATCTGTCTATCTGTCTGTCTGTGTTTCTGCCTCGAGCTCTGATTGGCTGTTTCCTGAACACGTGACTAGCCGTTGGGAACCGGAGGCGCTTAAATAGCGCGTGCTGCGCCGCATTAGGACTCAGTCGGACGTTCTTACCGGAGCGGAGTTTGCGCGCGGAGGCGCCGGTGTGGAGTGAGAGCGGGAGAGAGGAACACGGGACCCGGGAGAACACGGCTTACACAGACAATGGACGCGTTCAGGACAGTGCTGGCGCTGTGTGCGTGCTGTTTACTCGGACCGGTGAGTTTCACTCTGTGCGCGTGTGTATCTCCGCGCGCACTGAGTCACGCGCAGGGACTGAGTGTTAGAAATATCACTACATTCCCACGTGTGCGTGTGCTTTTTCATTATGAGACATAATGTTGTTGACATGCTTTGTTTAAAAATATTATTTAAAACATAAAAAGAAACACTTGTTATTTTCTGCTCTACTTAAAAGTTTGCATTAACATTAAAAACAGTCTATTATTATTATTATTATTATTATTAATAATAATAATAATAATACTACTACAAGTAATAATAATAATAATAACAACAACAGTAATAATAATAATAATAATAAAAATAATTGTCTTAGTGATTTCTGTTCCATCTTATAATGGAATCTTATTTAACAAATTCATTCTTAAATCCTGAATCCTGGATGGTGGTTGATCTGTAGTCAGTTTCAGGATCACTGGGTGTGAGGTGAGAATACACCCTGGATAGGACACCAGTCTGTCACAGGCCACCACACACTCACATTGTTGCTCTGCCACCAGAAAAACCAGAGAACCCTAACAAAACCAACACGAGCGTGGGGAGAACATGTTGATCTCCAGGAACCCTAAAGCCTCTTTGAGGCTGCACCTCGACACCTCAACATATATCACACTGTGATGTCTTTACTCGAGTCACCTTTATTTTCGACTGCAAACTTCCCTGTCTCCCCCTGACCATCCCATACCTCTGAACCTCCCGCACCATGACATCGCATCACGGCTTCAGCAGGAGCACCGTGCTGGATACAAGACGCTGGATACACTGCATTGAACTTTGTAAGACACTGAGAACACATGCTAGTGTAGTTTGTATTGGCATTAAAATGATGTTTAAACTATTGTTAAAGCAACATCCTTTTGTTCACATCAGCAAATATTAGCATTTCCCTTGGCACAGTAAGTCATGGCATAATTATTATGCTTCGTTTGGAAACGCTGGATCTAAACATGCACATAAATCATTCATTTTAGTTAGGCTAACAGTTTTACAGTTTTACAATTTAATCTGTTCAGATTAGCAAACATTCCAGGAACAAATGCTTGATGCAGCGTTAACATTTGTGATCCATTCATAGTCCTCAATGCCTTTTAACGATCTAATGCAAATAAATTCTTATTCCTCAAACTGATGCATCTGAAATCCAGTAGTTGTAGATGTGCTAATTAAAACTTTTCTGAGAACAGTTTTAGAATTTACTAGATTGAACCGATTCTACGGTTCTAAAACTGTTCTCAGTACTGATCCTTATAGCACATCTCAGACTTTAGAATTTGTCAGACTAGTTGTCATATTGAGGAAATACATGTTACCGCCGAAGTACTTGGGTACGCCTGCACTGGCACATGCATCCCATAGACTCCTCGTGCAGCTTCAGTACACTTAAGACCTAACTTAAAGATTCGAGACTTGGGCTTGGACTTGCATTTCTTCACTCGTGACCCTGACTGGATTTAGCCTGACCTGTGTTGCTTTCACTCTAGTGTTCGTCTGCATCCAGCTGGACTTACATAAACACTTGGAGTGCTTTTTAACACTGGGAATTTCTGCATTTTCTCTCTACTAGATAAGCTTTTAAAGCACAAGCGTGAAAATCAGAGGAAAAAAATAACTCGGTGTCCAGTTCACGTCTTTTAAACTTTCTGAATACAGTCGAACACAGTACAGTATATTCTTTATTCCTACTGGTTTTGCTGTAGTCATGAAATAATGTGTTTTTGGTTTAAAATGTTGAAAAAAAAACACGAGTATGTGACGTTAAAGGAAAACCATCAATGATAGGGTGGTGTAAAGAAGTCGAGTAAGCAAACATCCTTGACATGATGATTATTTCCGTATAACAGAGTACGTTCAGAAGCGTTTTATTACGCATGCACCACAAGAACCTGGCGTCTATATTTATTTATTTATTACATAATGACACTTATAGCTCCATTTATTTATTGCTATACTTTATTGCTGTGTAATACGGCTGCGCGATACGACAAAAACAGCAGTTGATCATAATATTTTTATGATATCTATAATTATCAATCATATTTCACCAGATTTGACATAGTATTATGTTGCAGTTCCTCTGTAATCCTGCAGGTGGTGTGCTCTAAACTGTTCATGTATCCTGTGTGAATATTTGTTGAGTTGTCGAGAACGAAATCTGACAATAATAAATAATATTTAATCTGGATATTTGTAAAATCATTTATAGAATCACACTAGAAATAGAATCGGATCATATGTATCGTGATATCGTATCAGCTTTATTTCTCGTAATTCCCATACCTGCTGTAGTAAATACAATGTTATAAGTGAAGTGTGGGCCTCCGAGTGGCGCAGTGGTTAAAGCGCTCGCCCTATCATCCGGAGATCGCTAGTTCGAATCCCGGGTGGTGCTGTAACCTCTCGCAGCCGGAGGTCTAGAGAGAGCTGATTGGCCGAGCTCTCTCAGAGGGGAGGGATGAGAGGTACTTAGTGCTCCCACATTAATCACGGCTCTACAGCCAGTCAGGGGCGTCTGTGAGCTCGCGCAACGGAGGGAGTGGATAGCGCTGTCCTCCGAGCGTGTTACGCCGCTTCCAACGGTGCGCGAGCGAGCAGTTCGAAAAGATGCGGTCGGCTGGCGTCACGTGGTTCGGAGGAAACGCGTGATAGTCTTCGGCCCTCCCGGCTGAGTGGTAGTAGTAGCCTTAATGTGGGAGCCCCCTAGTGACGGGGAGGAATTGGACACGACTAAATTAGGGAGAAAATCGGGGAAAAATCCAAAAAAAAACAAAAAAAAAAAAAAACAAAGTGAAGTGTAAAATTCATTGTGTTACTGGTTTTGGTCATAAGCGTTAGCTCAGTGGTTAAGGCATTGGACGACAGTTTGAAGCCTCCACAATCATCAAGTTGCCACTGTTGGGCCCTTGAGCAAGGCCCTTAACCCTCAACTGCTCAGATGTATAATGAAATAAAAATGTAAGTCGTTCTGGATAAGAGCATCATGTATTTTCAGATTTTTAAACTTGACACATCTGTCTGTATATTTACATTTGATCCTTTAGACTGATAACTGTAGTGTGTTGTACATCTTTCTGCTATAGTAGAGCTGTGCTTCACTTTACATGACTTAATATCCCACTGCATCACTAGTTTCCACTTTTGTTTCTTCTGTGCTCCTGTTTACTACCGGCATTGTTGCTATGATGTTCTGACTGCATCCACGAGACCTAGCGCGCGTTTGATTTTCTTTTAAGAAATGCGTCATTCGGAATAGCGATGCCTTTGAAACGCCATGGAGACCAGTTTTATTATTAGTTGGTTAAGTGCAAATACATCAGCAATGTCCTTGATTAAAAAAGAAGAAGAAGGACCGTGCTTCTTTTCATAAAATAAATGGCACATTTAATTGATGCTACCTTAATGCATCATTTCTGCCATTGTTTGAGCCGGTCTCATAGAAGATATGTGCTTTTTTTTTCCCCAACCAAGGCGGGATGAAGTAAGCCTGCAAGCCGAGTGAGTCATCATTAGTCTTACGGGTTGTACGTAGCCCAGCTGTGTAGCTCGTATCAAAGGCTTGGACTCGGAGGAGTAGACATACTTTGAGGATAACAGGAAAAAAAGAGAAAAAAGCTTTATGTCACTCCCGAGATGTAACCAGGATAATACATGTTATGAAGGGGAATCTTATCAACTGATGATGATGAAGTGATGAAGAATCTTTAATGAAACTAATTACAGGTCTCATGTAGTTTTCAAGCAATTCTTAGATTCCTGAAGCTGCATTCTGAAAGAGGAGACGTGTGTGTGTACGTTATGGCAAAATTTATGCACCATTTTTTGACCCTTTTTTCAGTTAAATTTTCTCCCATATAGCTAAATTTAAAGAATAACTTGTATAATGTTATCTATCCTCAATACAGGGTTGTTCGAGTCAAACTGGGACTTTTTTGCATAGAAAAAAACAGAACAGAATAATGAGAGTATAAACTCCCTTTATTTGTCTATATAATCTCCTGCTACACTAATACACGTATTCCATTGCACATTTCACTAGTGCTCGGACACCATCAAGGTAGAAAGTCTTCTCAGTACGCCAGAGCCATGATCGGACTGCCTGCCTGCTGCTTCACATTTGAAACCGTGGTCTCCCAGGAACTCCTTTAATAGCCCAAATATTTGCAAATGGAACAAGGTTTTATGATATTTAAATTGTAGAGCTAGTGAAGGATGTTCGATTAAATGACTAAAAAATCCTGGATTTAGTATTCTTCACTAAAGACAGAAGCATCACTACATCACGCTCCATTGTAGAAACAGCGCTTCCTTCCTTCTCGTGTCTGCACCTCTTGAGGGAATTGTTGCCGACGATGATGTCATCTGCAACCTTTTCTGTGAACGTGAATAAAAATGTGCCTCGCTGAAAGACACGCAAAATACCATAACCTTTGTCTTATCTTTTTGAACAGATGCTATCAGTCCAGATGTGCGACGTCAGGATCGACCTGGAGATGGAGAGAGATGAGTGCATGGCAAAGCTGCAAAATGTCACAACAGGTTGGTTTTCTCTTTGTGCTCGTTTTTATGAACATTTATTAGCATACAAAGGGAAAAAATGTTATAACGCAAAAAAAAAAAGAATTTAGAGCACATCTGTCATATGTTAAAAGGTGTATATTTTAAATATGCAAACTTCCTGCAGTATAAGAGTAGCGTTGACCAGCGTTGCCATGGTAACTTTAAGACCAAACTTGAAGAAGGTCTCAGGTTCAAATCCGCAGCGCTACCAAGTTGTCGCTTTTGAGCCCTTGAGTGAGGCCCTTAACCCTCAACTGCTCAGATGTGCAAAGAGATAAAAATGTAAGTCGCTCTGGATAAGGGATGAATACCAAATGCCATGTACTGTATATTTCATTAAAGACATTGCATTCTGGGATTGTAGCTTACATTTGCAGTGTACAAACCTTAACAAAAACAAAATGTTAGAACCTTGACTGGCTTTAAACTATGTTTTTCTCAGAAAGTCTCTTCTTTCTTTACCTTCGTTCTTACAAAATGTCCCCTTCAATATCTGTCCACTGAGCTTGTCCAGAAAGGTCAGCCCTAAGGCATGACCTCGGCATTCCTGAAACATCTCTCATCCTTAGACACGACCTTTTTCTATCAAAACCTATTACTCCATCATGTCCCGCGCTTTTCACTATTAACGCAGGCTTTCCTGTCTGTAATTGTGAAGTACGTGTGAGGACAGGAAGCAGCAGCCAATTATAAGCACATCTGCGGTTTGTTGATTTCACTGGAAGACATCCTTCCGGGCTCGCGGTCCGAGCTAATCAGAGTGAAGTGGAGTCCGTTCTCCCGGTCCGCCGCAACTAATCTACTGATTATGCTTTTTAATAGCTGAAGCAACGACAAGTGGAGGCGGCCTGAATTTTATCCGTCATTGACGGGAACCTTACGTTAATATAAAAAAGCTCCGAGCTCCCCGTGGGTAATGTGTAAGAAATTGTTCTCGCGGCCTCGTACAGGTATGGCGCGCGCGTGTGTGTGTGTCTGTGTGTGTATGGGTGATCTCCGGAATAATTGCTTTTAGTTCTCATGAGCTTGCATTTATTGTTCTTGGAGGATGACTGGCGTGTAAGTGAGGACTAAAACACAGCAGGTCAAACTGTTCTAGAAAGAGATATTCAAGAAGGGAATACATCCGAGAGTTGTTTATTTGACATTAAAATGAGTGTTTTATTCGTCTTGTTGTATGAGAAATTTGTATGTTTTTTTTTTTTTTTTCCAACGCACACAACTCTATATTCAGTCCTTTTCTCTTTTGTTTGATTTATTTAACTGCTCTGTGTGATCTTCAATTGTCCCAGATGATTATTAAATGTTAATTGAGTTTTATTTGTCTGTAGATACATTTGATGCTCCACTAGACACACATGTGTTCCATTATAGTAGCTATAAGAATTCACTGCGTCACTCGCTTTTTTTCAATTTTTTTTGGTTATGTTTAGAGATATATTTCTAAAGAAATGTAAAAAATTAAGCACTGGATACTAATTCACGATTTAGTTAAACCCCAGTTTAATCTTTGATTTTTATTTTCCCCCCTCAGGCTGCAGCGGCGAGTGGGAATTTGCGTGTTGGCCGTCGGCGTCTGTCGGAGAGCTGATCACCATCCCCTGCCCCAAATACTTTACTCATGTCAGTGACCGGGAAGGTAACACCATCACTGTAATCAACACATTGTCTAAACAAACAAACAAAAAAAAACAGGGGTTAATAGTCATGCTGATGATGAACGCTGTAGACGTTTTGTGAGTAATTACACCGCCAAAAAAAAAATCAATGTGAAAGGTCAAATTACTGACCTGCCTCAAGCAAAGAAAACAACTAATGAGATGAGATGGAGGTAAAAACTGTTCAGTATATTAAAACCTGGAAGGACAGTGTCAGCTTCTCAGAAGGAATGTGGTTGGAGAAGAATAATGAACGGAGATTATGGTTTAAAAAAATGGAAACATTTAATAGTGAAAGTAAGAGAATGAGAAAATCCACTTGTTAGTGAGACTCATCAGAATAAAAAGGCTTCAGTTTGTAAAGATTGGACTTTATAAAGCGATGGAAAAAGGTCATGTGACCTGATGAGTCCAGATTGAGACTATTCCAGAGTGATGGGCGTGTCAGGGTAAGAAGGGAAGAGCATGAAGCGATCATGCATAGTGCCCACTGTACGAGCCTCTGGAGACCGTGTTATGATCTGGGGTTGCTTCAGTCGCTCAGTTCGAGACTCATCAACGATGTGGAAATAAAATGAAGTCAGCTGAATGACCAGGTTATCACATCTATGGAGTTCTTGTTCCCTGATGGCGCGGGACTCCATTGTAGAAGATTGGCTCTGGGAGCATGAGGAATCATTTTCATACATGAGCGTGACACCAGATTGTGTGATGTAATTAAGGCTTAAATTAAATCTTAAACTTTGGATGAATTTAAAATGAAAACTTTTAATTAAATCCCAAAGTGTGCACTTTTTTTTTTTTGTTTTTTTTTTGGTCCATGCAGTGTATTAGCATTTCCCACGGCACCCTCGTGCCATAATTATCATGGCTAAAACCATTTAGTTTTTTTGTTTCATGTTAGCATTAGCAAACAGCGGAGCAAAGTTAACACATTGCCAATTAATGCCAATA
The DNA here is from genome assembly GCA_030347435.1 of Clarias fuscus. Lineage (NCBI taxonomy): Eukaryota > Metazoa > Chordata > Actinopteri > Siluriformes > Clariidae > Clarias > Clarias fuscus. Next base: position 33,662,152 of record CM059208.1, on the reverse strand, counting down.
AATCATTTATATAGAAAATATAAATGTGATGCGATGATGCATGTATATGTGATGTGATGCTTGGCAGCTATGATGCAGATTAATACCGTTTGGTATTTTTACTGTTTTGTTCGTGTGTGTGTGTGTCTCCTTATAGTGAGATATTGAAAAGTCTGGTGGCGTGTAATAGGAAACCTTTACACAGTCTGTTTGTGTGGGCCCGAATGCTTTGGTACCTTTTTCCAGATGGCAGAACGAGAAGAGTGTGTGTGTGAAGGGTGTGCATTGTCATCCGCAGCACTTTACCGAATAAGGAAGCTGGGCAGTTTATAATAAATATGTACGTTCGATCCGATGGCGTTCCTCACGTAAGCGCGTTATTCTGGTCCGCGCACATCGTTCCCAAGAAAACATGGTTACGTCTTCAGGATTAATAAACTGTGTACGCAATTTTGACCTCAGACCTCCCAGTAGAAAAGTCGTTTTTTCCGAAGCAGTGAGATTTATGACGGTTGCAGCTGCTTACTTTAAATTCACCTCCAGCACGTTGTGTTTTTGGAAGCAAGATGTCGTAGGATTTCCCTAATAGGAATTCGCACAGATGCTCGGCTGTTTATGCTCTAATAGCATTGTGTTCGTGTGTTTGTTTAAACTTCTAGAGAAAAAAAAAACGGAGTTTTGAATGTGTACTGATAGTAACACATTGAATTTGCGTGTACACTCTGATAAATTGTGTGTGCAGAGAGCAGCTGGGAAAAAGATATTTATATTTATACTTTACATACTGCAGCCACGCGGATTTTTAATACAGAGCTGCGGTCATAAATCATAGATTTATATTAACGTGTTGTCAACACCTCAAGACTTTTAGAGAAATAAAATAAACTTCTCCAAATAAATCAAATTATTTCGTGTACAAACATTCAGTGAGCAGAATGGACTGTTTTTTTTTTTTTTTTTTTTTTTTTAAGTCTGATTGACTGTGACCCGCGCATTTATATGGAATTACACTATCAAAAATCACGCCCGCTAAAAGCCTCAGATCTGCCTTTTTCTCCAAACTCTGTAAGCGAATTGGTCTCAAACCTGCTCATTACACACGCTTCCACCAGTCGCATAACATCGCCAGCGCTAATTAGTCAAAAATCACAGCCACTTAACTGCCGCGCTCACTGTCAAGTTGAGTTTTTTTTTTACCTTTAAGGATGTAAAACATTGCCATTTCTTTATAATCCTACAGGTGGCGCACTCTGTACTATTTACACGTTTTCACCCCTGTGTGGTAGGAGTGAATTATTTGCTAGGTTTTTATTAGAAATAATGATTATGGCGGATGACAGAGATTCTACATGCTAATTTGAAGTTAAATGTTAAACTCTTGTATTTGAAAAAAATTTTTTTTTTTATTGTTTTAAATGAGAGAACTAATTTTATAAGAAACGGGCTACATTAAATTAATTATTAAACATTCTTTAAGGATTCAAAATTGTAACAAAATTGGGTATAGAGTCGAATCGGGATATTTATAAACGTGATACTTATGGACTCGTAATTGTAACTGAACCGACACAGAGGTATCGTGATAACGTCGTATCAGGGGGTGACTGATGACTCCCATTGCCAACATTCCTGTTTTGTCCATTTTTTCTTTCTGATTTCGGGTCACATTCATAATTACAAGTGATTTATCTGATATCTGACTCCACTGTGGACACGTGCACACATCGATGCGTCTTAGCTATCACCGTCTGGGCTAAAACACATCATGAGTTTGTGCAACCACCATTCGTTTCAATCAATGGATGCAATTTTAGCAAAAATATGCTTGGGATTTGGCTCTGGAGGACGGCAAGCAGTGAGTCGGCCGTATTTGTTGCTGTCCAGAAGAAGGATGAAACCCAGACACATTGCTCTAGCTGTTTGCGCAGCTGTTACTGCTATGAAATCCTCGCGCTGCCGGTGCTGTCTGAGGTCAGCGAGCGCCCTGTGCATGGGCAGAATCAAAAAGTCGCATGAATTCTGTCGTTCTTCCCGCTCATTCAAGTCACATGACCGCATATCGGATTGGTATCTGATCTATTGTAGGACCACATACGAAAGGGATCCGATGTGTTCAGACAGACCTACGAACTGAGCTGTCCCATTAGAATTGAGTTGCTTCAGGCTGGTAATATGAATAGAGCGTTTATTTTTAGGATCCAGGGGAGCGAGATGGAATTCAGCCAATCATATTTTTTCTCTCCTGTCGCTATGTGGTTGTTGGAACACTAGAAGCAGTTCGAACCGAAACCTGTAGCTCCTGCTGTGTGACTGAATAAACACTAAATCAAGATTGATTAACTAACCAGCCAAACAGATTTTGGTGCATAGGCGAGTCACTACACCTGCACCAGAAACATCCGGTTTGTTAAGCATTAAAAGAAAAGTTTGTACAATAACACTATGCACGGAAAACTTAAAATACATTAAAAAAAATTGTCAAACTGGAATATTTACCTACACTATATAGACAAAAGTATTTGCTCAAACCTTCAATATGGAGTTCATCCCGCTTATGCAGCTATAACTGCTCCACTCTTCTTGGAAAGCTGTCTACAAGATTTCTGTGGACATTCGTGCCCATTCATTCTGTAGAGCGTTTATGAGGTCAGGGACAGATGTTGGACGAGAAAGCCCCAAGGTGAGATCATTCCAGACGTGCTCGATGGGGTTGAGGTCAGGTGTCTACGTTAGGAGCAGTCGAGTTCTTCCACATTAAACTCACCACACCAGGTCTATATAGTCGCCTTGCTTTGTGCACTGGGGCACAAAGCAAGGAATAGAAAAGGAATAGGAATAGAAAAGGGCCTTCAACAAACTGTTGCCACAAAGTTAATAAAAAAAGCATAGCATTGCCCAAGATGTCTTGATTGATTGAAACACCTGAATTCAATCATTAACAGGTTTGGCCAAATACTTTTGGCTACATAGTGTATATCTGTATACGTGTTTAGATGCAGGTGTTGCTGCCCTGACATTCATCATTTTCAGCATTTACCTATGTGTACCTGTGTGTTTATAGCCAGGACTTTGACACTGAACTCAGGTAGCGATCTGTGGTTTCTGTGAGGCTTATCAGGCCGGAATCGTAAAGTTGTAAAGGAAGCCGTTTCTATCATCTGGTTCATTTTCATAATAGTAAAATTAATTTCTTGTGAAGTGCCATTTGGCACGTTTGTGAATCCAGATAGTATAAAAGGTCCTTTATTTATTTATTTATTTATTTATTTATAGTAGAGATCTAAATTAATGTTCAATTTCTTATTTTGGTGCATAAGGAATAAAACACAATGGGACATGGGACTTAAAAATAACCAATGACAAATCTAAGGTTTCATTCCTCTTTTACATCAACAGTTTTGCAATTTTTTTGTAAAGTAAAGAGCAACATTTTCAGCTCATGCAGGCTCTGAAAAACAATCATTTCAACTAAAGATGATAGAAAACATTACTAATTCTATCAAAATGTGGCATTGGAAACTCCTTCAAAACTTCAAAAACTTCCATGAGACACATTCTTCTGTAACTTGTTACTATGGAAATGATAACGTATTATAACCAGCATGTTATTATATAAATGCAGTGCGTTTTATTTAAATGATTACTCTCTTGTATGCCGTCTTTGCATTGGCTCCATGTCAGCTTCTAGCCCTAACCTTTTCTTCATCGACTACTTTAATGGTTTTCCTCCAAACCCTTTCCAGGGAGAGTTAATGCCTATCATGGCACAGCTGCTCCTCGATGAAAGGGAAAAGTTTTGCCTCAGAGCGCGTTCTTTTTAAAGCGCATTCCAAATAGGGTTTGAGGGATTTAGGCGCTTCGGGGCGAAGTGGCAAGGATTTATCGTCCCGATGTCGAAAGCCTCTGGAGATCGGTGATACTGGCCAGATGTGATTGCGGGTGAAGCTTGTTGAAGACGTGGGGGTGGGATGAGCCGACAATACAATCAACCTCCTCCAGGGTCCTGATGGGAAAAGCAGACAGCAAATCGAAGGAGCGTCACCCCGCACTTCATAGAACGATGAAGCCGTATATATTTTTGACCGATTGATGATCTCGGTGTCGTCAGACTAAGAGGAACAAAGTGAATAAGTGCAAGGAGATTTACAACCCACAGATTGAGAGATTAATTTTTGGCTTCACTTTCCTTTTTTGACCTTCCAGGAATGTCTTTCTGAAAATCCAGTTTTATTGATACTTTATTGGTACGGCATGAAACATCTTAAAAGTCATATATTTTTTTGACATGGAGGCTTTTATGGATTTACAACATCTGCCAGTAAGAAACTCATAAGAGCATAAAGTGTACATGGAAATATATTATTATACGGCTGGCTTCCTCATGCTCACCTTGATGAGGATTATCTTTGTGATGCTTTCTAACTGAGGTGAAAGCCTGTGAGGCGTATTCTCCGATTCAACAAATGATCTAACTTTGCTGTTTCTGCCATCTCTTCGTATTCTCCAAAGTTCACCCAGTGTGTATAGTTTCCAGTATGTCAAATGCAGAAGTGCTGCATGCATGGAGCCTATTCGCTCTGATTGATTTCCCAATTTCCCCTCCCAATTTTCTTCATTATTTATTCGTATCCAATTCCTCCATGTCACTAGGGGGCTCGCAAGACTATCACACGTTTCCTCCGAACCACCGAACCACCTCCAGACTTTTCGAACTGCTCGCTCGGTGTAACATCAATCGGAGGACAGAGGACAGCTCTATTCACTCCTTTCACTTGTGTGAGCTCACATGATTGGCTGTAGAGCCGTGATTAATGTTAGAGCGCTAAGTACCTCCCGTGCCACCCCACTGAGAGAGCTCGGCCAACCAGCTCTCTCTAGGCCTGGGACAAACACTTTACCACTGCGCCACTCAGGGGCCCAAACAAAAAAAAAACTTAACAACTAAGACTTTCCCACATTTACTTTACTTATCTGAGCTTCTTTCATCCTGCAACCTCCTTTTCCTGTCCGAGAACATTTTCACTCCAGTATGACGTTTGGCAACAAAGGTGTCATTAGCCATAGCATAGTTGTCTATTGAAATGTGAACTTCTGGTGTAGTACAGTAGGTAAAAACCTTCCCATAATCATTTACAGAAATTATCATTTTACATAATTCCTGTTAACAAGCCCAGTTTGATTTTTTGATTTTTTTTTTCTCCCCGATTTTCTCCCTAATTTAGTCGTGTCCAATTCCTCCCCGTCACTAGGGGGCTCCCACATTAAGGCTACTACTACCACTCAGCCGGGAGGGCCGAAGACTATCACGTGTTTCCTCCGAACCACGTGACGCCAGCCGACCGCATCTTTTCGAACTGATCGCTCGCGCACCGTGGGGGCGGCGTAACACACTCGGAGGACAGCGCTATCCGCTCCCTCCGTTGCGCGAGCTCACAGACGCCCCTGACTGGCTGTAGAGCCGTGATTAATGTGGGAGCACTAAGTACCTCTCATCCCTCCCCTCTGAGAGAGCTCGGCCAATCAGCTCTCTCTAGACCTCCGGCTACGAGAGGTTACAGCACCACCCGGGATTCGAACTAGCGATCTCCGGATGATAGGGCGAGCGCTTTAACCACTGCGCCACTCGGAGGCAACAAGCCCAGTTTAAGACGTTACGCTTTTGCTTTCCTCGCATAAAACCTTCTGTCGTCGGAAGCAGCAAATCTCTCCGAACTGAAATTGTCGATGATGGATGTTTCCTCCATTTGTTTCTGCAACCTCGCTATCTCTGCAGTGAGATCTCCAGAGTGGTTTAGGGCAAGATCGAGCGCAGCAGTCTCAGGAGTGGAGCATTAGTCAGAATCCGGTCGTTCTTTCCAATGCCAAAAACCAGGCCATTAGCCAGGCAGGGTAAAGCTCGTCCACTGACAAAGGACTGGGACAGAGCCATTTTTCAGACGTCTACAAACCTACAGTATAAAATTGGGTGCTCTAATTTTAGGTGTGTGCTGTAGGTGTAAAAGTGTCGGCTGCAGACTGCTGTATGATTCCTAATGGTGAAATTGTCTATCCTCTGCAGTTCCTTGTCTTTGGAAAACTGAGAATGGAGTTGAATCTGGCAGGAGCTGTACACACCGGGACCCAGCAGTGATGGCTCATGGTGTAACGGTTACATAATCTTCTAAATAGAACCAAATTCAGTTGTTAGAGTATGCAGTTTATGCCATCTTTATGACTGCCGTTGCTACTGTATATTAGCATGCAGATGTCCAACTTGCGGGAGTTGTCTAGCCGTTTGAGATTTCACCGTAAATACATCAGACTCTGCTGTGCAGCCAAATTTAAAAGAAATGTCTTACATAACTACATAACTACATATCGCTGTCTGATAAAACAAAAGTCTGAAAGAGTTATCAATCATTGCTGTGAAATCCATCTTATCTTGTCAAGTTTTCTCCTGAAACTGAGCGCAAACAAAGTCGATTCAGCGTCGTGCAATGGAAAACTAGTGTTACGAAATGCCAAGCCACTCAGATCCAGGAACATGTAATAAATTCAGAGAGGCTGAGTCCTCGCGCGTCCTGACACGTCTGAACTTTTCACCCAGAAGCTTTACAGTTGACAGCAATTTATTTTGCAGACAGAGTGGTTTTAGGGTCATAACTTGGCTTGTGAAATCAGCGTGTTTTCTCACACCGCTGCTACACTGGCGACGTTATCGAGAAGAGAGATCAGAGTAATCGGGAAAGATACATCGTGACCTATTGACCTTCATATTTTTTTATTAGACAGCACAGTGTTTTATACTTGTGCGTGTGATTTTATATCAAGCTTTATTTTGTTTCCCGGAGAGAGAAATGCTTCTGCCTGTCAGGTCCCTGTACAGTATTTCAGTCCACCCTCACATCCATTTGTTAGATTAGGGCTCCTGCTGATGTACGCAGGATTTATGATGGGTGTTTTGAATACAAGGAAACGCGGGAATTTGTTTCTGTCACCATTACATTTCAACCATTGTGTGTCACAAGTGATAGTTCACTCGCTGTGGGTTGCCAGATCACACAAACAAATGCAGTGCTGAAAACAGTGCTGAAATGCAGTGCTGAAAACCTTCCCACTCCGATACAAACCAGGTCAAATAATAAAAGAAAAGTTTTACTAGAACTCATTTTGTTCATTAGGGCTGTCAGTATTAAAGCATGTGGATATTTTTTTACGCAAATTGATAATATGACCAAATTTGACCGCAATGGCTTCCCATAATTATCCAGCTGTGTGTGATAATGGCATGTTTAACGCGGATAATAAGATGATCATCACCAGGTTTCATTATTAAAAGCTTCTAAGTTTGGAAGTTTGGGTAAAATCTTAAGTTGTATGCTCGATCTACCTTCAAGAGGAACTATTTTTACAGGAATACATTAAATCTTAGATGTGGGATTGGCATCTAAGAGGTTGTCGATTTTCGGGTCTGAGGATTAAAGTTTGAGATATTATAAATCTGTTTATCTTAACCAGTTTGTCATGCATTTCTTTATTCTAACATTGCACATTTATTATACAAGTATATGTGTACAAGTATATATAAGTACATAGTATTTTAAAAATTGTGATTAATTGCAGACTATGACTGTGATTAACTAGATTAAAAGTTTAATCTTATAAAAGTATTGCAGTTCTTTTTTCCGTCACTATCTTCACTAAGAATAATGTCTTAGTGAAGACAATTTTGAATGAAAAACTAGCTTTTGTCCATATCAAAAACAATTTTTATATTTTTGTATAATTTCTTCTTATTAAAATCTTATATTGCACTTTAATTGAACAATTCAATATTTAACAATTGAAAATGAGCATTTTATTTTAAGATTTTATTAGAACATTAGACATCTCGAGAGTTGATGTCATTTATGACAATAAGGAGAAGTTCCTTGCTTAAAGTGTTCTTAAAGTTCTTCAAGCATTTTTTTTCTTCGCTGTTCTGAAAACCGATCCGATCCGTGACCAAAGAAAGCGATACGATCCGTCGAATCGTGAGATTCGTGATCCGATGCACCGCTAGTCATTCCAGAGCTTTGTTCATCGTACAGATTCCCATTCAATCACTTTCAGTAAACTCCCGAACACTCAGATGTTCCAATAAACACTTTCAGTAAGAATATGCAGTGATTAATGACCCCAGTTACGATATCTTCTTGGAATTCTCCAGTCACCAGTTAGCTTCGTTGCACTTGAAATTCAGCTTGTACAACCTGTAGTTGTGTAGTGCAGTCTTTGCCTGCACTTGTTCCTAGACCGTCCTATATTTAGCTGCGAAACAAGACATCATGCCCGACTTCTCATTCTCGTTTTTCTTGCTGATGAAAGCATTCCTCTGGCAAAGGCTCGACCCTGCCTACAGCATGGACCGTAATAGCAACAGATACTCCATCTACTGTAGCTCATCTGTCTACTCCCTTTATCTTGATTATGTCATGTGCATCTGTACACACGTGGACAAAATTGTTGGTACCCTTTGGTCAATGAAAGAAAAACTCACAATGGTCACAGAAATAACTTTAATCTGACAAAAGTAATAATAAATAAAAATTCTATGAATGTTAACCAATGAAAGTCAGACATTGCTTTTCAACCATGCTTCAACAGAATTATTTAGAAAAAGAAACTCATGGAACAGGCCTGGACAAAAATGATGGTACCCCTAGAAAATATTGAAAATAATGTGACATAAGGGACATGTTAATTCAAGGTGTGTCCACTAATTAGCATCACAGGTGTCTACAATCTTGTAATCAGTCAGTGGGCCTATATATAGGGCTCCAGGTAGTCACTGTGTTGTTTGGTGACATGGTATGTACAACACTCAACATGGACCAGAGGAAGCGAAGGAAAGAGTTGTCTCAGGAGATTCGAAAGAAAATTATAGACAAGCATGTTAAAGGTAAAGGCTATAAGACCATCTCCAAGCAGTTATATGCTCCTGTGACTACAGTTGCACATATTATTCAGAAATTTAAGATCCATGGGACTGTAGCCAACCTCCCTGGATTTAGTCGCAGGAGGAAAATTGATGACAAATCAAAGAGACGGATAATCCGAATGGTAACAAAAGAGCCCAGAAAGACTTCTAAAGAGATCCAAGGTGAACTTCATGCTCAAGGAACATCAGTGTCGGATCGCACCATCCGTCGTTGTTTGAGCCACAGGAGACGACCAAGGAGGACACCATTGTTGAAAACAAATCATAAAAAATCCAGACTGGAATAGGCCAAACTACATGTTGACAAGCCACAAAGCTTCTGGGAGAATGTCCTATGGACAGATGAGACAAAAATGGAACTTTTTGCCAAGGCAAATCAGCTCTATGTTCACAGATGGAAAAATGAAGCATATCAAGAAAAGAACACTGTCCCTACTGTGAAACATGGAGGAGGCTCTGTTATGTTCTGGGGCTGCTTTGCTGCATCTGGCACAGGGTGTCTTGAATCTGTGCAGGGTACAATGAAATCTCAAGACTATCAAGGGATTCTAGAGAGAAATGTGCTGGCCAGTGTCAGAAAGCTGGGTCTCAGTCGCAGGTCATGGGTCTTGCAACAGGACAATGACCCAAAACACACAGCTAAAAACACCCAAGAATGGCTAAGAGGAAAACATTGGACTATTCTACAGTGGCCTTCTATGAGCCCTGACCTCAATCCTATTGAGCATCTTTGGAAGGAGTTGAAACTTCAAACCGGAAACAACTGGAGCAGCTTGCCCATGAGGAGTGGGCCAAAATACCTGCAGAGAGGTGCAGAAGTCTCATTGACAGTTACAGGAATCGTTTGATTGCAGTGATTGCATTAAAAGGTTGTGCAACAACCTATTAAATTAGGGGTACCATCATTTTTGTCCAGGCCTGTTCCATGAGTTTATTTTTTTAAATAATTAGGTTGAAGCATGGTTGAAAAGCAATGTCTGATTTTCATTGGTTAACATTCATAGAATTCTTATTTATTATGACTTTGTCAGATTAAAGTTATTTCTGTGACCATTTGTGAGTTTTTCTTTCATTGACCGAAGGGTACCAACAATTTTGTCCATGTGTGTATAAACTCACACCTGGATTGGAGTTTATATTGATATTATGATACAATTTATACCTTTATGTCAGGTATTGAAGCTTTTATAGCTAGTTATTTTTCCACTATAAAAAGTTAATCGCAAGACTTGACCATATTAGTATATTGTATTTGGATAATTTTGTCCTTTTCTTTGTTACCTGCATTGTTCATAATGCTTTTAAGTTTTAGGTAAATATCTGAATCAAGTATGGCCTTTATTCTGCTTTCTAGCAAAGCTCTATATCATCACACATCATTTAGTCTCGTATTAATATGATATCTTAGACGAGATTTCATCTTAGTTAAGGTTTCATCTTTCTAAGAGTCGCAAAATGCAGCTCCGTGACATATAAAGCCTTTGCTCTCACTGATGAAACGCGAGTTGAAATTCCGGACAAAAAAAAAAAAAACGAGACGATCATTAATTACACCCGTTCCACAGGGAGCGTGATTCAGCTGCTCACTGAGGAAATCTCTCCGCTGTCAGACTTTTTCCGTGCACGTGAAGCACGTCTGCTCCCGAGCTCCTGACCCGTTTCCTTATTCATGAAAGAAAATTATCTGGTGCAAACAGACGACAATGAGTCATCTATTCGGCGTGTTCAATATCCATGCAGGTTTAGCTGACAGGTGAGCCTTTGTTTTAAATATTGATGATGTTAATATAAAATGTCGGTCCCATGATTCTCTTACTGATATCTCGAGAGGTTTGGTTCTTAAATGGGTTGAGATCGGAGGCATTATGCTTGTAGGAGGCACATTTTTGTTGTGTGCATTTCCAAGATTGTGGTCTGAATGGCAGTTTGAATGAAAGTGAAATTAAGTGCAAAATGGATGGATTCCTATGAAAAAAAAAAAAAAGTAGTTTTTGGTCAGGTCTCAGACAAACCTTCGTAACTTCCAAACGCTTTGAAAAATCTCCTCTGTTTAAAGTTTTAAAAAGCCAATAGACCTGTCTCTCTGGTATAATATATATAAGTTTTGGTGGGGGGAAATTGGGATATTTTTTTTGCTGAATTCCTCCCACTGTACAATGGAGCTTATTGTCTCAGGAGTGGGTTTGGAGTGAGTTAGGGACATTATTTGAAGGGGCTAATTATGCTTGATTGATATTGTCGGGCAGTTCGACCTGACGTGTCTTCCAATCGGACCGAAAATGAGCGAGCTAGGAGTCAGGTGACAAAAGGGTCCGAAACAAATCCTTGTAACTTGAAAGTCATCCGTTTTTGTCCGGAAGTTAACTCCGTTCCACAGCACTCGGAGAGCAAGTTACAGATATACACTGTAAAAAAAAAAAAAAAGAAGAAAAAACGTACATTTTACGGTTAAAAAAACGGCAGCTGCGGTTGCCAGAAGTTTAACGTAAAAAGTGTTGTCGTTGTTGGAGTGCAAGTCGTGCAGGGAACGCGGGAATACCGAGGAAGTCCAACGATGACAACAATTTCGTAGCAAGCACGGTAGTGTAGTGGTTAGCACTATCGTCCAGGGTCTGGGTTCGATTCCCGGCTGCGCTCTAAAAAAAAAAAAAAAAAAAATTAAAATCTGTGAAATATACAACATAATGAGTGCAATTTTACCGTAAAATTTACAATTTATTTTTTACAGTGTACGGCTGCCTATCCTGAATTGGAAAATACTGCGTTTATGAAAAAAACAGAGAGGCCTTAGAGAGGAATAGCAAGCCAGTAATAGTGAGCCAGGTGCAATGATAATATAATAATAATAATTGTAGCTGAGAAGGAGGACTGAGGAAGGTGGAGTTGTTGTTGTTCCCATCCTGGATTTGGTGGAAGTGAACAGCTTGTAGTAAATTTTAATGTCTCGTACAACACAGCAGTTGTTATCGCACCAAACAGTCGTTCCTTCACCAGCATTTCTGTGGAACAAAACACGACTGTCCTCTTTTATTTAAGAACATTTTATTCCATTCTGTGGAATAAAGTCACTTGTGTAAAGTCTAGAGTTAGTAACTTCATGTTCAATTCAATCACTGGTAACGTATCGTCATGTCGTAATCTGACTAAATACACTTATGGTCATGAGGATCATGAGGAAGAACGAGCTGCGCTTTGTTCTTGTACGGTTGCGTTTCCTGTTTTTTCTTTCCTCATTGCTTCGGTAGTCAATGATTAATGATGAATTATTTTCACCTGCTGCATTTTTCAGAATTCAGAGAAGGTCATTTTTCAGAGAAGGTCAAATCATACAGTAGGCCGTAAACATACAGTAGATCTGAACAGGGATGTGCTTAAAACCAGAATGGTTCAAGGAAAAAATTTATTTAAAAAACTTAAGAAAAGAATGTAGTGTGTGTAATGTGATGATCCAAGCAGGAAGAGTGTTTAGTTGTCAGAACGTTGTGGTGATGTTAATTTGTCAACATTACTGACACTGTGACATTAACTCTGTGTATTAGGTTGTTTTCGAAAGTTAGAAAGACTGATTAATGAAATCACACCAGACCAGTGTTAACGACCCACACAATGTTGCAAATACAGTACTGTGCAAAAGTCTTGACCCCCCCCCTATCATCTATACCGCTTAATCCTGTATTCAGGGTCACGGGGGGCCTGGAGCCTATCTCTGGACAGGGTGGCAACCCATCACAGGGCACACCCACACTATGGCCAATTTTAGAATGCCAATTAACCTAACCTATGTCTTTTGACTGTGGGAGGAAACCGACCAAGTACGGGGAGAACATGTAAACTCCTTGCACACAGAGACGGGAATCAAACCTGACGGGGAATCGAACCCGGACCCTGGAGGTACAGTAGAGTAATTTTGGGAAGCTTTGGGAAGCTGTTGTTGAGTCCATCCAACTCCATGTTGGTACTGTGGGTGGCTCAAATGGATGAGGCTCTGAGCTCCTTATCAGAAGGTTGAGGGTTCAAGTCCCAGCCCCAGCACTGGAAAACTACAGCGGGGTACAGTATCCTGGCTAACCCTGTGTATTAACCCCAGCTTCCTATGCAGAAAAGGTCATTTCACTGAGCTGTAAGGTACATGTGACAAATAACTGCATCTTAATCTCCGATTGGAATTTTGAACCCAGGTGAAACTTGCGTGCATGCGCTCGGATGTTGTGCGAACCGATGTTAATCAGCATAAATGCTCAGAATAAAGGTTACAGTTTTCCTGTTATGACGTTGTATTTGCAACATTGTGTTTGCGTCAGTCATACAGTGTTATCAAACGTAATACAGTGTTAGCATTCCTGCGGGGTGTAAAAGCGGTTTAGCAATGTGTACTAGGGAATGTGGTGGATTTCTAGCAAAACATCAGATTATTATCTTCTTTTTTTTTTTAAACATTCTAAAAGTATTTAAAGTACACTTTTGCACTTTATTGTCCAGGCTTACAAGGAATCAGTAGGAAGAAATCTAGGAAAAATGTACTTAGATAATTGCCCTGATTAAAAATGATTTGGCGTTAAGTGGCATTTCCTCGCCACTGTACTGTAGATGTTTCTACGCCTCGCGTTCTCGTGTTTTCCAGAAGTAAACAAAGCTCTAATTAGAGGAGAAATTTCTACAAGTTTTATTCATCGATTAATCTCCCTAATTGCAGTGAATCATACCGGACTTAAAGCAGAGTAAGACATTAGCTCCACTTTAATTTGAAAATTTTTAATTAGACAGAAAAGTCTCGCGCTTCAAGAAAGCCGCTGTTATAAAATCCAGTTAAGCCCTCGGTTATAAAGACGAGCTCATTGACCGCTCCAGTGACAAGAGACAAAAAGCAGGAGGAAGCGCGCAGAGGCGAGTCTCACCTCCTGGGTGTCTCTGAAAGAAGCGTAAGGATTCCTGCTGCGTCCGCGAGTCACTTCCCAGCGGGTGGAAATGAAAAGTTAAAAACTTTATACAAGTCGTATTTTGTCCATCTTCACCTAGGAGAGCGGAATCACTCCAGAGATGAAGGATCCTCTAGTCTTTTTTTTTTTTTTAAGCGTTAAATTTCACAACATGAAACATCAAACCTCAGAGGTGCCGTTAATGATGCGGAGTTCAGAGCAGACGAAAGTTAAAAACTGTGACGGATTATTCCGGTTTATCCACAGACTGCCTTTGGCTTCTTATTTCTTATTTAATTTCTCTTTTTGTTCCTATAGGTAATATATCAAGGATATGTACAGAGGAAGGATGGATGATCATCGACTTTGCAGTGAGCGCAGAGATCTGCGGCTACAACGTCAACTTCACCGAGGTGGACCTGGTGCGTCTGATCAGGGATGCTTTTAAAGCGTTTAATGTGGAATAAATAATTCTCAGTGTAGTTCAGGGTCGTCATAGCCTTTATTGTGTCTGAGCCGTAAAATCCTCAATACACAACTGCATAATGACAATAATTTAATTTTTTATGAAATATCGTAAGCCATGCCGGGAAATAAAAGAACACGTCGCTTAGCAACTAAAGCTGAGCGTATAGCAGAAGAATTGTTTAATGTGAACATTATTGATGTCATTTCTTTTCTAAAGACTATAACCCACTCAACAGAGTGCAATGCAATATCTATCTAGTCATACACAGTGCCTTGCAAAAGTATTCAACCCCCATGAAAGTCATTACAAATAAAGCAGGTGAAGCCTCCCCATAAATAATAACTAATAATAACTTATTATTAATCGTTTAACCTTTTATTCAAACATTTTCTCATTCGTGCTTAATAATGTACTACATAAAAGTAAATATTTAACATAAAGGAATTTGTAACACTTTAAACTGGTCCCTGTAGAAGTATTAAACGTCTCCAGATGAGTACTACTGAGTTCAGTTTCTACCAGCGTTAGTTTTACAGCTTCTTCAGCAGAATTTAAAAAACAAATCCTTCTCTTTTTTGCTTTATTAGTTGATCTTTTAATTTCGACAAGAAGCTCAGGTTGTGAGGATTAAAAGCACCTTCAGTTAACTATGCTGCTGCTCCCATATTTCACCATAGACATGGTCTCAAACAAATATCATAGTTTCTGTAATAGCATCATAAAATATATAATATGTTGTTCTTTAATGACTAACTGTAACTTCATTGTTGTGATAAATTATTTGTGTGTAATAGTGCTGTAATATTAACATAATACATATATACACATGTGGACAAAATTGTTGGTACCCTTCGGTCAATGAAAGAAAAACTCACAATGGTCACAGAAATAACTTTAATCTGACAAAGTCATAATAAATAAGAATTCTATGAATGTTAACCAATGAAAGTCAGACATTGCTTTTCAACCATGCTTCAACCTAATTATTAAAAAAAATAAACTCATGGAACAGGCCTGGACAAAAATGATGGTACCCCTAATTTAATAGGTTGTTGCACAACCTTTTGAGGCTGTCAATGAGACTTCTGCACCTCTCTGCAGGTATTTTGGCCCACTCCTCATGAGCAAGCTGCTCCAGTTGTTTCCGGTTTGAAGGGCACCTTTTCCAGACGGCATGTTTCAACTCCTTCCAAAGATGCTCAATAGGATTGAGGTCAGGGCTCATAGAAGGCCACTGTAGAATAGTCCAATGTTTTCCTCTTAGCCATTCTTGGGTGTTTTTAGCTGTGTGTTTTGGGTCATTGTCCTGTTGCAAGACCCATAACCTGCGACTGAGACCCAGCTTTCTGACACTGGCCAGCACATTTCTCTCTAGAATCCCTTGATAGTCTTGAGATTTCATTGTACCCTGCACAGATTCAAGACACCCTGTGCCAGATGCAGCAAAGCAGCCCCAGAACATAACAGAGCCTCCTCCATGTTTCACAGTAGGGACAGTGTTCTTTTCTTCATATGCTTCATTTTTCCATCTGTGAACATAGAGCTGATTTGCCTTGGCAAAAAGTTAAATTTTTGTCTCATCTGTCCATAGGACATTCTCCCGGAAGCTTTGTGGCTTGTCAACATGTAGTTTGGCATATTCCAGTCTGGATTTTTTATGATTTGTTTTCAACAATGGTGTCCTCCTTGGTCGTCTCCTGTGGCTCAAACAACGACGGATTGTGCGATCTGACACTGATGTTCCTTGAGCATGAAGTTTACCTTGGATCTCTTTAGAAGTCTTTCTGGGCTCTTTTGTTACCATTCGGATTATCCGTCTCTTTGATTTGTCATCAATTTTCCTCCTGCGGCCACGTCCAGGGAGGTTGGCTACAGTCCCATGGATCTTAAATGTCTGAATAATATGTGCAACTGTAGTCACAGGAGCATATAACTGCTTGGAGATGGTCTTATAGCCTTTACCTTTAACATGCTTGTCTATAATTTTCTTTCGAATCTCCTGAGACAACTCTTTCCTTCGCTTCCTCTGGTCCATGTTGAGTGTGGTACATACCATGTCACCAAACAACACAGTGACTACCTGGAGCCCTATATATAGGCCCACTGACTGATTACAAGATTGTAGACACCTGTGATGCTAATTAGTGGACACACCTTGAATTAACATGTCCCTTATGTCACATTATTTTCAATATTTTCTAGGGGTACCATCATTTTTGTCCAGGCCTGTTCCATGAGTTTCTTTTTCTAAATAATTCTGTTGAAGCATGGTTGAAAAGCAATGTCTGACTTTCATTGGTTAACATTCATAGAATTTTTATTTATTATTACTTTTGTCAGATTAAAGTTATTTCTGTGACCATTGTGAGTTTTTCTTTCATTGACCAAAGGGTACCAACAATTTTGTCCACGTGTGTGTGTGTGTGTATATATATATATATATATATATATATATATATATATATATATATATATATATATATATATATATATATATATATATACAGGGTGGGCCATTTATATGGATACACCTTAATAAAATGGGAATGGTTGGTGATATTAACGTCCTGTTTGTGGCACATTAGTATATGTGAGGGGGCAAACCTTTCAAGATGGGTGGTGACCATGGTGGCCATTTGGAAGTCGGCCATTTTGGATCCAACTTTTGTTTTTTCAATAGGAAGAGGGTCATGTGACACATCAAACTTATTGGGAATTTCACAATAAAAACAATGTTGTGCTTGGTTTTAACGTAACTTTATTCTTTCATGAGTTATTTACAAGTTTCTGACTACTTATAAAATGTGTTCAATGTGCTGCCCATTGTGATGGATTGTCAATGCAACCCTCTTCTCCCACTCTTCACACACTGATAGCAACACCGCAGGAGAAATGCCAGCACTGGCTTCCAGTATCCGTAGTTTCAGGTGCTGCACATCTCGTATCTTCACACCATAGACAATTGCCTTCAGATGACCCCAAAGATAAAGTCTAAGGGGGTCAGATCGGGAGACCTTGGGGGCCATTCAATTGGCCCACGACGACCAATCCACTTTTCAGGAAACTGTTCATCTAGGAATGCTCGGACCTGACACCCATAATGTGGTGGTGCACCATCTTGCTGGAAAACCTCAGGGAACGTGCCAGCTTCAGTGCATAAAGAGGGAAACACATCATCATGTAGCAATTTCAAATATCCAGTGGCCTTGAGGTTTCCATTGATGAAGAATGGCCCCACTATCTTTGTACCCCATATACCACACCATACCATCACTTTTTTTGTTCCAACAGTCTTGGAGGGATCTATCCAATGTGGGTTAGTGTCAGACCAATAGCGGTGGTTTTGTTTGTTAACTTCCCCATTCACATAAGTTTGCCTCATCACTGAACAAAATCTTCTGCGTGAACTGAGGGTCCTGTTCCAATTTTTGTTTTGCCCATTCTGCAAATTGTGTGCGCCGATCTGGGTCATCCTCGTTGAGATGCTGCCTTAGCTGGAGTTTGTAAGGGTGCCATTTGTGAGTAGCTAATATCCGCTGAAGGGATGTTCGACTAATGCCACTCTCCAGCGACATGTGGCGAGTGCTACGCTATGGGCTCTTGCTGAATGAAGCTAGGACAGCCACTGATGTTTGTTTATTAGTGACAGTTTTCATGCGTCCACATTTTGGCAAATCCAACACTGAACCAGTTTCACGAAACTTAGCAAGCAGTTTGCTAACTGTAGCATGGGAGATGGGTGGTCTTGTAGGGTGTCTTGCATTGAAATCTGCTGCAATGACCCGGTTACTGCGTTCACCAGATATCAACACAATTTCGATCCGCTCATCACGTGTTAATCTCTTCGACATGTCAATGGCTGTGAACAAAGAGAAACTTGTAAATAACTAATGAAAGAACACCATTGTTTTTCTTGTGAAATTCCCAATAAGTTTGATGTGTCACATGACCCTCTTCCTATTGAAAAAACAAAAGTTGGATCCAAGATGGCCGACTTCCAAATAGCCACCATGGTCACCACCCATCTTGAAAAGTTTGCCCCCTCACATATACTAATGTGCCACAAACAGGACGTTAATATCACCAACCATTCCCATTTTATTAAGGTGTATCCATATAAATGGCACACCCTGCATGTGTGTGTGTGTGTATATATATACACACATACACACATTGCCCCCTCACATATACTAATGTGCCACAAACAGGACGTTAATATCACCAACCATTCCCATTTTATTAAGGTGTATCCATATAAATGGCACACCCTGTATGTGTGTGTGTATATATAAATGTGTAAAAGTTTTGACCTCCCCCCCCCCCATTTCTTAATATTAAATGAAATTTAATGATGTGGATGAACAAATGATGTGGATGAACAAATGTTTTACTGTGACAGACTGACACTGTTTATGTTTATGTTTATATATCAGATGTTACTCTGGTATACTGAAGTATGATTACACGCATTTCATAAATGTCAAAGGCTTTTATTGACAATTACATTAGGTTTATGCAAAGAGTCAATATTTGCAGAGTTGACCCTTCTTATACAAGATCTCCTAAATTCGCCCTGGCATGCTGTCAATCACCTGATGGCTGCCTATTCTTGCTTAAGCAATGCTTGGAGTTTGTCGGAATTTGTGGGTTTTTGTTTGACGCCTCTTGAGTATCGACTATAAGTTCTCAATGGGATTAAGATCTGAGGAATTTCCTGGCCATAATATCCTGCACGATTTGATGAGTCTCTTTCATGCGTCTGCAACGGGACAGCATTAGTTACGCGCCAAGGTTTGTACTGAAGAGTAAAAAAAAAAGAAAGAAAAAAAAAAAAAATATATATATATATATATATATATATATATATATATATATGCCTAATTAAGCAGCACTAATTATACTTCAGTACACCAGAGTAACATCTGACAAAAATAACTTCAAACACTGAAGCAGCAGACTTTGTGAAAATTAGTAATTGTATCATTTGGCCTCGGCTGTACTAATCACTGGCCTGATCATCTGTCATCATCTACACCTGTTCATGCCTTAAGGTAGAATTTTTTTAATGCTTGAATGATTCAAAGGTCACTGTGTGGCTTAACAAACGAACAAGAAAACATTCATCTGAAACTGCTCAGATACAGGAACTGGACTAGAAAAAAAAAAGTCCTTCAGGAAGCATGGAGAACTGTTCCTGAAGATTACATTAAAAATGCAAGAACGTCTGACACATTGGAAACAAGACATATGGGGGGTCAAGACTTTTGCCCTTTTTTTCTCGAACCTGTATATATTTCTAAGTGTGTGCTGTGTGTAGGATGTCTCTCATGGTGAATTCCTGACATCGGTGAGGATCGGCTACACCATCGGCCACTCCGTGTCTCTGGCGTCCCTCGTCATCGCCATCTTCATTTTGTGCTTTTTCAGGTGAGCCAGCGATGCTAACCAGTTCGAACTGGTTACAGCGTGCAGTCGTAAAGTTGTTTAGCTTTTACAACGGCTTTACTGTTACACGTTACGATTAAGAGAAAACAGCTCAGTATGAGTCAAGCTCGTGTCAGCACTCACGGAACGAGTCGCGCAGCATCCGTTTCACGTTATCTCTTTCCCATCACACATCACACAGAGGTGGCTCTGATTAAACACCTCCGTTTACTGGATACATCTTATGTAGCTTCCTTTTGTGTGCCTTTTAAAGCATCTTACACTCCATTAAACAGGATAACAGGCCTCGCACATGCTGCCTCGAAAAATGAAAACAACACACACCAGATGGTCGCTGTGCAGAAACTCTGTTGCGCAATTGCTAGTAACTCAGACATTCTGTGTGGTAGAAAAGAAAGTGAGTGTTTTATGTATAAATGAAAAATACTATTTATATACAGAAGATAATGGTTTTGTGATTCACGTCCAGGAAACTCCACTGTACAAGGAACTACATCCACATTCAGCTCTTCCTGTCGTTCATTTTAAAGGCCATCGCGGTGATGATGAAGGACGTGGCGCTCTACGAGGTGGAGCCAGACGAGTGCAACCCTGGTTCTGTAAGCAGGTTTCATTGTATATACAGTATAATTCTTCTGTTCTTAAATCTGAAAAAATTGTAGACTTTGGACTTTTGAGTGCTTTGGACTGTTAATTGCTTGTTGTATGAAAAGTAGGTTAAATATAAATGCCGTCTGTCGTGTGCCGTGAATGGAGTAACACGCAAACCGTTTCCAGTTTTGTAACTATTTATTATTAAAGCAGTGACTTGTTGTGTTTTATGTGTCATATGACATGTGATCTATCACATCAAATCAGGTATTAAGTCACATTTTGTGTGATCGAAGTTATGCATATTTTCATACTTGTGATTCAATAAGTTCCATTTTCATACCTAGTTTATTACTTTGTCATGTCCGGTTCCTGAGATATGGCAAGTGCGAGTTTGTTTACGACCGAGCGTCTTGGAACAAATCGCTTAGCCACGCCAACAGTGCGGGTTCATAGCGAAAAACTGCACGCTTTTCTATAACATCTGAAGTAACCAGCTTGGATAGTGTTCATAATTGCTTTAAAACAATGTTTAGGATTCAAATTTCTCAGTCCTTTTGAAGGATCAGGAAGACATTTATCAATCAATTTTTGCCAAAATTCTAAATTTGATACGTTTCTCCTACTGCACTCCATTAGTCATAGTGCAAAACGCACCAGACTTAATGCCTGCGTATTATTTCTCTATTTATTCCATTCCATTTCTTTTAATGTCTCAGAACTCCCCAAAGTGTGCGTGTGTGTTAATACTGCACCTAAAATACACCTAAGATAATGATTTTTTTTTCTTATATCACAAACTCCCTTTATTGCACTCCCCTTCCAGATACACTGTTTCAGTGTCTCTGTAAATGAGCTATATGTCTTCTTATATGAGATCACATTTGGGGAAATCTAATGGCTGGTTTAAACCTTCAACAATAAAAAAAAAATGGAAGAGAAATAGCATTTAATGTAATGATAAGTGGATTAAAAGCCCAGTGTGGTGTTGAATAAGTAGGAAAGCAATTGTAGTATTGTAGGCAAACTGATGGGGTACAAGAGGAATACGTCTCTGTCCATGATTATTTTCCAATGAGAACATTAGATTAAATGTATAAAAATTTCAGCCCAGTAAGACTGATAAGTGCTAACCCTAGTCACATCACTTCACAGCATCTTAAAAAAAAAAAAGATGATTTCAAATGTAATTAGTGTCCAGATAAATAAATAAGTACATATCACATCACTGATCGTCTATTACAGTACAATGGACTTTGTAATGTCTAAAACCTTTGCTTTGTCTTTTAAAAGTTGATTTAATGTGCAAGTTTGATTCTAAATAACGAGCACAACATCGCCATCGTTCCAGCTAATCGGGTCGGACTCTGTTGCTCACAGCTCTGCATTCAATTTAACAGAAAACTTTCTGACCTTCAGCTTCACCTTCGTGGTCCTTCAGGAGCTGAGAGAGAGATAGCGCCTCCAGCTTTATCTCAGCATTTACAGTCAGCGCATGAGCGTTTTATTGGGCGTCATATCAGGACTTCTGATCTGCTGGGCCTCTAATGGAGCTGCTGTCATGGGTTAATAGTCATAGCATGAGGGTAAATCATTGCCCAGAGCTCTTAAACCTTCTGTGAGGAATTCAGATGCTAGCTGCTACTTCAGAGATCTGAACAACATGACTAGCAACCTTGCTGTGTGTGTGTGTGTGTGTTGTGTGTGTGTGTGTATCTTTCTACAGGTAGGTGTGTTTTCATTTGCTATTTGATTTTTAATTTGCTTTCTGAGAAGCATTTATAGTCTCAGTAACTAATTCCAGCGCTCAGGTTTTAGTTTCTGGTATGACTTTTTTTTTTTTCACAATCCTCTGTTTCAAGTAACTAATACTTTGGTGAAAAATCAAACCCTCACCATTTTTCCTTTTCTCAAATGTTCTTCTTTGCTACAAAGCAAGTCTACCTCTCTACCCACTTACCTCTCTGCTCTAATCACACCACGCACTGCGCCGCGTTCCCTACAATCCTCCAGCACTGCTCACCTCATCCCACCATGTCTCAGGGATTGAGGGCGGCATTCATCCAGACTCTTCTCTGTTCTGGCACCTAGGTGGTGGAACGAACTTCCTCTAGATGTCCGTACAGCAGAGACTTTGACGATCTTTAAACGACGACTCAAAACATATCTATTTCTCCAGTACTTACAAGACTAACCCTCACCCATCCCCTCACCCATTTTCAGAAAAAAAAACCCTCTTCCCAGTTGTGTTAGACTAATGGCACTTAGTTATTGACCTAGTTAACCCAGTGTAAATATCTATCCAGTGATGTAATCTTTAAAGCACTTTTTGTAAGTCGCTCTGAATACGAGCGTCTGCCAAATGCCTAAATGTAAATGTAATAACAGAGTCAAAAGTTCCCTCCAGGGAATTTTTTATTTTTTTTACATTAAATAGCAAATATTCATAGACGGTATTTAAAGGTCCAATATTTTACAATTTACTTATCTAGTGTCTTAAAGGCCCCTTAAAATGTGACTGTTAATGCTCCAGCAGCAATATCTTTCAGATAATAAGTTTTTTAAAATGTGAAAATACGGTTAAAATGCTGAAATACGAACACCATTTTTAGTAAATGAACTGTGAACATTCTTTGTAAATGAACTGATGTCAAACCCACACCCCGTTACAGAGCAGCAGAGCTGAGCAACAAGTCAGGGGAGGGTTTCCCCTTATATGAGGTCACATTAGGCTTATTTCAACCCCACACATTACAAAAATGGACAAAAGGACAAAAAGTAGGAAATGTTTTTTTGTTTGAAAATGCTTTGTGCTTGAACACGCACAGACACTGGAGACCCATCAGAATTTTCTAAAAAAATATTTAAAAGTGAACTTTGCCTAATAGATACCCTTTAAATAACAGGTAAAATTTGAACCGGAAGTATACTGTTAGTAACATTGTCTCTGTCGTTACATACACTACTAAATGATGCATGTTATGACCGACTTTGTAACCCTCCAGGACTCGGCTAATTCACTCGTGCTCATGGTTATGCATTACGTCATGAATTTTCATTTAAAAAATTATAGTGTTCCACATGTGAATCACGTCTACAACTTGTGATGGCTATATTTTAATATCTAAACCCGGTAAAAGCTGAAAACTACTATCCTAGCTAATCTTTTCCTATTCTTTTGGTATTTTTTTTTTAACATCATGATGATTGGATGCAGTGAATATTAATAATAGCTGACTGTCAATATTCTACTGTATTTTTATTATTTTGGGGAAGACACTATAGGCAAATGCAGCATTCTCCAAATTTTGCATCATATCTCGGATGCAAAAAAATCCCTTCTGTACCCTCGTTTCTGAGGATGACGGTGTGGCAATGATAACAGATGGCAATGATAATGCAATTTACACTGCTAAAAGATGCATAACTGGACCATCACTGGTGCACATATAATCATCTCAACTCAGTTCCTTCAATATAAACTTACCCTGAGAAGAAATGTTTTTGTTTTTTTCAGCTGGAGACATTACCCCCTATTGTTGATGGAGCAGGATTCATCAGAATCGTGCCGCATTGCAGTACACGGCAGGGCATGGGCCTGTTCCAGCCGCCAGCTGTTTTTGTTTGGCATTCTTTTGGGGGCAATCAGAAGTATTTACTACAGTCACACATAATGGTCAAAACATTACATGTCACGCAGATACCAGCCACAAATTAAACAACTTGGCTGATGCCCCTCAAAACACTGTTCACTTAGCTGATCCGTATGCAGTTATTTTCAAGTTTTATGTATTAATTAGGCCAGTTTACAGGTGATCAATCTTCAGTCCAATCATGGTCGCCTAATTAATTTAAAATGATCATGTGGTGCTGTAATTGTTTAAAGGCTTGTACGAGTCATTCCAAAGAAAGCATTATATTCCAGGAAGAAACTAGGACAGGATGTCCCTAGTACTGTAAGTCAGCTGAGTCAAGCCGTAAGTCAACATGGCGTCTTCTAGCATTCCATCTGTTGATAATTGTTCCATCAGACACTTCTTGAGTCAGGACTACTACAAGTTTTACTATCGTAGAAACGCAGGATTACAGAATGTGACTGATTTTAGTGCTGAGGTTCAGGAGTTAATGCTGTAGTGATGCGGATATCATCGTTTCGTGAAGGTGGCAAAGTTTGCTTCAACCAAAACCTAACTTACAACCTAAAAGAACTGTACTGACTTTGGTAAAAGTTAATATGAAGTGTCTAAACAAAATCTGAGAAGTGTTGGTATCAGCTTTGGTCTTCCTTTTAGTAATATTTTGCTATAAGACAAGTTTAAAATGCCGTGGGATGCTTGATATGATCAATTTATTGTTGTATGCATCCAATAGGTGGTTGGTTACTCCCAGGGGAAGTTTATATTGAAGGGACTGAGTTGTGATAATTGTTTGCACCAATTATGGCCAAGTGATGTATGTATAAGCTGTGTAAATTTCATTATCATTGCCATCAATCTACAGTCATCCATGTCCTTAAAACAAGGGGGTAGGCTGCCAACAAAAACAGCTGGCAGCTGGCACAGGCATATACTGTATATCCTTGTGACTTGTACTGCAATGCAGCATGATTCTGATTAATCCTGCTCTAACAATGGGGGGGTTACTGTGGCCGGCTGATAGAAACAAAAAAATACCTTTGCTTCTCAGGGGAAGTTTCTGTTGAAGGAATTGTGTTGAGAGGATTATATTTGCAGCTGTGTAAATTTCATTATCAATGCCATCTATCTACATTGTCATCCGTGCCCTCAGAGACGACATACTCAGGGTTTTTTAAATTTTTTTTTTTACTTGTGACCAGTTTGAGATAACTCTTTATATTTATGAGATATGATGCTAAATTTTAATAATTTAGCATTTGTATATTCCCAAATAAAAATATTGACTCCAAGTCTTGTCTTCACATGAGCTTGCAGCCTAAGATCAAAATCTTATTTTCAGAAGCTCATGACTTAGTGGTGTATTCTCAATTCCAATACCAGATTCTGAAAGGATGGGAAAAAGTATGCCAGGACAGAAATTCATCAGCGTTCTATTCTTTGAAAATCTTCACAAATCATAGACGTATTTCAAATTAGAGTGGTAACTCCTGGAAATCTAGGAATTTTTCTATTAAAATATGGGTTTTTTTCTGTGACTCCCCATCAGAATCTGAAATCCATATACCGCATTGACCTCAGCTCATTTCTTTTCCAGGGTACATTTTTATGTATTGGACTTTTTTTTCTTTTCCATTATTTTTATAAATCCTTTACTCTTGTGGAGTCTAATCTGGTGGCTGTTACTGCTGCTGGTGTTTTTGGTCTGCTTTTCAGACACTGGGGATTTTTCTTAGTCATGGCTTTACATCTTCATGATGTTTCTAAATTTCTCTAGTGCGTGACAGCTTTATATCATTCGAGACCCGCAGCGAAGCTTTAAGGGTTCGCACTTACACCTCTCACAGTTCCATTTCTCATCTGCGATCAATGACTGGATGCTTTTAGAGCTTTTTTCACTCGTATTCTCTCAGGAGCCCTTTCCAAATTCAGCAAACAAATGACACATAATGAAAAGAAACCCACCTGCGGGTGACGTACTCCAGCCACAGAGACCTACTTGTGTGAGTTAGAGTTTTTTTTGTTCTGCTTTTAGCCCTCATACTGGCTCTTAATGGCATTTTATATACATGCCCTTGTATTTTTATTTATTTTTGTAAATCCTTGCACATTCATGCTTTCACTCAGTCTGGGATGCTTTTTCAACTACTAGTTTTAACTACACTGGCATCAGTCATCTCTTATTCAGTGTGTAAAGTAATAATGTCTACGAACACAAGACACATGGGACACATGGGAGATTTAAATTTGAACGTGCAAATAAACACCAACTCATTTTTTAAAGTTTTATTTTTATGATATTTTATATTTAAGCGATATCACATGAGAGTGTGGACTGTTTTGTGCACTAGGTGCCTACGACGCACCACCACCGTGCTGATATTCAGCACAACAGCACGACTTCAAGAGTGATATTTCTTTTATACAACAGTTTCACAAACACCATTTATTATTATTAGATTATGATTTATTTGCTTATTTGACCAGTTATTTTGCTCCGCCCACAGACCTTCTTCTGCGACTGGTGGAACTAACTAACTAACTAACCGCAACTGGCAGAGCAGTTATTGTCATTAACTAACTAACCGCACCGTTAACACAGTTTTAAATTCTAATTCCACGTCTTGACTTTAGGTTTTGGCAGAAAGCTGCTCTCAGAACAGAACAGAACTACTTTCACCGACGCTGTGACCGACATTTAGTGTAATTAACGATTGTAGAACACCTGCGACGTTGAGTGATGCATGTAGTTAAACGTCGCAGTGCTGTTATGCTCTATTATCACCACTCGTTTAATGCCTCTTGTCCAATCACATTACTTGGTCGGGTCTAACTGCTGTATAGAATTTGTTTTGATCTACTACTTTGTAATATTTAGCTACAGTAATTGGAGAGCTAGACAGTGCGCAAGAACAAGCGCCAATGTAGCGCTTGCACCACGTCAATGTGAGACCACAAGTTGCGCAAAAAAATTGGCAGTTGGTGTAACAAAGCCATTACCCAGCCAGCCATTTCAAGTGCATCTCAAGTCCGGCTGTTAAAACTTATAAATAATTTAATCATAGTGATCCACATCGTTCCAGGAAAGGTCTACTTTCTGTCACATTTTTTAATTGATTTATTTGACATTTAATGAACCCTAAGTGACCAGTATGTCTGTTGTATAAAGTGAGCGCAGACAACTATGCGAGAACCGTTTCCTTTCTTGAAACAAACAGTGTTAAATTCATCACTATTTTTTATTTTTTGCTAGGCTTAGTGTGAGGCATGGTGTTTGCCAGATCCTTCAGAAGGTTTGGAGTGGTTGCTAATGGTCTACTTTAAACAGGGTGTGTACAGTAACAAGCTAGTGTTTACTCTTTGCTAAGCAGCAGCCGTAACTGGTTTGGTTTGATTCCTGTGCATTATTATAATTATATGATAGCATTGATGAATACTTGATTAATAAATTTTCTGTAAATGCAGCTCTGACACTAAGGCAGGTCACATGTTTGTATTAATGCACTCTTGATCATGAAATTCCCCATTGTATGGATGTTGAAAATCTGACATCAGGTTTTGTGTTTTGTTCTGAACTATATCTATCCGGGTAACATGATTGATGAAGGATTACCGGCTTATTCGAAGAATAAACCAAACCAGGATGTGTTTTTATAGAATGAAAAAACAACTTTATGTTGGCGAAAGTAAGCCTGCTTAGCATCTGTGTGCATCACACCATCTTGCTGTTAATTATTTTCCAATATAATAATAATTCCAAGATTCGTGAAATTCCATAAAGAGCTTAAAGTGGCTTCATTTCAACTTTTTCTACCACAAAACATTTATAGGCTTCTGTCTAGTTGTGTTTGAGTGTGTGTGTGGTGTGGAGTAGTTTAAGTTGGTACTGTAATCTGTTGTATAAACACTCCATGTGTCTCCCGGCAAGAAGGATAGATTGCGTCTGTCACAGTGGCGATGTGCAAACACTCCAGTTCCTGCAGCTCGCCCACTCATCCAGCGCTGGTCAACACACCACACCTGATTAAAAAGCCCTAGAAATGTTCCATGCAGCACTCGGGCTTTATGGTATTATTTCTGATATGCAAAGTTACACGGATAACCGCTGATAACGCTAATCAAACAACCGGAATGAAAAAAGATTTAACTGATCCCAGACCAGCGCATTATTCCTAAAGCCGCTGAATAAATATGCGTCAGGGTTTGATGTGGTTATTTCAACAGTGCTGACTGTTAGCATTTGTGATGCGGAACATAAACTACTGTCAAGTTTAAGTAGGCCGGCTAACAGCTACTGGTATTTTTTTAATGGTGCTTACGTACAACAAAAATAGCTATCATTTCAGTTGGGAAATGTCCCTCCTGTGGCAACTTTTAGCCAGCTAGCTTATTTTTACCTCAGAAAAGCTAGCAACGTAAGATCTTTTAATTAGTATGAAGCTAACAACGACAACAGAAGACATTTTAACTGGTATAACGCTAGCAACAACCGAAGACATTTTAACTGGTATAACGCTAGCAACAACAGAAGACATTTTAACTGGTATAACGCTAGCAACAACAGAAGACATTTTAACTGGTATAACGCTAGCAACAACAGAAGACATTTTAACTGGTATAACGCTAGCAACAACAGAAGATATTTTAACTGGTATAACGCTAGCAACAACAGAAGACATTTTTGCTAGTATAAATCTTCTGTTGTTTTTATACAGCTTGCTAATGTATGCTGCTAATATCCCAGCTAGCTACATTTGTCAACTAGCTTTGCTGATAATTCCTCATGTTGTAATGCTGCTCAAAGAGTTTAATTATTTAAATGATCTAATTATTTAAATTAATTATCTAATGTATCAGTTTTATA
Organism: Clarias fuscus; assembly: GCA_030347435.1. Lineage (NCBI taxonomy): Eukaryota > Metazoa > Chordata > Actinopteri > Siluriformes > Clariidae > Clarias > Clarias fuscus. The sequence goes on along the minus strand of CM059208.1, from coordinate 33,633,294 downwards.
GTTTTGTTCATTATATTTTAGCTACATAAGGGTGCTTTTCATGTTTGCTATTTGTACGTGGAATCCGTTAAAACACCTGTGTTTTTTTTTTTCTTTCTAGAACTTTTCTCTTTTCAACAAAGTTCAACTTTTCAGAAACATGCTAGCAAGTTCTGGGGATAGGGTACAAAAACAAATATGGAAGACAGATTCACTCACTTATTGGGTGGGGCTCACAGGGGCCCAGAGTCTATCCCAGGAGACACTTACATGCTCATTCACATACAACAGGCAATTTGGAAATGCCAATAAGCATGGCTTCGGACTGTGGGCGGCATCCACCAAGCACGGGAAGAACATACAGACTCTCCGCACATGGGCGCAGGAATCGAACCCAGATCCTGGAGGTGCAAGGCAACAACGCTAACCACTATGCCACTGTGCCACCATGGAGGGCAGCTTGCCAGTGAAAATAAAATCTTGATAATGAATGAATATTAAGTTACACTGATCAGCCATATCATTAAAGTCACCTAGGTTTTGGCCACCAGGGCAGCTCTCGCCCCTTGACACATGACCTCTGGGCATCTGCTGTGGTGTCTCAGAATAAGGACGTTGCCAGGGAACCCTTTGGGTGGTGTGGGTTGTGGGGAGAGGCTTTTATAGATCATATTTGTTTGTCTGGCACATCTTATGGGTGTTTGATTACACTAGGATCTGGGGAGGTTGGAGACCTGCTGGGCCCTGTGTGTGTGTGTCCACTGGCGTCTTTCTATTTTGGCCAACATTGTTTTTTTCCAAAGCTGCACTGGCTTTGTCTTTGGTCCCCATGGGCATTCTTGAACCTTTGGCTGCCCATGATCCTCTCACCAGTTTGCTGGTATATAATTGATCATCAATGTTTCACAGTTCACATTGCAGAGGTGTTGATGATGTTATGGCTGGTTGGTGTAGTTTTACAACACGTAATATCATTAAATGTTATTAAAATAACAATCTGCAAGCTATTTGGGGTGTTTAATTTTATTACTCGTAACAATAAGTCAGATGTCACTTTCTTCCCTGGCTAGTTAGCTAAACTAGCTACATTAGGACTGGGAGGAGCGTAGTTATGGTTACGGTTTGTGTATCAGATAGACTCGCAAAAACTGAAGTAAACTTTTAAAAACTGACTAAATTGGTGTAATTAACTATTATTTCCAATTATTTATAATAGTTAAATAGTGATTGTGTTAAGTATTTGGTTAGGGAATTCACTAGAGTATTTCTAACCAGTGTATAAATTCGGTTTTCCTTTTTCTTTTTTCTACTCTACAAAGGGTGGGTGTGGCTTTTATTGGTATCATCATTGTCTCAATGTTTATTATTTCCTTATCACCACCATTAATCAGATTATAACAATGCAACCTTAAAAACCATGGCACTGATTCATATCAGTGACTTTCACTTCCCCTTAAGATTCTCTTTCTCACTCCTTTCCTGATGTTAACGCAGCAGTAAAGCCAAGCATCCTCTTTATATAAACACGCTGCGTAAACGTGATGCTGTATACACACAAACCATAGTAAACTCTGCCTTAATTTATTACAGGTAGGGTGCAAGGCCGCGATGGTGTTCTTCCAGTACGGCATCATGGCCAGCTTCTTTTGGCTACTGGTGGAGGGCCTCTACTTACACGCGCTCCTCGCTGTCTCCTTCTTCTCCCACAGGAAGTACTTCTGGTGGTACATCCTGATTGGCTGGGGTGAGTGAGCGAGCTTAACTGATTTACGGTTGTTGTGATGTTCGTAATCAACAGCAAGGTTACGATGGAGCTGGGTTGAGATAGCTGGAGCAACAGCTGTGCGTTGGACGTTTCTAGCATGCTGAAGACTTCTTCCATAAATATAATTTACGAGAGGCGTTCAAGTCAAAGCCGGACTTTCAATCGTGTAGAATAACAGAACATAGTTATGAAAGATTAAAAACTCTCTTAATTTCTCTATAATCCCCGACTACACTAATGCACTTATCACAGCAGTTTACTAAGGCTTGGATACCATCACGGTAGAAGGTTTTCTCAGTACGCCGGAGCCATGATTGGGCTGCCTGCTCCACTTCTGAAACGCTGGCCTCCCATGAACTCCTTTAAAGTCCCAAAGTTGTGGAAATGGCTCGAAGTGGGATCAGGACTGTACAGGGGATGTAACAATAACTTCCAGCTATGAGAATTTCTTGTAACGTGCAAGTGGTGCTAATGAAATAATAAATTCTTCCACAACAAGTTTTTTATGGATCAAACGTTCCACATGCTGAATGTTCACGGGAAAGATTGCTGTGGCCTCCGAGCCACCACAGCCGGGATTGTCATTCACGGATGTACGAACGAATTGTCCTATCATTGTACTGTCCTTGTCTTCTGTCCTCTGTAAATGTCTGTAAATCTGTTTTTTTTGCATTCATTCATTAGACCCAGTTTGACTAACTCTTCTCGTACAGTAGTGTTGAATTGTGAATAGGAGAAACAGCGTTTTTGGCTTGCCAGAGCCAATATCGAGTGTCTTTAACATCAGAGGCTAACATACTCTGTGATAACCTTTTTTTTTTCAGGCCTCTGATTGGCCAATATTTATTTTACAATTAGCGTAAAATTGCTGCATGCTGCTAGTTTAGCCTGCTTTAACAGCATGTTTATGCATTTTCATGTGGATGAACTTTTTTTTTTTATTATTTTAAAATACCAAAGTACATGTGGACTAGGTCATGGTCTCCGTGCATCTGATCTGACTTTTAAACTGCGTAAACAGTGTATTGTTAACAAACAAACAAACCAAAAAACAGCCTAATGCAACACTGCAGCTTGTGCAATGGAGAAAAGTATGAAAGGAAATTAGCATCATAATTACTTGAATTATATCAGCGGGACCTGAACTAACTGGTGACGTCACCTGTTCTGTGCACAGAGAGAACTAATACATGGCACGTGCTGGCTTAATATTTTTGGCTACCACTGTGAATCTCTCTCGTGCGTGCGCGTGTGTGTAACAAACATCAGTCTGTGTCTCATGCTCACTAGCCCCACTTTAACTAAACTTTGACTAAATTCCTTTATCACAGTAAAATGACTAAAACATCTGATTAATATATATAATTAGTGTAACACACTACAGGTGCACTTACCGGGCCGCTGCCCTCCGCCATGTAACGAGAGTCACTGGGAGCCGGTATCGAAGACGTCCGCTTCCCTGGGTCACGTGACTGACGAACGGATTCCGTTCTGGCTCGATTGCTTTTCCTGTATTGAATTTTGTATTGAATTTGTACTTGAATTTCCAAGCTTGAATTTTCTATCTGAATTTTACAGCTTGATTTTTCTATCTGAATTTCACAGTTGAAATGGATTGTTGAAAATTTCGTGTGACATTCAGAGCACTTAAATTCAAAGATGTTGCTTTTTAAAGTCTATTTCAGTTTAATAAATTCAGTAGTATTTAAATTTCAAAATTAACAATTCAACAGTGATTAAATTTCAAAATGTATTTTTCAAAGGCTGATATAATTCAAGTAATTATGATGCTAATTTGCTTCCATACAAAAGTGAAAAAAAGGTTAGCTTGACATTTGTAATCTCTGTGAGCGCTCCAGCAGATTGAGCAGCGCTCCGATTTCAAAGCAGGGAGGACTCGGGGTCTCCTGTGAGAAAGTCAGTGTACACTGATTCATACCATTGGATTGTAGTTATAACGGTTTTATGATATCACTGGTATGAATCACACACACACACACACACACACACACACACACACACACACACACACACACACACACACACACACACACACACAGCTTTTAAATACCAGAGTGTGGTGGAACTGATAATATCTTCAAGATTAGTATGCAAGTCAAGTTTTCTTCACTCCCTAGCACAAAACACATTCAAATAAAATTAATCAATTGATATATTTTTGTCATGTTAAGTGGTACTTAAAGGTTGAACATTCTGACCGAATGACATGCTTTTTTACCCAGTGTTTCTTTCTCACAGGAGTCCCAGCGCTCTTCATCACAATATGGAGCGTTACTAAAGCCTACTTGCACGACGTCGGGTAAGTGCTTCTTTTGGTCCTTGTCATTTTCTCTCCTCCCCAGAGGCCTTTAAAAACCCCACACAGATTTTTTTAAATGTATACAAACATTTATTCTCGACGCCGGTTGCGTGCAAATGCCTTTCGAGAAGCTTACGCAACCGCGAAGCCGGCACACTATCGGGGTTTGGTGTACACAAAAGAAATGTCGCGTCAAAACAAATTCCAAGTACGACACTTGAGTGGTCTGTAAAGGCATGTTTACTAGTGAGAGGAAGACGGTATCACATACAGCGCTCTATAGCAAATGTCCAAATCTCACACACACACACACACACACACACACACACACACACACTGTGAAGTGCAGGAAATAAACCAAATGGTCGTTTTTATGCTGTATATATATAACTGTATATACGAACTAATACACGTGTACGCACGAATGATGAGAAAATGTTTTTGCAAAAGCTTTTGTACATATCAATGCTTTTTTATACTCTAAATAGATGATGTGTCATCTTTAACATCAGAACTGTTTATTTAAAGTACAGATTGTGCATTTACATTTATTTATCTCACAAGCCCGGTTCAGGACTAGTAATCTTGCACAATGATGCAACATCGTCCAGATTATCATATATCATGTACACAAGCTGCAATTGTATAATCAGATCTTTAGTTTGACTCCTTTCTTGTATATTACAGAATCAATAATAATTTTTTTAAAGAAATTACCTTGACCAGTGGGACTATTTGAATAATATTTATGGCTTAATATATTTTATAGTCTTGCTTAATTATTTATAATATTGAGGAGAGGATTGAGGTTATCTAAAGTCAAGTTTGCATGCACTCTCTGTGAGCATGAATATAAATATCATGTCTTCTGGTTTCAGAACCGGGTCAGTCTTTTAATTGAATAAATATTTAGATGACTAATTTATTTAAAATGTCTTTTAATTTGTCAAACTCAAGCTCTCTCATCTTCCTGTTAGTGATGATGACTGAATACACCTGGTAGCTTCCCAGTGCAACAGCCTTTGTTTGACAGTGCTAACTGGATTGACCAACGGACAGTACAATGGGAAAGTCCGAGAAGCTCAATGCAGAAAGAAAGGTCCAGAATAAACGTGTCCCCTCCCCTGTCCATACCCCTCCTAGTCAACCAGAAGTTTTGTGCTTCTTCCTTGCCATCATGCTCTTAAAGAGTGTTTTGAGAGTGAAAGCTTCGGAGCCGGAGGGGAAGAGCGGGAGTAGGGGGAGGGGTGGGGATGGGGGTGGGGTGGGGTCAGTGGGCTGGGTACCAGGGGTCAGATCTGTCAAAGGTAGGATTGATGTGGCATAGGGAGAATGGCAGTAGTAGTCTGACGGAGCATGGGCTGATCACTTTGGTTACAGTAAACCAGTGTAACAGTGGTTACAGTAAGTTACAGAATTTAGGGTTTTTTTAGGTCATGAGCAGAACGTCGTGACTGGAAAGCATAACTCTCCTATTGACACGTGCTGCAGAATGATGTCACTCGAAACTCGTATCTGAAGGCTGGATTCCAGCTCTGGCCTAACGGTGGTTACTTTAGTGGGGTTCATTTGCATCTTTGACGGGGATACGATGAACCTAAGAAAGAGATCTGGTTCTGGTGAAACTCACAGTTCTCTGCTTTTACATACAGTTTGTTACTCCAGTAATTGTTGGAGGACCTGCATATGGGGTTTATGTTGTTCCAAAGAGGGAGAAAATATAAAAATGTCATCCAGATTGATAAAGACAAATAAGACAGAATCCTTAAACAACTCGTTAACCAGAGCCTGAAAGACAATAAGAGTGTTAGTCAGGGGAAAAGGGACTAATAAGTGCTCATAGTTCCCAGTAGGGGGGTTTTGAATGAAGCCTTCCATTCATCATCCTCCCTTATTCTCACCAGATGATCGGTTTTGTAAGTCCAACGTAGTGAATATTCGAGCCCATTTGAAGGCTGTTCCCATTAGAGGAAGAGGGTATGTGTGCTTTATGGTGATTTTTTATTTTTGATCTTTTTTTCTCCCCACAAAGAAAAATCATCCTGCTCCGGCCCGGGGACGAGGAAGGACAGGTCATACCGGCCGCAGAACCCCCCTTAAAAAAAATAAATAAATAAACCTTTTCAATTAAACAATTTCTGGATAGAGACTAGAAATCACTTCTGTACGTCGCTCTAGATGAGTCTGCCTAATGAAGGTTTAACCTAAAATCTAATAAACAAAAATTAAGTAAATATAAACCATGTTACACTGTTAATAAATACAGGAAGTGTTTTTATTATGATGTTAATTAATTATTATTCGAATTATGTTGCGTACGGCGTTACAAAAAAATAGACATTGTGTACATCAAGCCAATTAAAAGAACATTTTAAAAAATATTAAATGTCTTGCTGATTCATTTATTAATTTATTTCTGCATTACTTAAGATATTGGAGATGCTATACTACTACAAATAATAATAATAATAATAAATAATCGTTCAGACACCTTGCATGCCTTCTGTGTGTGTGTGTGTGTGTGTGTGTGTGTGTGTGTGTGTGTGTGTGTGTGTGTGTGTGTGTGTGTGTGAATATATCCAGATTTATATAGCCTGTCATTACTGTTATGATCACAGCAGTTCTACACTCTTCAGAGCAGAGACACATACTCTGTGTCCATTAACATTTTTTAGAAAATACTAGTTCCACCTGGACCTGCAAAATCCATGCCTGAAATCTATCGAAAAACAGGATTAACTGCCCTCAGTAAATCTGGTAAACATAACGCGCAGCGCGGCTCAGCAGCGAAACTCCGATCCAGGTTTCGGCTTATGAATCACGCTGCCTGGAAATGAGCGAAGTGTTTGGCCAAAAAAATTATAATAAATGAGAAATTACACAAAATTCCCTCATTCTCTAAAATGCATTAGATCAGCCAAGATAGATAGATAGATAGATAGATGGCTGCTTTTAGGCACAAGTTTAGCATTTTGCAGAAACCATCACACGCTTAATCATCATGTGGTTACTGAGAGTGTTTCCTATAAAAGAGACAAAGCGATGTCTCTGAGCTGCTGAATCACGTCCTTCCTCAGCACATACTGGGTACTCAGGTAAATACCGAGGTACTAAACCGTTCCGTTCGCTGTTTTAACTTCAACGTGTATCTGTAATCAGAACTAAAGAGTTCGGACATCAACAAATGTTTTCCAGTCGAGGTACTTTGTGGGAAAGAAAATTGACTGCATTTCAATCTTTACCAAATTAAACCAAGCACCCTTTAAATCGATGCAGTCATTCTGTTCGAACCAAAAGAAGACCAGAATGGAAAATCTACGTACATCAAACAAAAACGGCATTGTCTCGTTTCCTTTTTACAGATGTTGGGATTTTATTGATGACGACCTGTGGTGGATTATAAAAACCCCCATTTTGCTAATAATCCTGGTGAGTTGTTTAGTCTTTTGTTATAGCCTGGAAGCACAGCCGAGGACGTGTAGTAATCAACAAATGTCCCTATTTGCAGCTGAATTTCATCCTCTTCATTTGCATCATCCGGATTCTTCGTCAGAAAATCAACTGCAGAGACATCGGCAGAAACGAATCGAACCAGTACTCGTAAGTCTGCACTCAGCAGCATGCCGTTTATAAAGCCTCGATTTACGTCATGCTGCTGAATTATGGTGTCATTATATCGATTTGTTTTGTAGGGAGAATTTAGTATGGAAACCTGGGGCAAAATGTCATACTGGTGCTAAATGTGAATTTTTTTAGATAGGATCATATAACGCCATTGTTCATAATACTTGATGTTTATTATCTCCTGATCCACGCTTAGTTTTTTTTTGTTTTGTTTTTTTGTAAATATACATCCACATTTATATTTTTTCAGATAAAAACATTTGCTAAATACAATTTCATTCTCTTTTATGTTTTAGTGTCTGTAACTTTTTAAAATTCAAATCTTTCAATTATTTTAACTGTCATTTAGATGAAACTTGGCCAATTTAGATTTCACATGAAAAGACATAAACCTGAAAAAGTGTGATTCTACAATGAAAATTTTATTAAAATATTGCAACATGAATTTAACATGGTTATGGACCCCACAATCCTTAATTTTGCATGGAATGCTTTAATTTAATTTAATTTAATTTTTACAGGTCAATTGTTTTATAAGCTTACACCAATTTTAGTATCAATACTAAACTGATAATCATAAAGAAATTAATAATTTTACATTTTAAATGATTATACTGTCTCGCTTCAAACAATAATGCTGTAAAATGTGCTGAAAAATCATCTCTCCAAAACGGCTGCAGTTAGCAACATGAAATTTTTAGGGAAGGGGAATAGGTCACTTCCATGTTGCACAAACTTAGAAGTAGCTTCTTTGTCCACACACATTTTCTGTATTATATGTATAATATAATATATGTATTAGGACCTTAGACATAACTATAGATCACATGGCTTTTGAAAGAGATTGTTTCAGAACTTTTACCTTGAATTTGACCTTGAGTGAGGAAGTTTGTTTTGGATTGTAAACATATTAAAGAAGTTTATGGCATGCCTTTCAATGGTGATATTAAATACATAGAGAATAGAATTCTCCCTGTAAAGTATACTCTTATTGTCCCAAAATTAGGAGAGTTTAATTTTTTTAATCGTACTATGTGAGGGGTGTTCAAATCAAAGCAGGACTTTGGATTGTGCAGAGTAACAGAACAAAAGAATAAAAGTTATAAAAGTAAAAAAAATCCATACTGCCTGTCTGATTTAAATCTGAAACGCCGGCCTCCCAGGAACTCCTTTAATGGCCCAAACATGTAGAAATGGCTTTGGAACAATGTCAGGACTGTACAGGGGACGTAGCAATAACTCCCAGCCGAGTTCCTGTAATGTGCAAGTGGTGCTGGTGAATGATTGTGTGTACAGTTTTCATAGACAGGTGTGTCTCGTCCACAACAAGTTATAGGATCCAGGCGAGTCTCATGACGAGAAATTTCGTCATGGTTTGACTTGAACGCCCCTTGTCTATAGGTACAAACATAAACAAGTTAAAATAAGATGCTCATTAAATTCAAATTTTATTTGTCACATACACAGTCATACACAGTCGTACACAGATATGCAGTGAAATGCTTAAACGACCGCACGTGACCTTAAAGAAAGATTATTAATAGGAAATAAATATGGAATAAAAATAACTTTAGCTAAGGAACAATATATCTGTAGAAGATTACATTAAATATAAAATATAAGAAAGTATAAGAAAAACCTAGCTGTACAAATACACAATATAAAATAAGAAAAACCTAGCTGTACAAATCTAGAACAATATAGAAACTTTAGTGTGGAGATGAAGCGGGATTTAAATAGAAATGTCCGGGAAAGCAAATATGCATGAAAGTGTTTGTGTATCGAGCAAAAATGAAATAGAAATATGTGTAAATGTGCATAAATGTGCAGGTGTGCAATGTCCATAAATGTCCATGGTGTCCATGAATGTCCAGAATAAGTGCAAAAAAAAAAAAAAAAAACATGTCCATAAGTGTGTAATGTGCAAGAAAAGGTTTAGTCCTGTGTGGTGTGAGGGTCACAAGCGAGTGCTTGGTCAGCCTATCCTTCAAAGCAGCACAGGAATGTTGGGAATATTTTATTAAATTGTGAATTAAAAGTATAATGATACGTATTAAAAGTATTATAAGTATTATAAATATAATTATAAGTATTAAAAGTATTATAAAATACATCCTACTAACACACACAATTCTAATAATATGACTACATCTTATGGCTACATTATGTAATTTCTGTGCATAATTAACTGTAGATTAAAACCATGAAATAATAAAATGTTAAATATTATGATTTTGCTGGATCAAGTGCTGTTTTATAAGCTCCTGAATAATGAGTGTTCTAAATTAAACCTGATTTATAGTGATTTATTATTTACTTTCAATTCGACAGCGCAATAAATAACACGGCCTTCTTCTTCAATCTGCGTTGTCTATCCCTGATTGTTTCCTTGCTTCGATTTTAAGCGCTTGCCTCTAAAGGTAATGTTTTGGATGCTAATGACATGACCCTGTCGTGACTTTAATCAGGCAGCCGTTGATGCATGACCTACATGTGGATGATTTTAATAACAGGAAATAACTTAAACATTCACAGGAACCAACTGTGAATACAAGGAAATTTCCAGGAAATCAATTGATTTTTTTTTATTATTTATTTATTTATTTATTTATTTATTTTTACTAAAGTTGCTGACTCGTTTATGATGGTGTGATTATCTTTTTTTTTGCAGGAGGCTGGCGAAATCCACTTTGCTTTTGATCCCCCTGTTTGGAATAAACTACGTCATCTTTGCCTTCATGCCTCATCACGTGCGCTCGTACATGCGGCTGGTGGTCGACCTTATCTTGGGCTCTTTTCAGGTATGCGACACGACGTCTTCATTTCACTCTCACCGTTGTTTATCTGGTTCGGATTCCTGAAATGCCAGGAAAATCCATGAAGTGTCAGCAGCACTGATGAATATGTCCTGGGATCTGCAGGCCCTCCGCCTTTATTTATCAGATCTGTTTGTTTTTCAGCCAGAAATGGCTCTCGGGGGGGAAAGAAGCAACGTCCCGAACTCATTTCTCGTTCTCCGAGGTCTAATAAAGTATGTCGAGAGTGAAATACAAGCATGTCTTTAATACTAAATGTAGACCTTTGAATTTTTAATTTGTTAGAGTGCATGGAATGAGTAAAATTCCCCAAAAGCCCGGAAAGGTTATGGAACATCTCCGATCCGACTGTTTGTTTTGAGAATCTATTTTTAAATTTTATATGATCCTTCAGTGTGGATTCAGTCGGTTCATCTTATCAGCTGCTACTGTTTCCATGAAGAATTGCACAGTACTCATTTTATTAGAGCAAAAGTCAGTATACCCCTAGGCCTGGAGTCTAGCCTAGGAACAATGTAATGCCTTGAACATGTTAATCAATGCCGGATTTATATTTCTTTTTTTGACTGGCACTGGCAACTGGTATCTGATAAAAGCTTTTTTTTATTTTTTATTTTAACAACATAGACAGACAATGTTTTTTGTTGTTGTTGCTGATTAACCTGCGATTTATGTTTGTATCCAAATTTATATTTTTTGGCCTCCAGCTGTCTCACTGATCTAATTAAGATATAGCTTCATAAAAGGTGTATAAGTAGTAGGGTTTATTTCCTTTTACTGCTTGGACAAAAAATATTATATAGTAAAATATTTAAACGGTGCTAATGTTCTGAAGAAGTCCGTATGTCCGTAAATGACGAGGAGGCTCAGAGCCAACTGGAGTCGTTCATGTGAACATTCAGAGAGCAGAACGCCTGATTGTGACCCAGAAGAAAGAGATGCATCTGTCTGTATGTGGGAACCGTACACACATTCATCATTCATCAACACCACTTGCATATTACAAGTTCTCGGCTGGGAGTTATTCCCACATCCCCCGTACAGTCCTGACCTCGCTCCAGGACATTTCCACATGTCTCCTGGAAGGCCAGCGTTTCGGACATGAAGGAGACGGGCAGTTCATTCATGGCTCCGACGTACTGAGAGTTTCCTACCTTGAGTTATACCAAGCAGCAGTGAAACGCTGGGACGAGTGTATCAGTGTATATATAGAGAAATAAAGGGAGTTTTCACTCTCCTAACTGTAAACTGATATTCTGCACAATCAAAAGTCTCGGTTTGACAACTCTCGTACATTATGAATAGCTCAGACATAAAATCCTCTACTTGCACTTGTAACTACATTTTCCTTATCAGCACCATATTATTTTCAGTTTTTATTAAATACACATGAAATTTCATTGCTTGTCTGATGCCAATAAAAAATATATTTTATTTTTTATTTTAATTTCAGGGCTCTTCTCACTATATTATTTACTGTTTTTTTTTCCCCTCAGGGCTTCTGCGTTGCCATCCTGTACTGTTTCCTAAACGGAGAGGTAATTCTAACATTTTTTCCCTCATTTTTAATCAAATATTTTATTAAGCATTGAGGTTATTAAAAAGTCAAATTAATTATATAGATTAATACTGATTAACTTTAATCTTGTAATTTTAAACACAGAGTAAGATTGTGCCTGACAGTGTACAGCCATGCTGTAGTGTATACTGTTTGCTCAGTATACACTACTAATACATCATCGCCACCCACTGGACGTATTGTGAACTACAGTTCTATACAGAACAGGGTTTAAATGATGGTTAATTATTGTAATAGATATTATTGATTTGGGTGCTTTAGAGAACAAAGGTTTGTTCGTACAAGGATCAGGGTCTATCAAATAAACCAAACATCTGTCTACTGAGTTCAAGCACAATGCATTAATGGGCAAAACCAAACCAAGAACGGCAATGTGTTACAGAATAATTATACTCTAATTATGTCTGGTTGAACCTTTAGCAAAACAGTATTGGTGCTGATTTTATTTCAGTATTTTTTGTATGTCATATATATATATATATATATATATATATATATATATATATATATATATATATATATATATAAAATATAGAAAATGTGTGTGCCATAGAAGCTACTTCTGAAGTCTATGTAACATGGAAGTGACTGATCTTGCTTTCCTAAAAATTTTCAGAGTTACGAGATGATTTTATATGTGGCCACCATTTTTTCAGCATTATACTGTCTCGCTTCAAACAATAATCATTTAAACTGCAAATATTTCATATTTCTTAACAAGTATTGATGCTAAAATTGGTGGAAGCTTCTAGAAGCATATGACCTGTAAAAATTGGTAAACGCTTAAAATAAAAAAATCTGTAGTGTCCGTAACCATGTCAAATTCATGTTGCAATATCTTAATAAATTTTTCATTTTAGAATAATACACTTTTTCAGGTTTATTTCTTTTCATGTGATATCTAAATTGGCCAAGTTTCATCTGAATGGCAGTTAAGATCATTGAAAGATTTGAATTAAAAAATGTTACAGACACTACATAAAAAGGCATGAAATTGGATTTAGAAAATGTGATTATTTTTATCTGATAGCAATATAAATATTCATGCATATTTACAAAAAACAAAGTGTGGATCGGGAGATAAGACGCATTAAGTATTATGAAAATGGTGTTATATGATCCTATCTAAAAAAAAAAGTAAATAAAAAACAAACACCAATAACATGTTTTGGCGAGGTTCCTATCAGAGACAAGCGTCCATGTTGTAATGAACTTTCCATAGACGTGATCCTTATTCACATGGGAAAACCATTAGTGTTTAGAACCTAAACCTAAAACAAATAGTCACACTTGGTGGTTATGTTGTTGCTAAGTTTCCCAGTAAAGATAGTATTAACCTCTTAAAATTTTCATTTACGTAAACTTGCATTTCTCTAATCGTTCCTCAGGTGCAGTCTGAAATCAAGCGGAAGTGGCGCCGGTGGCACATGCAGAGGTTTCTGGGCACCGAAACCAAATACCACCAGCCTTCTCTGGCCAGCAACGGGAGCACCTCCAACACCCAGATCACCATGCTGACCAAGTGCAGCCCCACCACGCAACGCACCTCCGGCTGCATGGACGACTTCTCCAGCATTTGAGCTGACTGAATACTATCCTACTATCCAAAACAATCTAGGACTCTCCCACGCTCCTGGGTCGAGCTCAAGCCCTGAACTCGTTTCCATCATCACGATGTGAACAGCATGGCGGTGGAATGCTGCGGAATTTAGATGGTCGCTGTTAAACAGTCATGCAGTGTAAGTGTATCCATGATACCAATGCCGATGTTCTTAGTCATTCTTGTAGCCCAAAAAAGGGGGACCTGGGGGGAAAAGGACAGGTTTTCCTGTTTACGGTTTCTGGACATTTAGGAAATGCAAATATTCTTAAACCGCATCTGTGAGCGAAGAACAGAAACAGAAGATTGCAGTCTGCATTCAGTAATGAAGTGGAGTAGTGTCCTGGCCAAATCCTGGATCTCACACACACAGTCGCACACTTCTCCCAGTTCAGGTTCAGATCATCGGTGTGAGGTCTGACATTTAGTGCCATCATCCTTCATCTGGACCTCATTATCCTGCTCTAGTTGGATGTAAATTGTCACTTATTAAACCCTTAATTATCCTTAAGGTGACCTCAGAGGTGTGTATTAGGTCCGTTTTATGTCTGGATGTGACCGTTATGAACAATCTTATCATCTTGTCTATTTTTTCCTATTTTGTTGCTATGCTACCGTTGCTTTTTTTAATTTTAATTGCAAACTGACAGTCATAAAGAATGTTTCACTTTTTCATTCCAGTGTAATTATCATCTATGTATGTATGTATGTATGAATGTATGTGTGTTTAAATTTCCGAGGTTTCGTGCCTGTGATATTATTTTATTGATCTTTCTGTAAATGTTGGCATTGTGAGTAGTAGTTTTTGTATTGTTTGTATTGCGTATGCAGTGTATTAATTAGTTCTGACAGTTCCAAATACTCATATTTATATATACTGTATATATTTGTAAATGTAGTTTATGATTTTAGGACCAGAGTGTCCTACTGGTCACATTATCGGTACAATTTTCATGAACGTGTTAATTAGGACTTGGAATCATCAGGGACCACCCGATACAATATTATCACAATATCTAGGTGTTGATTCTATTTTATGTGATTCTGTAAATATCATGATTTTTATAAATCTCGAATAAGTGTTAATCGACCCTCCCCCCATTTTTTTGTTCTTTTTACAAAAAAACATAGCAAATATTCGCTCCTGCCACACTGGACGTTGTGCTCCCTGCCAATGTGTGAATAGTTTAGAGTGCACCACCTGTAGGATTACAGGGCAACTGCAACGTTTTACAAACACAAATGCAAACATACATGCATTAAAAATGTACTTTAAAAAAATATTTTGGAATCAGCATGGTCATACATCAATTGTCACACTGAAGAATCGCCTACTGATACATAACTGATTTTTTTTGTTGTTGTTGTTCTTGCATAATTTCTTCCCCATGTAGAAGAGAACATTTATTTATGTCCATGATGTTATGCTCAGATTGCTTAGTTAAATTACTGTGAAGTATGTCTCATGTGAGCTGAAAAAACATTCCATTTCATGACTTGCATCTTGTTCGGGTGTCCTGTTCTCCTAGACACTGAATAAAAGCAGGGCGAATAAGAGTGTATGAGAGAGATACCATCTTTGTTTACCCGTCCTCTACAAGCCATTCCATCTGTTATTTATCCACTAAATCCCTTGTTAAATGATTCTCAAATCTCCCTGACTTTCAGAGAGGTTCATCTGGGTCCGGCGCTTTCCGGCGTGCTGCACTCGACCCCACCAGACGTGGGAGCCAGACTGAGCATGCGGACTCGCGTTCTAATTTGATAAGAAATCCTGAACATCTCTTTGTTGTAATAAACTGGATGATCCGAAATAAGACACTGGTCCAGTGCCAACTAAACTGATCTTCATGTAGGATGGTCCTGGAGACTTTCCTGTGGTGGAACGTGTACAGCTATAGTAGATAGCCCTGGCGACACTGGAGACTCCTTCCAGAAACGTTTCTTTGTTGATAAACAAAAGGTCTTTAATATTTTTTATTATGACGCTTAGCATGTCCAGCATGAAAATCCCTGTGAATGAGCTGTTTTTCCTGGACAAATTCATTGGTACCCTAGAAAAGGTTGAAAATAATTTGACCATGGTGCATGTTGAACTAAAGTGTGTGCTGTAATTAGCATCACATGTCTCTAATCTTGCAATCAATCATTGAGCATATTTAAATGGTTTAAAGAAGTCCTTCTGCTGTTTGGTATCATGGTGTGTACGGAATTGAAAATGATCCAGAGAGAGGTGTCTGATGAGATGAGAAAGAAAATTATGGGCAAACATGTTAAAGGTAATGGCTTTAAAGCAATTTTAAAGCAGCTTAATATTAATGTGACACATCCATCCGTCTAGGAGTCTCTGTTGTCCAACTAGGGACCGTGGAGACCAATGGTTACCGCTTTATTTATTCCCATTTTTACGACTGTGGTAGGACAGTCGTAAAAATGGTTGTGATATCTATCTATCTATCTATCTCATTAACATTGCTTTTGCTTTTACAGACAAGTTATCTATATGTAATAATTGCTGAGTAATTATTATTATTATTGTGTCCGAAACTTGATGGACAGAAGAGTGGAGGTTATTGCAACAGCAAAGGTAGACTCAATCTGGTGTTCAAAAGATTAATAGGCACATATGGAGAATTGTATACCTAAGGGACATCGCCAACCTGCATCCATCACCGTTATTTTTTTTTTATTTTTTTTTGGATTTTTCCCCGATTTTCTCCCTAATTTAGTCGTGTCCAATTCCTCCCCGTCACTAGGGGGCTCCCACATTAAGGCTACTACTACCACTCAGCCGGGAGGGCCGAAGACTATCACGTGTTTCCTCCGAACCACGTGACGCCAGCCGACCGCATCTTTTCGAACTGCTCGTTCGCGCACCGTTGGGGGCGGCGTAACACACTCGGAGGACAGCGCTATCCACTCCCTCCATTGCGCGAGCTCACAGACGCCCTTGATTGGCTAATCACGGCTCTACAGCCGCTAATCTACATCCCTCCCCTCTGAGAGAGCTCGGCCAATCAGCTCTCTCTAGATCTCCGGCTGCGAGAGGTTACAGCACCACCCGGGATTCGAACTAGCGATCTCCGGATGATAGGGCGAGCACTTTAACCACTGCGCCACTCGGAGGCCATCACCGTTATTTTATAAATAATAGAGGACATTGTCAGCGGCTTGATGGTTAGCACAGTCGCCTCCGGGTTCGATTTCCTCCTTGGATCTGTGTGTGTGGAGTTTGCATGTTCTCTCTGGGCATGGTGGGTTTCCTCTGGGTACTTTGGTTTTAAACGGTCCATGACATACATGCAGATTAAGCTAATTGGTGTTCCCAATCTGCCCATAGTGTGTAAGTGTGTGTGCGCGTGCCCTGCATGGTTTGGCAACCTGTCCAGGATGTAGCCCGCCTTGTGCCCTAAGTCTCCTGTGTTAACATCCAGGCCCCCTGTACGGATAAAGCGGTATAGACGATGAATGAGACGCCCCCTACTGGTAGGTGCTTGCCTTGTCTCTTGACAAGGAGCATCCATGTATCCATGTTAGACAAATGAATGCCTAAATTGTAGTCCTGAATCATTTAAGTCTACCATTTACACCCCTACTGTCTGGTCCTACTGTCTTCATGTTCATAAAATGTCCTTGATTAACTTCGAAACAAATCCCATACTGGAAGGTTTACTGTGATGCAGCGGACTGTTATAACAATATATAACAGTTATGGGGAAAATCATCTCCCTATCCTCCTGAATCAGAGTCGATTCTACATTCTGTTCGAGCCCTGGGGGTCCACTCCAACCTGCATCCATCACCATTAGCTTAGAAATAATAGATACGATTTTCAGCTCTCGGACACCCCCTTCTGACCTGATTTGCCTGTTGATAACCATCGTCTCTGTACGTACTGTTCTTAGTTTACACATAAATTGGTGCATGACCAGTAATCCTAAATTATTTTGAGTCTGATTTCTACACTCACTGTCGTGGAACAGATATTCTGTGCTACATGTTGATAGTTGACCTGAGAAAACAAGGCCTCATTTGGGAGGGGAGTTGAGTCCCAGGTAAAGGCACCGCTGGGATTCGAACCCAGAATCTCCTGTTTACTAGACAGGCGCTTTAACCATCTAAGCCACGGCGCCACGTGAATGGCTTATATGCTACTTTATTAACACTTCATCCGACATGGCGATTATTGAATGAAATCATCCTCTGTTATTTTAAGTCTTCTTATAAATTTTACTCTCAATGTCTTGGAGACATGTCGCGAGAAAAAGGGATTCAAAACCAGGATCTAATGTTTCCTAGACAGGCACTTTAACCAACAGCGCCTTGAACACCCAACCACTGTCCTTAACACCTCAGCCCTGACTGTAAACTTGAAATGGGTGAAACGGTGGAGCTGAAGTCATTCAACAGGGAACAACTGTGACACGCTCAGAGTATGACATCACAGGATGCATCGCCTCACAGCCACTAATGGAGCAAAGGTCCAGACTCAACGTACAGTACAAGCGCCGTCTGTGACCGAATCGCCACCTCACAGACTCTGCGCCTAAGTAACTATGAGGTCACAGTATAGGGTCTGTGTAGAAAAGTCAAGAGACCGGAGCCAGTAACATGTGAGACAGGGAAGCGCATCGGCTGCTGACCATCCCAGGGACACTGATGGTAAGATATACCGCTCGATATACCGCTCTTTACTTAGATACTTAGACGAAGGACTGATCACTTGAATCTGAGTTATTTGATATTTGATTTAATTACTATTCTGCTCAACACAACAGAGAAACAGTCATTTATACTATGCTATGATTGCTGTTTGAGTGTGATTTCCATGTATTCACAAAAAATGATATGATATTCTGTATTACATGTGTGTTAAATGGTTCATGGAGTAGTATGTTTTAAGCTTAGTTAAATTATTTTGTTGTAATTGTTTACATTTTATTGAAATAATATTTATTAGAAATAATGATTTACTTTTTTGTGGTTTTTCATTTAAGGTTATCGACCTCACTTAGCTAAATCCACCACTCACTTAGTTGAAACCACTTTGAAACAATCTGACAAAAGCTGTCAGACAAAAGAATTAAAAAATTTATTCCAGAGTTGATCCTCGTGTCCCCTGTAAGTTGACTATGGCTTTTTTCAAGTTTGAAGCAGAAGTTGATGTGCAAATTCCCAGATAACATGTAGCACAGAATATCAGTTCTACACAGTAGAGGTGTAAAGACCAGACATAAACTAATCGAGAATTATAGCTCTGTAAACGATGTACAGAAATGTTGTTACTCATAAAACATAAAATGCTATCATTTCCACAGATGGGGCTGGACATATTCTAAACTTGGTGATAACTGATACAGAAAAAAAAAAACCTTTAAAAAATCATTAGCTCATCTCAAAATTCATGGCGCTGTACATTTTCTAATCTACACACCTATAAACATAAACATTTCGATCGAAGATAACTCGACATACTCGACTTTCACATACATTTTTAATTACTATTATGAGTGTGTGTGTGTGTGTGTGTGTGTGTGTGTGTGTGTGTGTGTGTGTCCTATGATGGCCCCGAGTCTCCTGGGATAGGCTCCCACAACACTGTACACAGGATTAAGCGGTATAGATGATGAGTGAGTGACTAATAATAATAATAATAATAATAATAATTGAATCGAATTGTATCGATGGGTTTGAATCTCAGTGGTGGCTTTGCATTGGTTGAAATCACCCTTACAAGAGCTTGTTTTCTAAAGCTAATCAAGAACATTTAATAAACATGTGGGACAGAATATCAGTTCTACACAGTAGAGGTGTAAAGACCAGACATAAACTAATTGAGGATTATAGATCTGTAAACTTACAGAAATGCTGTTACTCATAAAACATAAAATGCTATCATTTCCACAGATGGTGCTGGACATATTCTAAACTTGGTGATAACTGATACAGAAAAAAAAAATCAACCTTTAAAAAATCATTAGCTCATCTCAAAATTCATGGCGGTGTACATTTTCTAATCTACACACCTTTATTCTAAGTAACATAAACATTTCGATCGGATCTATAGAATCTGCTTTGTGATTTGGATTACATTGTTGTTTGGAAATGTTTGTTGCTCTTATTTGACTAGGATTGAAATGCAGATTATATGGGGATTCCCTTTGTGACCTGGATTTTTGTTGTACTTTTTATTTGACTTGGCTTGCATATTCGGATTTTGAATACCTATTTCGGTTTGTGATTTGGCTTTTTTGGGGGATATTCCATGTGAACAAATTTGCTAGCACAGTCAGTAATAAATAAGATTGTGAGCTCTCGGACACCCCCTACTGGTCTGCTTTGTCTGTTGGCAACCATTGTCTCTGTACTAGGTTTACACATAAATTGGTGTATGATTGATCATCATCAGTTATATTAACTCTGACCTTAACCCACAATGTCTTTGAACTGATATTCTGCGCTACATGTTCATGAAACCTCCATAGGGAATTTCCAAAATCCAAAGGCCCCGCTAGGATTCAAACCCAGGATCTCTTATTTACTAGACAGCCACTTTAACCAACTAAGCCACGGCACCACTCGAAGTCATCAGTTCTCAGTCCTTGTCAGTCCTGATCTTTGTCATTTATTATTATTAATAATAATAAAATGGAAATATGAAAATGAAAAAATGTCAGGTAAAATCATAAAGACTATTTCTTCATGAGGAATTTGGAATGCAGATCACACTGATTAATATTGATTTAGCTTTGATTACACACTCACTGTACTGTCCAGTTCATGTGTGAAAATTATTTCTCATGCTGCTAGAGACTCATCAGAAAAAAGCTTCAGTTTGCAAGGCAGCATAAAGATCTATCCCCAATACTGGTAGGTTTACTGTTAATACTGGATAATGCAAATGACTGTAAAAGCAATATCAGAGTTATGGGTAAATAATCTTCCTAACCTACTGAATCAGATGTGATTCTAGAGTCTGTTAGGGCCCTAGGGGGCCTCTCCAACCTGCATCCATCAACATGAACTTATAAATACTGTGAGATAGTCAGCACTCGGGCGCCCCCTCCTGGCAGTTACCTGCATTGATTAATGACGTGTATATGATTAACCTACCTGGTGTATGATCAACAATCCTGAATTATTTTGCGTACACCACTACTGAGTCGGTTATTGTATGCTACATGAGAAAACAAGCCCTCGAAGGCAGACAGGTAACTCAGGGATTTGACTGGGATTCGAACCCAGGATCTCCTGTTTACTAGACAGGCGCTTTAACCAACTAAGCCACGGCACCTCAGACAGCTGCCACTTACATACTTTCTGAACCTATATACTACTTTATAAAACAATCATGCTGTTGCTGTTTTAATTGGAAAACCTAACTGTCTATATAAAACATTGCACAGTGCATATGGCATTAACTACCACAGTTATGCACACAAATGATTAAAAACTGACAGACAGCATTCAATGCACTCGTTTTAACTGCAGAGCATTGTGATTTACAGAGATAGAAAAATCATGTTTTTTGTAATAAATATTGTATTGTGTTTAATAATGTCAAAAAGCAGCAGTATTGTCAAAGAATTAACAGATAACTGTTTTGCATTATTGGCATCCCACACAGTTTATTCCATTGCCCAGCCTCATAGGTGTGTTGCTTAGCAATATAATCAATTCAAGTTTAAAGTTATTTGCTGTTTTCTAGTTACATTTTTCTGATTGTACTGGAACATAGAAAAGGGTCTATACAGTAAACAGTGTGTGTGTGTGGGTGCGCGCGTGTGTGATCAGGAAGACTCATTTGAGTACTGATTCTGAACAAGCCAAATATGTGTTAAACATTTATGGGGCCTGAGCCCCCCCTTAACTGCAAATCCTAGAAACGCCCCTGGATAACATTTATATCCTTTAGAGACCCCAATGTCCTCATATGGGGATATGACATTTTCTTATATATCCTTGTACCATCCTCATATGAAAAATCATTTGCCAGACTTCTTCCTGGTTGAAGACATAGATTAAATCTATACATTTCAGCTATAAATAAAGAGAAACAGTCAGTAGAAATTGCAATGTACACAACAGTAGAGTCCGAGTCTCAGAAGGATATAGAAATAACCACATTAGCCGGAGAGTAAGGTAAAAGAAAAATACTTATGATACATATAATAGTAGTAGTAGTAGTAGTAATAATAATAATAATAATAATAATATCTTTAATCTTTATCATATTTAAGCATTATCAAGAACAGTGATCTAAGACAATGTTCCCAAAAGATTTGAAAACAAAAAAGCCCAAGTTAATTTTTTTTTTTGGCACAGTACATACAGTACAGACCAAAAGTTTGGACACACCTTCTCATTCAAAGAGTTTTCTTTATTCTGTTCTTTAGCCCAAACAAGTCTCTTCTGCTTGTTGCCTGTCCTTACCAGTGGTTTCCTAGCAGATGTTCTACCATGAAGGCCTGATTCACACAGTCTCCTCTTAACAGTTGTCCTAGAGATGTGTCTGCTGCTAGAACTCTGTGTGGCATTGACCTGGTCTCTGATCTGAGCTGCTGTTAACCTGCGATTTCTGAGGCTGGTGACTCGGATGAACTTATCCTCCGCAGCAGAGGTGACTCTTGGTCTTCCTTTCCTGGGGCGGTCCACATGTGAGCCAGTTTCTTTGTAGTTCTTGTAGTGCTTCTTTGAAAGTGCACTTGGGGACACTTTCAAAGTTTTCCCAATTTTTCAGACTGACTGACCTTCATTTCCTTCAAGTAATGATAGCCACTCATTTTTTCTTAACTTAGCTGCTTTTTTCTTGCCATAATACAACTTCAACCTCTTTGAATGAGAAGGTGTGTCTGTACTATATATATATATATATATATATATATATATATATATATATATATATATATATATAGAGAGAGAGAGAGAGAGAGAGAGAGAGAGAGAGAGAGCTGGAAGAGAACGCTCTTCCAGCACTCTCTCTCATATATATATTTGCATATATATATATGAGAGAGAGAGAGAGAGGTTTAAAAACAAAAAGTCCCATGCACAGTACAATATATATTATTTTATAAGAATAATATTTCTACTAGTGTAAAATACATTACATTACTAGCACTGTCATGTGCTTTCTTTATTCTATACTCTTTATGCTTTACTCAAAAATCAATGCATATAATGTACCCATTAACAATTATATAAACTATTACAAATTATTTAATTCATTCAATTCATCTGAACCTCGCGCGCTTTTTTTCCAGCTGGGTTTGCAGCGCTCGAGCGCCCCCGCGCGCCCTGTACTGTGCTGTGCGCGTGATGACCGCGCACTCGGTTCACTCGGTTGTGTTGAACCCGTTCACCTCCGGCACGAACTCGCTGAACTCGGCAGTCGCGCGCGCGTGAACGGCGCTGGCTGGAGCTGGCGGGGGTGCGCGAGAGTGCGCGAGAGTCTGCGCGCGCGCCACACACACACACACAGAGCTTTCTGTAACAGTGAGAGATTCCAACCCAAACCCGAGTCTCACCAGAATTATAGCGATACGTTGTGACGTAATTATACCTGTTAGAATAAACTGAAGAGGGGTTAAAAAAAGAAAAAAAAATGCGCGCGCGCAGGGGATAAACGGCACCGCTGTCGCTTTAACTGCACCGGACCGGAGAGCCCCATATGATTCCCGAGCTCCAATCAGCACCGTCCTCACTCCGCACGCGAACATGGCGAGGAAAAGGGCAGCGGTGTGAACGGGAAGGACGCCGAGCGCGCGCGGGCATGCGAACCGGAGCTCGGCTGTTTCATGGAGAGCGACAGCGCGTGCATCCCGAGCAGGAGAACCGGAGCTGGATCGCACCGAAGAGCAGCAGCGGATTACAATGGTCTGATCTCGTGCTCCGGAGCGCTCTCCCAGTTCCAGGCCTTTACAAACGCTTTCCACATTACACTCTGAGTGTTTGTGTCTCTAGGCCTGACTGAGCAGCTCACAACACACACAATCTGCATGTCTCACACTCAGTCATCTCCAATGCTTTCCAAAGTGCATGACTTATTTTTTGCCTCACTTTGCTTCTGAGATCTGTCTAACGTGCGCGCGCATATGTGTGTCTGTGTGTGTGTGTGTGTAAACAGTACTCAGTATTGTTTTCTCCCACATGTTAGTGATTTCCCTGCACCTAACACCAAACACACCTGATTCTATCTAACTTCTAGTCCAAGTTTGTGTGTGTGTGTGTGTGTGTGTGTGTGCGCGCGCAAACGTGCAGGACAGTTTTGAGAATCTCTCTTTAAACCTGCATCTTTGTATTCCATATACTGTTTAAAGTTAGAACTTTAAAGATTCTTTACAAATGCTTTGTTTCATAATATCATCCTTCAGAAATCACAGCGTCATTTCTTAAAATCAAGCCTGTGTTTGCATTATGTCGGGCCGGTGTTCACAGTCAGGATATTTATTTTATTTGCATGGTTAAATGAACAGTCAACTAGTGGCTTGACAGATAACGTTGAATCAGCTTGTCTACTAATCTTGCTTCCAGTGTTAACAAGATGGGAATTATATCACAAAAATAAAATTGCTACTAGGATGTCAGGAAATTTTCCTCTGACAAAACTGTATTATATTTTTGCAATGCAACAACAATTTAAAACTATAGGTACAATATGTTAAAGAAGAAGAATTTGTTGTAACTATACATTTCTGCTACTGGAAGGAATTTCTAAAAGGGTAGTAAAAAAAAAAAAATTTGGCTCTGCATCCAGATGAGTAAAGCCGTTCATGCAGCATGTTGGAAAAGTAAATCGTCTGTAAAGTTGTAGAAGCAAATCATTTTGTCATAATTTCTCCACTTAAACAATTTAGTAAGCATGCTTATATATTTCAGATTTAACTCCAATGTGTTACGGATTTCAGAATCGACGCATTCAAATGCAGATGTCTAAAAGAAGACATTTTTCAAACCATGTAAATGCTCATGAGCGTTTGGAAAAATTAAACAGAAGATGTGAGATACAATAATAAAAATAATAAAATAAAACATGTATATAACTTATGAGAATCACCAGGGAACAGCTGATACAATATCATGATACCTAGGTGCTGATTTGATTTGTATTGCAATTCTGCAAATATCACAAATTTATAAAGTTCCTGATTTGCTATTACTTTTTTTGTAGTTGTTGTTACAACTTTGTTACATTCTAAGTAGGAGTGCTCCGATCAGGATTTTTGGGGCCGATCACCGATCTCCGATCACTAGAAGCTGTATCGGCCGATACCGATCACCGATTAAAGGGTCTACGCGAAGCCTTATCATATGGCATTATTTATTAAACTATATTTAACAACAATGTAAATCAAGTATTGGAAGTTACAAGAAGAGGAATATCATGAACTGACAACTGTATTTATTGGCCAGCAACATGTGCAACACGTCAACTTAAAACATAGAAGCCTGTGTTTGGTTAGTAACTGGGAACAGCTTAGAGCTTGACAAATACAACTTTCCTGTAGATAAAATAAGAC
Source organism: Clarias fuscus (assembly GCA_030347435.1). Classification (NCBI taxonomy): domain Eukaryota; kingdom Metazoa; phylum Chordata; class Actinopteri; order Siluriformes; family Clariidae; genus Clarias; species Clarias fuscus. Next base: position 33,608,092 of record CM059208.1, on the reverse strand, counting down.
AAATAGGACGTGAGTCGCCGGGTTATGCGCTAAAATGCGCACAACACCGGATGTTCTGCAAGGTCCGCAAGCATCCGCGAGGACCGGCAAAAAAATTAAACATGTTTAATTTTTCATGTTTAAAAACTTGTTTAAAAAATGTAACATTTGACAAATATGTTTAATTTTTCGCGCGGAAAGATGGAAACGTAATCACAGCGCCAACACTCACTGTGAATCATGATGAACTGTACTTGGCCACCGAGCGAAAATGCGTAGGTGAGATAGCGGTATTGCCGACAGCTGAGTGAGCGGCGGCGAACTCTCCCGCTCTTTCAAATGTCTAATGAGGTTCGGTGTGTTAAAATGCTTTGGGTGCTTCCCGCCTTGTGGAATTGGCTTGTTACACAGGTTGCAGATTGCTAATGTATTGTCTTTTTCAATTTTCAATTGCCAGACCAGTGAAGCCATTTTAGCAACGCGCAAAAAAAATTGTCCCGCGAGTTTTACGTCATCTGATCGGCTTTGATCGGCTTTTCTATATCGGCCATAATAGAGACTGCCGATCAATCGTCCCAAAGCTATTATCGGCCGATTATTATCGGCAACCGATCAATCGGAGCATCCCTAATTCTAAACCATCCAGGTATTTGATGCAATCTATATGAATGGTTTAGAGAATGGTTTAGAGCTCCACCTGCAGCATTATAGAGGAACAGCAACATTTTACCACCTCAATGCGAACATTTTGTAATAGTTAGGAGATTATCAATTATTTGTCACATGTACTTTACTGTATTTTTTTCATGCTTATTCAAGTTAGGGAGCTGAGTCAGCTTGGGGCTCGATCCGTTGAGCTTCTCATCCGTAATTCAGAGCCTTAACCATTTGAGCCACTACTTCACCACAGTGTTTGAGGGTTTAAAATGTAATGCAGTCCATTACACTAAATGAAGAATAACAAATCTGCTCTTTATGCCTTTATGAAACAATTACACAAATGTAAACAGTTACTGGATGGAAAGGGGAAAAAAAAACCTTGTATAATTTCTGTAATGTTTTATTGAGTCTAAATAGTTTGCAAGGTAACTCAAAGAGTCTACTCTTATATTTCAGTTATATAAAAGTGCATTTCATCAGTAATTTTAGCAACTTTCTCCCTAAAAGACAGCCTACTAAAAGAGAACGGAAGCCTTGGCATAGTGATTTTCACCGTAATTGCAAGGAGAAGAGACCTCTAAAATTACCAGCTGCTCCTTTAATGCTTATGAGTTCAGCCTCAGTGTTAGAGAGCAGAGTGGGTGAAATGTCAAAGCTCACACACCACTCTTATTAAGGGTGATTTACGAACGCATTAATAGATCGGAACAGAAAAGCAAGAAAACATTTTTCCTCCTTATTACGCTCGGTAAGTGCAGTCAGAGGCTGTTTTTTTTTAAAAAGTCAGAGAAGGCTTGTAATGTTCACTGCTGAGAAATGCTGCTGTGTAATATCAGTTAGAAAAGTTTGCACAGGCAGTGCAGCTTCAGCAGTGTATGAGTTCTGAGGTCATCACGGCCAAAGCTGTTTTATTGCTGGTTTAGACGAGCTGTACGTCATTATAGAAAGGTGGGTGCACGCTAGCACGTTGGAGCCTTGATTTTTATGTCATTTCGCCACTAGTTCAATACTACATTCCCAGCAGAAGAGTAAATACAGTAGTCCACAAATTCCTGCTAAATTACAGGAGCTTTCGTGACAGAACGAGATTTAGATTAGGAGTACGAGCTTGATGTCATCTAGATTTGTGAATAAAAGATTGTTTGTTGGCTGAGCCAGGGATTTCGGACAGGCAATACTCGATTGGCGATTGCATGCTTGATATCCGTTCTTCTCTGATTGAGTTTTATATCCGAGCAGCGAGGTTAAGGTTGTTCACGTGTAGTGGAAAACTTTTTCCTAAATTCACTTCACGAATATTTTTATACAAGAGTGAGTTCAAAATTACCTGCACTCTGGCTGTGGAATTCATTATAAAATAAAATTTGATAAAAGACAAATACAGCGTTTTTCGACGTAATCTCCCCGCCTTTCAATACACTTTGTTCGTCTTTCAACACGCTTTCATATTCCTTCATTAAAAAATGTTTTATGCTTTAGAGCCACGAGCCACGAATGCACTGCTGTCTTCACTTCTTCATCAGAGGTGAATCCTCATTCTCGTACGGCTGCTTTCAGGCGACTGAACATGTGAAAGTCTGATGGACCGAGATCAGGACTATAGGGACGCTTTACCACCTCAAAACAAAGATCGATAGTGTGGGCAGAAGTGTCCAGACGTGAATTTTCAAGCAAGATCTCAACATCCTTTGACAGCCGTTTTGATCCGAAGTTAAGTCTTCAGCTCTTCAATAAGCGTCTCACCGTAACGAGCACTGTTGATTGTTGAACCTTTTTCCTGATGATGTTCCAATACTTTTGACCCTCACGAATCCTGTAAGTGTTGATTAATTTTCCAGCTGATGGTCGACTTTTGAACTTTTTCCCGGTCGGCGATTGAGGATATTTCCGTTCCAGTTTACTCTCAGGCTCGTAGTGATGAATCCGTGCCTCGTCATCAGTTATGATTCTCTTTAAGAAACTTTCACCTTCCTTAGCGTATCGGTCCAAATCTTGTTTGCAGATTTCCAAATGCTTCTGTTTACCCCGTCCTGTAAGTTGTTTCAGCACTAGGTATACTCTCAGACCCCCCCCAAAAAAACAATCACTGCACGCTGCTCTTATTTTGTGCAAACACAAGTGAGGCGATCATTTTCACTCACTAAAACAACAGACGTTTTAGCTGTGTGCGGATAATTTTTGACTAAGCCGCGTAGGTATACATGCTTCCATTAATCATCATTATGCTTCTGAATGCATGTTGAGAGTAATGCCTAACGTGCATTTGTACAAGTAATATTGTAAGCCACATAAACTCCAGCTTTCTTGTTAAAGTCCAACATCAAGCATTGGGCGAGAATCAAAGTCAATCAGGTTTTTGTCTCAAGAAGGAATGTGTGTTGGGAACTATTCTTTAAAACAAAGGAAAATAAAAATAAAACCTAAATTAAAATAAATAAATAAATAAATGAATAAAAAACTTTACCATTGTAAGTCTATGCTGAATTTATACACATGTTAAGTTAAAAGACTACGGGGACTTGGATATGGATGGTGTTTTTATCTTCCACTTGGTAATGTTGCCTTTATGTATCTATAGTAGAAAAACCAAAGAAAAACTCCGGACTCCATGCAGATCTGGATGAAGTAAGGCAGGATTTATTGTTAAAATAATAAATAATCTTTAAATAATGGATTAAATTGTTACCCCCAAGTCACCCATTATAATATAAAACAAGGTAAAAAAATTTTTTTTGTCATACCTCATCATCTGACTCCACCTTATGCTTATATTTTTTCCCATTGTAATTAATTTTTCTTGCAAATTATTTTCCATTATTTTTGCACTCATTTTGTTTATTTTTAAAAAATGTTGGGGGTGGCGCTTATTTTTCCTATACATTCCTAGTTTTTCCGGTTTACTCTACAGTTCTCAAGAGACAGGCCATGGGTAAGCATGTCCGTCGCACTACTTCAACTATTTGTCTTATTTTCCCAATTTGTTATATTTACATATTTTTTATTTTAATTTCATAGCTAATTGTAATTGCTCAAGTGCTCACCGGGTCCCTCTGGACGATTCGGACAGCCAGGGCAGTCTGAATCACAACCCCACTGAGTCTGATGGATCATTGATGAAATTTCTACTTGAGAGAGGTTTTTACGTATTTCAGGAAGGATGACTCCAAACCCCGGTCCTTCTAAAAGACTGCGTCTGGAGGCAAATAGCTCTCCTTCTCATGCTTTTAGGCCTGTATGGCCAGAGTCTAGTACTCCATGCTTGTCCATCTCAAGGCCTGTTTGTCAAGTAAGTGTCGGCACTCAGACGAGAGTGCTTCTCTTGGCACCCGAATGGATTTTCCTCCAGCGCGTCTGTACCACTTCTAAATCGCGGCATTTCTGCTTTTGTTCCTCTCACTGATCTTCCCATTGGTATTGTTTTGGCTCAGAGAAGCCCTGCTATTTGATTTCTTACACCTTTATTTTGTTATTTGATGCTTACCCAGGGCCCCCCTTTCTTTACTGTACTTTTATGTTGGGCCTTATACCTTGTAGTTTCACTATGTAGATATTGAATTTTTTTTTTGTTAACTCTTAATAAACTTATTATTCATAACTATTTCCGTGCCCTTTGGTTGTTTATATACGCTCCTTTAATTTGACATGTCTACATCACTCATCCTTATCATCTAAGATCATCTCATGTCCCGAAATTATACCATATCTGACATTACATCATGTCTAGGGCTACTATTACATCATGTACTTTTGGGCACTCAGTGTACAGAGAATACTATATCTAGGGTTTGTTGGGTACATACTGTATACTGAGCAGCTCATGTCCCTTACTATGACATCATGTCTTTTGTCATTTTGCTTTTATCCTTGGCTCACCTCTGGTTCCTCACCGTACCTTATCTCTCTTTTATTTTATATTATTTTATATTTAATTAAAATATGCTTACAGTGGTAAAGAAAAACATAGGACTAGTGGAAACAAAACTGTCTTAGTTCTTCCTGTTTGTTTATTCACATGTTGTCCTTTTTTCCTTGTAGCTGATCGTGGAGAAGACCGCTGAGCACCCGTCAGGGGAGTACTCCATGGTGGAGGACATGGCCCTGCACTGCACTTTCCTGATGGAGCGTCTGAACGAGCAGCGGTTGCTGCAGCCGGACCTGTGTGATGTGGACATCGTGCTCCTTCGTCACCAGGCCACGTTCCAGGCTCACAAGGGCGTGTTGGCTGCCTACAGTCCCTTCTTCCACTCGCTGTTCGCCTCCAGTAAAGAGCTGCAGCGCGTGGAGCTGTCTCTGGAGGCGCTGCGACCGCAGGGGTTTGTGCAGATCCTTGACTTCATCTACACTTCCAGGCTGCTTCTGAACAGCGGAAATGCGCGTGATGTGCTGCGCGCTGCCACCGTGCTCCAAATGGCTAACGTGGTGTCGTCGTGCCGTGAATTGATCTCGTGTGGCTCTCTGCAGGACGAACAGCCAGAGCGGGACATCCAGGCCTGGAGCAATAGCAATGGAAACGGAGGAGGCGGTGACTGCAAGTTCTCGATGGAGATCAAGCAGGAACAGGACTCATCCAGTGCCAAGATCTTTGGAACCAAGAGCGAAAGGAGCCCTTATGTAGCACACATTGGAGAAAGACAGCATTTGGGGACAGGCAAGGAGGAGTGCGATATGGAGGTAACAAGAGATTCAGAAGACTCCTTCGACCAGAAGCAGATCATCGTCGAGCTCAATCTCAACAATCAGACCTTAAACATGTCCAAAGGAACGGAAGGAAGATGCTCCTCTACGGCTCCCGCTGGCTTCGAGGTGAAGAAGGACAGCGGTGACTCTCAGGAAGACAGAGAACACAGCGGAGGTGAGGACGAGGTACCTGGAGGGACAAGCGAGGACGAGGCAGGAGAAGTTGCTAATATGGATTTCAGAGAAAGACAAAGATCTTGCAGGAAAACCAGATCCTCGTTGGACGGCATGGCCACGGTTACGATGAGAACGAGTATGAGGGTAAGGCGCGGTGGGCCTGTTGGTGTGCGTGGCGAGGGAGAGGAGGAGAAGGAAGAAGAAGAAGAGGAACGGCTTGGACAGGGTGTGAGATTGGAGGAGAGGCGGAGATTCCCGTGCGTGAGGTGTCCACAGGTCTTTACCAACAGCTGGGACAAGGAGATGCACGCCAACGTCGAACACAACTACATGCAGGGGTGCGACAAGTGCGGCACCCGTTTCCTGCTAAATAGTGAGCTGCTCCTGCATCAGCAGACTGACTGTGAGAAAAATTTACAGGTACACACACACACACACCCTGCTACTCAAGTAACAATGACATCAAGGTACATGAAGGTTCTGACTTCCTGAGGTGATGATAAACCCACCGGTATTGCTTTACTTAAGACTTGGATTAAAAAAAAATCACGCTGGTGTTTAATTAAGTTTGTTTTAATTCTGTTGTAGTGTCTTACTTGTGGCAAAAACTTCAAGAAGCTTTGGTCCCTGCACGAGCACAACAAAATCGTCCACGGTTACGCTGAGAAGAAGTTCACTTGTGAAATATGCGGGAAGAAATTCTTTACCATGGCCCACGTTCGCAAGCACATGGTCGGTGAGTTAGCAGCCGCGTGACGCTGTTATGGACGTTCGCCCGAAGCCGGCGTGTTTTAAAACTTCCTGAACAGACGCTTTTGTTGTATTTTTTTCAGCTCACACCAAGGAAATGCCGTTCACCTGCGAGACATGCGGCAAGTCTTTCAAACGCAGCATGTCTCTTAAAGTCCACTTCCTCCAGCACTCCGGCGAGAAGCCTTTCACGTGTGAGGTAAATGTTTAGCATTAGCATATGATTAGGTCTGTTTAACGGGATCCATGACTGCACGTTTTTTTTTTTCCCCCCAGCATTGCAACGAACGCTTCCAGTACAAGTACCAGCTGCGATCGCATATGAGCATCCATATCGGCCACAAGCAGTTCATGTGTCAGTGGTGCGGCAAGGACTTCAACATGAAGCAGTACTTTGATGAACACATGAAAACTCACACTGGTAACGTTTATATATTGTTAAACACAAAAGATTTAAGATGTTCGAGACGTATTATTTACACCATTAGGCAAAGAGAACTTCTTCTATAAGAAGACAGAGACATGCCTGTGAGGGGTCGAATGACCTCTTGGACCCTCATCCAAACAAGTGTCCTTGTTTTGCATTGCTTCAATGCATCATGGCTTATCTTTTTGAGATAGATTCTTAAAAATTAGTACACAAGTACTGACGAACTGCCTTCCAACAAGGCATACGTCATTTAGGGTAAAAATAACAAAACAGCACATAACATCCCTGCCACAGTTTCTGGTTAAAATCCCGCCCTTCGTACTGTTTGTCTGGAGTTCTGCATGTTTTCCCTGGGTATTCCTCTGGTTTTCCAGTTCCTCAAACCTCTTTAAACATTCTTATAAGATGACTGTTGAGTCTAAATTGCTCCCAGGTGTGAAAAAACCCTTTGTTTTGCAAAGGGGTTTGGATACCTGCCGTATACTTAGCATTCCCGGGTAGAGCTGTGCAATCGGATCAGTTTTTTGTTGGTCGATTCTATTAATTGACCCAACGGGTCAGTGGTCGATTCACACTTTTAAAATAACAAAGAGGTGTTTAAGTCAAACCGGGACTTGTGATGAAATTTCCGGTGAAGGAATGTTTAAAAGCAACCGACATTTGACATTGGGCACGGACGACTTCAAGCACAGTGCGGTGATGAGACTCTTAGCCGCTGTAAAACTCGGAACGTTTTAAAGAAGGCTACACGTCCATGAATTATGATCCCGGCCAAGGTTGCTCGGAGCTCACTGCAGTCGATCCCGTGAACACTCAGTGAGCGGAACGCCCCCGTACAGTCCTGACCACGCTCCAAGCCATTTCCACATGTTTGGAACATTAAAGGAGTTCCTGAGAGGCCAGGGTTTCAAACATGAAGCAGGCAGTCGGATCATGTACAGAGAAAACCTTCAACCTTGCACTAGTGAAGCGTTTGGATAAGTGCATAAAGAGTTTTTATTCTCAAAACTGGTTGTTCAATCAAAAGTCCCGGTTTGACTTGAACATCACTTGAACATTTTTTAGAGAAAACTCTAAAAATGATGAATTCCTTTAAAAAAAGACTATAGCTTCTGCTGAAATACAAACCACTTCCATAGCTGATTGATGCATTACTGCCACCTACTGTATCGGAAGATTTGTAGTAAAAAAAGCATTATCGCTTCGTACAAGCCATGACTTGTACACAATCAACAACACAAAATATTTTAGCTGTTTTTAATACAGCTACAGCTTTGAAAAAAATAAAGCTGCCAGTCAAATCATAAATCGCAATGCCCAAGTATGGAATTGAATAACAGTCTGCTGTTTGATTCACAGCTCTATTCCTGGGATAGACTCCGTATCCGCTGTGGCCCTAATCAGGATGAAGTGATTATTTAAAAAGAATGAATGATTGAATTGCAGCCAACATCTTAAAAGCCGGCTCGAGGGAAATTTGTTACACGACTCCCCGTAGGTTCAAACGAACAAGGGCTTAATTGTGTTTCCTTGTTTCCTTTCCTCGTATCACTTTTCTGCTTCCAGCGCTTGAAAGAGTTCAAGAATTGGACCCAAGTAGCGAGCACTCACCATCCAAAAACAATATTTAACTTCTGCATCGTTCTTATTAGTGTAATCTGCAGAACCTGACGATGTTCACTAAGGCTTTGTATCTTCCCGTCGTAGGTGAAAAGCCGTACATATGCGAGATCTGCGGCAAGAGCTTCACCAGTCGTCCCAACATGAAGCGGCACCGGCGCACACACACCGGCGAGAAGCCGTACCCGTGCGAGACGTGCGGTCAGCGCTTCCGCTTCTCCAACATGCTGAAAGCTCATCGCGAAAAGTGCTTTCCGGTCAGGAACCCTCCCACGGAGGCTCCGCCCACAGATTATGAACCCGCCCAAAACAATACGTCCTACGTGACGGATCAGATTTCTTCTGACCCAAAGGACATCGGACCACGTTCTGTGTTTTCAGCTGCACGGACCCTCTCGAGAGACGCGTAGCTACCGAACTGTCTCCCTGCCAAGCTATAGAGGTACTTCCTGTTCAGCTTTTGCCTATAAACCAAGTATCTAATGCTCCTCAGCCTGAAAATACCTTTTAAAAGAAATAATGAATAGTGTGCCATATTTGGTATTACAGTATATAGCCTTCCAATGTAGCTGCCACTAATATTAAAATCAAAGTATGTATATGTAAGTAAGTATAGTTATATTTGCAATATATATATATACATATTAAATATACTGGAGAATTTTAGCTACAGTTAGGGTCATCAATCATCATCATATGATAGCATTACGTACGTCCTAGCATTCCATGGCAGTTCAGGAGGATTGAAGATTGACATGGAGAGTTCGTGTTCTCCATGCAATCAATAAAGCAATCGTTTAATCCCACCTGGAAATGTGACCTGCAGTGTTATGATACTGAAGACGGAAGACTGAAGACACTTAAAAGATTGATGACTGTTAAAAAAAAAAAAAAAAAATCCTTGGCATGATTTGGTAAGTCACCTAGGCACCGCCTACTGAAATTTAAAGCTGTAAGTATCTCTAGTGAATTTGTAATTCTCTCACAAACCTCTTACAGATTATTCAGGGTTTTCTTTATGAATTTCCCTGATCTGTTCTTTTCTCTCTTCCTCTTTTTTTTGTTTTTTGTTTTGTTTTTTTTGTTAGTGGGAAACAAAAATAATGGGTGAGTCAAAAATGATTGAAAAGTTTTCGACTCACCCTCGTACATGCAAGCCACGTGATTTCCAATCTGAGGTCTTAATATGTTACTGCCTTTTAATGCTTGATGCATACTGCACCTTATAATGAGAATTTGAAGCACTTACTTCTTGTTGAAGTGGGATGATTGTTTATACCAGTGCCAAGGAAATACTCCACATTTTGGAGTTAAAATATTTACCCCAGTTGTCACGTATTTTGCTACGCTCGTTCAAATTCTCGGCTTGTGAGACACCAGCTGACGCTAGATGCCGTGGCGTGTCACGGTGCTGCTACAAATGCCTATGGTTGAATATGGAAGTCGCCAAAAACTACAATTAGTGGGCGCAATTTTTACAGCATGACCACAATATTCGTAGCTCATACTCTTAAGCTGTGTGTCACCGCACTCCCCCGTTAGCTACGGTCTTACCGTACGAATACTCGTGGCTCATTATGATTCGAGAATTCATAGCGATCTATAGCAAAAATCATGAAATTGGGAACTAAGGTTTATTCTATTCCTATTCTAGAATTTTCTTGGGATGGATGTAGCAACATGGTGCTAATGGTAAAGGTGACGAGCGTAGTCCAGACACAGTTCGACATGTGCTGATACACTGTTGTGTGATATATTAAGATATTTGAGACAAACGTAACTAAAAAAAAAAGTCTACCAAAATAATATGCTGACATTTAGTAGCGAAAGGTACAATTAAATTGTACAGTTGTAATTAAAAACAAAACTGGCTTTTATGTAAAAGTTACTTAAAAGTTCTAATTTCCAAAACCAAAAGTAAAACTTTTGCACGTTAAAAGTATTAACTTTAGCAAAAAGTTTAGATAACACACAGTATATTTTTACATGTAACATATTGCTTTAAATGTATATTTTCCATTTATTTTATGTTTGGTTTTTGTTGCAGGGTTTACAGGGAAAAAAAAATTCAGAGCAATTTTGTTTGGTAAGAAACCTGGAAGAAACTTCCATCCAATTTTTAAAAAACTTAAACCTTAGGGCAAATTCTGATTTGATGTAAATTTATGCTGCCACGAAGGACGTTCAAGTAAAACTGGGACTTGTGATTAAATTGTTTAGTGAATTTTTAGTGAATTTTAGTGAAATATATTTTTTCGTGTATTATGCTGATGCAGTCAAACATTTGAAGGGTGCAAACAGTTAAAAGAAGGCGGTACGTCCGTGAATGACAATCCTGGCCGCGGTGGAGTTGACCGCATGATTCTTGAAAATCGATCATCTGTCTGTGGGAACTGTAGACATAATCGTTTACCAACACCACTTGCACATTACAGGGAGTTATTGCCACGTCCCCCGTACAGTCCTGACCTCGCTCTAAGGCATTTCAACATGTTTGTTTCAGACATTAAAGGAGTTCCTGGTAGGCCAGCGTGTCAGACATGAAGTAAGTCTGATCATGGCTCCTGTGTTCTGAGAAAACTTTCTACCTGGATGGTATCCAAGCACTAGTGAAACGCTGGGATTAGTGCATTAATGTAGCTTATATAGACAAAATGCATAGAATTTTTATTCTGGTAAGTGTTTTCTGATATTCTGCATAATCAAAAGTCCTGCTTTGACTTGAACGGCCTTTTCTTGATATCTTATGTTGTTTTGATACTCACTGTGCTCACAGAATTTCATTTATTACTTTCTTTATAAACGTTTGCACAGTGCTGTCTATTGAATACAATAGAGCTACTACCATGATGAACTGTTGACGATTTTAATCCAACACTCTATCAGCACATGTCCAGATGAAGCACCTTAATTGGACAAAGTCAAGCCCTTACTTTTTAACATTCTCTTTTTTTAGTCTTGTTATAGTTATAATCTAGTTACATTATAAATAATTAGCAAATGACCTATAAGGTAAAGATTTATTCACCAGATTACCTCTGCACCTTCTAAGAGTGTGACTATGCTAGTTCAATAGTGTAGTCTATTAATATAGTGTTAAACATGGTGTACCGCGTGCAAGCGTGTGTCAGATGAGTATTTCTTTCAGGCCAAACATAAGTTCTTGTTTTAGTTTGAGGACTTTAATGTGTTTATTGGGATTTTTAATACTGAAGGCCAAACTTCTATTACTGCAGTTGATTTCTTTGAAATATTTAAAATGTTATTCTACAGTGACTGACATACTTTCTGGACTATAACGGATAGAACTGATAGTTCTTTCTATCAGTTGTGAATTTGTTGTAATGGTGTTGGTCTATAACAACAAACAATAAAAGCTCTAAAATGAAGGTTCACACAACTGACGTACAAAAAATATGTGATACAGTGTTAATACACCATCAGTAATATTAGCAGAGTATGAGTTCATTTGAGTAATGAGTCAAATAATCAACATCTGTATTAAACAAAATTAATACAATACCATTGATTCAAAGTTATCATATGAAAATGTGATCAGTACCTTAATAAAAGCATGTTTGCAGTTGTTGAGTTTATTAAGGCTGAAGTTAATGAATTGTTCACGGTAACTAATGCAGTATGTACTTAAATAATATCACACGAGAGGAGAGAGAGACTGAATATCAGCTGTTGTACTGAATGGCTCTGATGCATTCGTAGATATCACAGGTGTGCTGATATTCAGCACAACAGCATGACCTTGAGTGTTATCAACAGATTATGATTTGTTTGCTAATTTAACCAGATATTTTGCTCCACCAACACATATCGTTCATAACTTGCAGAACTAACTAACTGCAACTGGACGAGCTGGCGACTAACCGTTAGCGACAGCAAAGCGACCAGTAGAGTAGAATAAACTGCGGAGGTGGTGGAAAGTGCAGAGAATCTTTGGTGATTTACGTTATATTTCCACTGATTCCGCTTTAGAATACCAGCTAACTTCAAGGTTCCAAATAGCGTTACATACAAAAGTAGTTATGCTATGTAAGGTGTTCACTACGTTGTTCAACACGCCATTGATTTAGGAGTAGGTGAGGGATCTGACGCCCCCTAGTGAGCCACAATCTTACGGTAGGATAGTCCTCATCACAATATGTGAAGTCGTACTTATCCATCGCAAATGGGAATTTGACTTGTGCATCATTTCACAAACCTATCCCTATTTGTTTTTAGCTTTTGGATTTATGGTTATTTTATAATATCGTTTACTCATTTATAGGGTCAAGGAAGTCTGTATAGGGTTTGTGTAATGGGATGTTCATGGAAGGAGTCTCCAGTGTCAGTGCTTTGTAACATCCCGAGGTAATCCTGTATAACTTGGGAAAAGTTTTCCAACATCTTCATCATATCATTAGCAAATGACCTACAAGGTAAAGATTTATTCACCAGATTTCCTCTGCACCTTCTAAGAGTGTGACTATGCTAGTTCAATAGTATAGTCTATTAGTATAGTGTTAAACATGTTTTTTTTTTGTCATATTAACCTTGAGGGAACAAGTGTTTATAGCTGCTATAATGTAAGTAAAAATAGGATTAACTATAAAAATAATTAAAAACTATGATGTGTTGATTTTTTTTATCACTATAAAATGAAACACTTCAGTATTTCCTATGTACTACAGTATGTTACCATTATAGTCCAGAAAATACAGTCGTCACTTCAAGTCGATTTGGGTTTTTGACATTATATGATAAAATAAAATTTGTAAAAATTACAATTTTGAAGGCTTTACAGTGTCTGTAGTGATACCAGCTGGGTCTGAAATACTGTTTTCTACATGTTATGCGTTGACCAAGACCCTTTTATATTGTATAATTAACTCTGTTCTGGACTCTCTCATCTGTAATCTTGTGTCTGTAAAAACCTAAAGAAAGTTCCTTGTTCATTCTTTACACAAAATGTACTTGTATTTTCATTGAACGCTGTATCATTCTGTCCCGGTTTCCCATTTCTTGTTTGTTCGGTCATGTGATAATGGCATAAATGGGTCATGTAACTGTCACGTTTTATGGACGACACAGCTGTCAGAAATCACGAGACATGTATTACTCAAATCCAGTCCAGCATAACTCTCTAATAAAGATGTCTTTTATTCATATAATGTAGAAATCACGTCACACCTTTCTTCAGACACAACAGTTCACATCTCGAATGAAAAATGGTCCATCCTTTGTCTCCACCTGCTGTCCAGTCGTCTAGGGTTCTCTTTGTTTTTTTGTTTTTTTGTTAAACTTCATGCACATATACTCGATTGTGGAAACTACAACTAGTTCCAGTGCTGATCACAAACAATACTTCATGTGCAACAGGTGTCATGTGCTTGTCAGTTACATCTTGGTGAGTCGTAAAGCGTTGAGGCGTACTCCCAACACTGTGGCGCCTGAAGCGTAGCTAATCTCCCGCAGCATCCCAGACCAGCAGTTCTGCTCCTCATCAAACCTGTGAGGTTCAGGAGATCAGAATTAGCATCATCAGCCAAATAAGATTCACACTGACAAAAAGAAAATAAATTATTTAAAAAAATTTGCTTCATTAGTTTTGCAGTCAGTCAATTTCAATCACAATGAAATTTGTTGAACATTATCCAAATCTTCCTTACAACAGTACAACAGTAAATGTAATTATAAATGTATAATAAGTATGACTTCAAAGGTATAATTGCTGTGGAATGAAGTGAATAAAACCTTTTATAGGTAAATAAATAGTTTCTGTTTGAGCGATACCACATTGCATCATGAGGGTGATGCATCATGAAGTGCTCCAGCTTCAAGTTGGCTGCGCTAAGTCATTGATATCATTTATCCATTTTTGACTTGAGTGTTTTATTACTGGATACATTTTCATTTCACTCCACTACAGCCTACTACAAATATTTGTACTTTCTACGTCGCTACAGTTCTGCATGCTGTTGTGATGCGTAACTGGAGTTGTGGTTCTTAGTACCGTACTTGAAGAGGCCACCTGCTGGCTATCATGTATTGTTGCATGATTTGCCTAATAATGTAGTAGGTGCTTGAAAAAAGTAGGGATGATTTTAAACATTGAAAAAAAGAGCATGTTCATAGTTGAGAAGCGCACACATGGAGAGAGAAAGAGAGGCTAAGGTAAGCTAATACGAGCTCAGAGGTGTCCTTTAGTTATAGAAAAAGTTTTGATAAACTTGAGTAAATTTGAAGGTAAGTACGTTTGTATTTTTGCTCAAGTAGGATTTTAAATTGAGGACATTTACTTTTAATTGAGTAATATTTTACCCTGGGACATCTCTACCTTTTTTCAAGTATAGGATTTAGGTACTTTGCCCACAACTGCTGTGGTTAAAGCTTTTAAATGAGTGTACAATAAGTTTAAGTGGTAGCTAAAAGCTTTTTTAAGTAAAAAGCTTTTACTTATCAGCAACACTCGTCTCGTAGCTCCAGTGCAAAACTTGAGCAAAGCATTCAAGTCTTATAGGCTAATGCCCAAACCAAGACACACAGAAGATGAAAGTATTTAGTTGTGGTCCTGTATCATTTGTAAGCAGCGTTGGAGAAAATAATGCCAAGTCTTTTATTATGCTAAAGTTCTGAAAAGACCTTGTGTATTGAAGGAAAAGCATAGAAATCTAAGAAGGGGAAATCCAGTTAGCATCCTGACTGACTGATATTTAAAATACCTGAGACGGGATTATCATCAAATTCAACAGGAAACTTGCTAGAACAAACATGCTAGCAACATGGTGGGGCAGAGTAACATTTGTTACTGTGGGCGCTAGTTAGCTAGCTAGCTATGCTATAAATTTTTCATGCCCTTCTTCTGACCTTACCTCCCAAATGAAGTTGCATAAATTATAGTTTATGTTCTCTTCACACCACAAGGACGCCCTGCATGACTGCTTGATAAGGTAAAATGTTTATCAAAATATAATAAAATTGGACTTTTGCATATTTATAAAAAAACGGTAAGTTGGAGGTCCCTGTTTTTGATCATCTACGTATGAGTTGATGACTTACCTCCAGATGTCGTTCATCTCTGTGGGTTCCAGCTTCTCTGTGGTGTCTTTGGGCATCATGGCGAAGCCTCCCACAGCGTACAAACTGCCGGCTAGCGAGATCAGGTTCAGAGAGCTTCTCTCCTGGGGGAACTCCTCAAAATCAGACCACCTGAATCATAAAACAGAATGTTTAAATGCTTTACCTTAGAAATTTTAGGCGCTGCTATAAAACTGAGCATGGTTACGGTGTTGTCTAGTCCACCATATACTATCTAGTATGTTGTGGATTAATATAACCATTTGATTAAACTCATCAAGGGCATGATAATTAGCCCTTGTAAGTATGTAAAAGAACTGTTTAAGTATGTAAAAGAAGCATGTAAATAAGCAAAAAAAAAAATAAAGGATATAATTATTGTATTGTTTTTTGTTTTAAACACTAGGACTGTACAGTCGTGGCCAAAAGTTTTGAGAATGACATAAATATTAGGGTTTTTTTTTTTTACAAAGTTTGCTGCTAAACTGCTTTTAGATTTTTGTTTCAGTTGTTTCTGTGATGTACTGAAATATAATTACAAGCACTTCATACGTTTCAAAGGCTTTTATTGACAATTACATGACATTTATGCAAAGAGTCAGTATTTGCAGTGTTGGCCCTTTTTCAGGACCTCTGCAATTCGACTGGGCATGTTCTCAATCAACATATGGGCCAAATCCTGACTGATAGCAACCCATTCTTTCATAATCACTTCTTAGTGTTTGTCCACCCGCCTCTTGAGGATTGACCACAAGTTCTCAATGGGATTAAGATCTGGGAAGTTTCCAGGCCATGGACCCCAAATTTCAACGTTTTGGTCCCCGAGCCACTTAGTTATCACTTTTGCCTTATGGCACGGTGCTCCATCGTGCTGGAAAATGCATTGTTCTTCACCAAACTGTTGTTGGATTGTTGGAAGAAGTTGCTGTTGGAGGGTGTTTTGGTACCATTCTTTATTCATGGCTGTGTTTTTGGGCAAAATTGTGAGTGAGCCCACTCCCTTGGATGAGAAGCAACCCCACACATGAATGGTCTCAGGATGCTTTACTGTTGGCATTTCTTCTCCGGACAAGCCTTTTTCCAGATGCCCCAAACAATCGGAAAGAGGCTTCATCCGAGAATATGACTTTGCCCCAGTCCTCAGCAGTCCATTCACCATACTTTTTGCAGATCAATCTGTCCCTGATTTTTGGAGAGAAGTGGCTTCTTTTCTGCCCTTCTTGACACCAGGCCATCTTCCAAAAGTCTTCGCTTCACTGTGTGTGCAGATGCGCTCACACCTGCCTGCTGCCATTCCTGAGCAAGCTCTGCACTGGTGGCACTCCGATCCCGCAGCTGAATCCTATTTAGGAGACGATCCTGGCGCTTGCTGCACTTTCTTGGACGCCCTGAAGCCTTCTTAATAAGAATTGAACCTCTTTCCTTGAAGTTCTTGATGATCCTATAAATTGTTGATTTAGATGCAATCTTAGTAGCCACAATATCCTTGCCCGTGAAGACATTTTTATGCAACGCAATGATGGCTGCACACGTTTCTTTGCAGGTCACCATGGTTAACAATGAAAGAACAATGATTTCAAGCATCACCCTCCTTTTAACATGTCAAGTCTGCCATTCTAACCCAATCAGCCTGACATAATGATCTCCAGCCTTGTGCTCGTCAACATTCTCACCTGAGTTAACAAGATGATTACTGAAATGATCTCAGCAGGTCCTTTAATGAGAGCAAATAAATGCAGTGGAAAGTTTTTTTTTTTTCGGGATTAAGTTAATTTTCATGGCAAAGAAGGACTATGCAATTCATCTGATCACTCTTCATAACATTCTGGAGTATATGCAAATTGTTATTATAAAAACTTAAGCAGCAACTTTTCCAATTTCCAATATATATGTAATTCTCAAAAACTTTTGGCCACGACTGTATATTTTAGAGCTGCTGTTGTCTAAATAATCCAAAAAACATAGCATGCACTACCACCCCAGCCCAGTAGATGGCAATGATGGCATCAGCGCCATGACCCATCTGCCACTTCAGATAAATACTACTAAAATTTAAGCCATAGAGATGTGAGCATTTTACATACTTTTTTTTAATTAAAAAATTCATAGAATATTATTCTTTTTTCTTTCTTTCTTTTTTTTTTTAAAGATGTAAAATTCACTCTTGAGAAGATTAAAAACAAGAGAGTGTGGTCAGGATTATAAAGGCAGAAATTAGTGTGGTTTCAGAAAAGTTCATCACTCACGTGTTTTTTGTAATGTCATAAACCTCGGCCTTGCTGGTCAGGCCGTCATCAGTGACTCCTGTCACGACATAGATTTTGTTGTTGTGCACGGCAACACCAAACAGAGAACGAGCGGTTTTCATGGGTGCCAGGTCCTTCCACTGGAACTTCATGGGATTGTAGACGCACACTCGCCTCAGACATTTCCTTTAATATATAACAAATCTGTGGTCATGAAAGGTGGCTAAAGGAGTTCGTCATGTGAAACTTGATAGCATAAGATCAACTGAAGAACAAAAAGAAAGAAAATCATACTTGCTATCTGATTTTCCACCCAGGACGTAGATGAGCCCGTTATGTGTGATAGTCCCGTGACCGTAGACTGAATACGGAACCGGGTCCGATTCGCCCCATTTGAAAGATCTTTATGAGGATGAAAAACAAACAAACAGTGAAATTACTATGACAAACTCAATATTTTAGAAATAAAAAATAATAATAAAAAAGAGACAACATGCAAAAAACAGAAATAACTATCTATATATTATATTTACCCATGTGCCGTACAGCCTGACATTAAATTTGATAATTATTATTCCATATTATTTATTCCAGCTGATATTAACAACATGAAGTAAGTCATATTCAAAGTAAAAATTTTAAAGTAAGAATTTAGTCTACAGTTAAATTAATACCACCAATAAAAATGACTATTATAAGGAAAAATTATTAACGATGAGGTGGTGTGATAATAATATCAATACATCTTGAAGTGTTATATTTTAATAACAAATTAATTATATTTAATCTGGTTAGAAGATTAAATATCAGCTATAAGCTGTTGTTTTTTCACCAGCTTTATTTTTCATCTTTCTTTCTGAAAAATATTTAGTGCTAAATGTCTTCTTTTAAAAAAATATCACCATATCAACAAGTGTACGTTTTTAAGCTTGTTTACATGGGGTGTCTAGTCTACAATTTCTAAGTTACCATAGAAACCATAGCATTATGTAGCGTAACATATTTGAACAACTGATTAACTGATTAACTTGTGATCAGAATATATTTTCGTAGATGCATCTTGTTTGAAACTTGTAGCTCAGACTTTTGGGTTTAAAAATTTGAATGTCGTTTTCTTTCATTAGAACGAATCCAAGGCTGTACTCACTGTCTGTCATAGATCATGACAGTGTCTAGAGCATGCTCTCCTTCTTTCAGCTCTTTTCCACCTATGACAAAGATGGAGTTCTCTGCGTCGGTGAGCCCGAAGAGGCAACGGGGGGTTGGCAGCGAGGGCATCCCGAGCCATTCAGAGCTCATGGGGTCAAACTGGCGGAGAGAGAAGTGGAAGAACACGCAGCATACAAATGAGTTTGCGCTATTCTTTGCTCACAAAATGTACAATTTATGCGAAATCACTTTAGTTGAGGAAATCATTTATGGTCCACAAACTTTATAACGTTATAAAAAAAACATGATATACTGTATAATACATGATGTATAAAGCCAAAATGACTCATAAGCTTTGAAGCCGTAGCAGCTGCTTTTATGGCGTGGCGGTCCCAGATAAGGGCTAGATTAATCACTGGCATCATGTCTTGAGTGAGTGATGCGTGACATACTGTATGCATTTGTAATCCAGGCAAAATTATTGTCGCTACAAAGCAACCAAAAAATCCCCCCACTATAATGAAATAATAAGGATAATAGATTTTTTATTAGAAGTTACCTGTAGGAAGTAAGAGCTGAATGGTTCCTCTGTGTTTTCCTCGTTATATATGAGCCCTCCAGCTACAAAGATCTGATTCTCTTTGGTCACCAAGCTGCAGTGAGTTTTTGGTATCTCAGTAGATGATGAGGCCAAGTAGCATTCATTTTCGGCAGGGTCGTAAGCCACCGTTCCCTTGTCGCTAATCATTAATATAAAGTCAGTTAAAAACATTCCAAAGCGTAGGTTGTTATTCAGGATCCCAGGAAGCAGACACTCATCATTTTCATCCTCATCTTCATCGCCTCCTGTGGCTTCTGCCTCCTTGCCTGACGGTCCTCTAAATTGAGGAAACAGTCCCTTTTGTGCATCCTTGACAAGCTGCAGATCATTTTTGATCTCCTGGTTGGATTTGATCAACCGGTGCCCCTCCACTTTACGCCTGAAATAATCAGGCGGTATCAGACGAAACCGTACGCAGTGCAAAAGTTCTTTCAGATGCTTTAGCCTTTCAACCTGATCGTGCTCGACCCATTTCATTAGAGTCTCAAACACCTTCTCTTCCTTTTCCACATTTAGGGAATCACACGTGATAATGGCAGCCAGTTCTCCAGGTCCTAGTTGGTTGAAATCCTGGTCCCGGATGATGAGCTCAAAACGTTCACAAATGTAGTCCCGAGCCTGTGATGCCAGTCTCGGGCACTCCAGCAGTAGTCCAAGCCTGAAGATGGCTAGACAGTTGCTCAGCACCAACTTGTGCTCCAGAAAGGATACACAAACGCTGAAGATGGAAGGGATCTGGTATATGTTGGCCGCCATGAAGATGTCCTGGACGTTCTGCTCAGTCAGGTTGATGTCGCAGGTATAGATGTACTTCAGAATCATGCCCATAATGTCTGGTTCCACATCTTTTAGCACTACTTCTCGTTTCTTGCTCTCCTTCATGTCAGAGAGAAACATGGCCTTAAAGTACGGACTGCTGGCAGCCAGCACCAGCTTGTGGCAAGGAAAATCCTGGTCCTTAATCTTCAGGACACAGTCCACAAACTTGTCATTCTCCAGAAGTTCACAGAGGCCACCCATAAGAAGCGACTGCTGGTACCTACGCGGCTCTGTCACTGGGTCCACTGGCTCGGCGGCCATCTTGTCAAGGTTTTGTCGGCAACGTTAGCGCGATACTTATGTAGGAGGGTGTCCGGCTCCTCTCCCACTGCTGGACTGGTTGGATTAACAGTGTGACTCTATGAGAGAGAAATGGAAACTGTTGTAGTGTAGCTTTGCCACTCAGCTGCCACTGGCTATCAGCTAGGGTTAATTTTAGAACTGAGTAAAGCCACAGGACTCACATTTGGAGGGCCTGCCATTTGAGACACCTTTATCTCCCTCCCCCTTTACTGCCGCCATCTTGACCAGAAGGTTCTAACCAACAGCTGACATGTTGCTGGAGATGACCATGCCAGAAAAAAGGGCTACATGAGTTTGAAGGAAAATAATCTATACAGTGGTGAATGTTAGTATTTAGCTGTCCTGGCTAATTTAAATATAAGGCAGGGTTTCCCAATTCCGACCCATTTCAATTCCAATCCATTCTTCATTCCGTAATTATTTCCTTGATCTTAAAAGCAGCCACCCATTTACCAGCCATGCTTAAAGATGCACTCTACAGTTGTAACTACATTTTAAAGTTATGGTGGTCTTTAAAGCAAAGTATTTCCACCTAGACCACTCATTCATTCTTCTTCAGTAAGAGCTTTATCCAGGTTAAGGTCATGATGGATCTGGAGACCATCCAGGAGACTTGACAGACCATGAACAGGACAGGGGAATGACCAAATTGGGTTGGACATCAGAACTTGTAGAATTGTGCAACCAATTTCTACAATCATAAAAGGGTTAATCAAGATATTTGGATGATTTCTTTTTTATGAAGAACTACTCAGGAAAAAATATTCTCTGTTGTAGGTTTCTGTAGAACCTTTGGTAAGAGTAACTTCAGAGGGAAAAGCAAAAGAACCTTCATCCATCCATTTTCCATAGTGCTTATCCTGTGGAGGGTTTTAAGGGGCCTGGAGCTTACCCTAGGGGACTCTGGGAACAAGACCGGGGACAGCATGTATGGGGAGCCACTCTATCTCATGGCACAACACCAAATCATGCACTATGGACTAATTGGAAATGCCTGTTGGAATGATCGCATGTCTTTATACTGTGAGAGGAAACTGGAAATCCAGGAAGCACAGAGATGCAAGGGGGAGTTGCAAGGTGACAGTGCTAACTACTAACTATTCAAGAAGCATTTACAGTGAAACCTTTTTTTCTTTTTATTGGCCAAATGTATATTTATGACTCACATTATTAAAGATAAATATATATTGTAGATATATACTGTAGGATTCTTACTTCTATTGGCTCATGAATAGCAAAAACAAACAAAAAAACTGTAATGTAGTCAAGATGATTGATGATTATATCAGACATGATCTGACAGATATATACTGTATAAGTGTGTACTTTTTATTCTAGTCATAAAAGCATAAAAAGGTTTATGGATCACTTCCTTTTAGCAACACTACTGTACAGTCGTGGCCAAAGGTTTTGAGAATTACATAAATATTGGAAATTGGAAAAGTTGCTGCTTTTTATAATAGCAATTTGCATATACTCCAGAATGTTATGAAGAGTGATCAGATGAATTGCATAGTCCTTCTTTGCCATGAAAATTAACTTAATCCCGAAAAAAAAAAACTTTCCACTGCATTTCATTGCTGTCATTAAAGGACCTGCTGAGATCATTTCAGTAATCGTCTTGTTAACTCAGGTGAGAATGTTGACGAGCAAAAGGCTGGAGATCATTATGTCAGGCTGATTGGGTTAGAATGGCAGACTTGACATGTTAAAAGGAGGGTGATGCTTGAAATCATTGTTCTTTCATTGTTAACCATGGTGACCTGCAAAGAAACTCGTGCAGCCATCATTGCGTTGCATATAAATGTCTTCACAGGCAAGGATATTGTGGCTACTGAGATTGCATCTAAATTAACAATTTATAGGATCATCAAGAACTTCAAGGAAAGAGGTTCAATTCTTGTTAAGAAGGTTTCAGGGCATCTAAGAAAGTCCAGCAAGCGCCAGGATCGTCTCCTAAAGAGGATTCAGCTGTGGGATCGGAGTGCCACCAGTGCAGAGCTTGCTCAGGAATGGCAGCAGGCAGGTGTGAGCGCATCTGCACGCACAGTGACTTTTGGAAGATGGCCTGGTGTCAAGAAGGGCAGCAAAGAAGCCACTTCTCTCCAAAAAAAACATCAGGTACAGCTTGATCTTCTGCAAAACGTATGGCGAATGGACTGCTGAGGACTGGGGCAAAGTCATATTCTCGGATGAAGCCTCTTTTCGATTGTTTGGGGCATCTGGAAAAAGGCCCAAACAATCGAAAAGCACATGGCTGTGTTTTTTTGCCCAAAAACACAGCCATGAATAAAGAATGGTACCAAAACACCCTCCAACAGCAACTTCTTCCAACAATCCAACAACAGGTTGGTGAAGAACAATGCATTTTCCAGCACGATGGAGCACCGTGCCATAAGGCAAAAGTGATAACCAAGTGGCTCGGGGACCATAACAATGAAATTTTGGGTCCATGGCCTGGAAACTCCCCAGATCTTAATCCCATTGAGAACTTGTGGTCAATCCTCAAGAGGCGGGTGGACAAACAAAAACCCACTAATTCTGACAAACTCCAAGAAGTGATTATGAAAGAATGGGTTGCTATCAGTCAGGATTTGGCCCAGAAGTTGATTGAGAGCAGCCCAGTCGAATTGCAGAGGCCCTGAAAAAGAAGGGCCAACACTACAAATACTGACTCTTTGCATAAATGTCATGTAATTGTCGATAAATGCCTTTGAAACGTATGAAGTGCTTGTAATTATATTTCAGTACATCACAGAAACAACTGAAACAAAGAGCAGTTTAGCAGCAAACTTTGTGAAAACTAATATTTGTGTCATTCTCAAAACTTCACTTATAGATGTCTCATAACAAGGTTTATGAAGTAAAAGATTTGAAAAGATTATAAGAAATAGATTTTAATGTCCAAACAAATCCTGTCATTTTTGAAGAACAACAACAGACAAGACATTGTAACATAAAGACTTTTTTTTCAGCTTTAATGGATCAATATATTATAATCTACATAAAATATTTGGCAAGCCCATTCTCCAGACAATCTGTAATAGATTGAAATAAAATTAATAAAAAATGCACTTGATTTATGTGTGGCAGTCTCTGAGAAAGGTACAGCAAGTGCACTTCGGGCCTATTCACAGTTAAAAACACCCTGTGCTTATTAAACAGGCTTAATTCAAGCAGTAACCATGGTGACGGGAGCGTCGCGGGTTTGGTATGAAAAGCTCAGGCGCAGCAAAACGTCGCTGCCTGCCCATCTAATCGGTTTTGGGTTTGCTCGCCTCGGCTTCTTCGAGCAGGGCTTGTTTTCGCTCACGCTCCTTCACCAGCTGTATTCCGCAGTAGGTCACTAACAATACAGAGAGAGTGGACAGGGGGAAGCCTGTGGGGAAAGCAACAGCAAACAGAGCAGTAGTTAGTAAAATATCGCCCATCTTTTCACTACTTTGCAATTGATATTTAGTTGACCAGGTCAATATATATATATATATATATATATATATATATATATATATATATATATATATATATATATATATTAGAATTCTCAAAAAATTAAGGGAACAGGTTAATTAGTTACGGTTTGACTTTTTAGTAGTTTTTCCCGAATTTCTTTTCTGTCCTACAATACTGTGCAAAAGTTTTTGCACCCTGTTGTGTGTGTGTGTGTGTGTGTTTTGTACAAACTTTGTTATATATTTTATTTTTTTATGTCATTATTAAGTCAGGAACGGCATCTGGAATAAAACCTGTGCCAAGTTCTTGTGGGGATCGGATGTTCCGTTGTGGCGACCCTTTGTTGGGAGCACCCGAAAGACCAACAACAACAAATATTCCAGCAAAAAAAAAAAAAATTTAATTAATATTAAATTAATAGCAAAAAGAAAATTAAGCAGGTGCAACAAAGATCTCAGAAAGACTGGGGCTTGTTCTGCAGGATGTCCAGTAAAACTAAGCAGTTTGCACCAATTGTACATGGGACTATATTTTAAGCAAAGGCTCGTCACACCAATTATTTGACTTTGTTTCATTAATTACTTTTATAGGTTTTTTTTTTTTTTTTGAATGTAGAATTTTTTTACAGGGAAATATTCTTGTTGTACAGCAGTTATTTGCATGTGAATTTTGCACAGTACTGTATATATTTTTAATCATAATAACAATAGAAAAGTTTTAAACAGCCAACAAAAATGACATAAAAAAAATTATTAATGAAACCAAACAAACACTGAACACAAAACATTTCTTTAATCAACTGTATTTGTAAAATTTGTATAATGATGATGATGATGACGATTATTATTATTATTATTACTACGATTAAATTATTATTATTTTAATTAATTTATTAGGACAAAACTACCCCATCATAAGTGCTGACTTAATTATATATGAATTATACTATAAGTAATTATTTATTATTCTATAACACTGTGTAGAAATGTCTCTTACCCTTGAACAGCAGTCTCTTGGCCACCAATTTAGCAAAATCCAGACTGTTCAGAGCAAGCACGTTATACAGGACGATTTGCCAGAAGTTAACAGCATTGAACAGCCCTCTGATACGCCGCGACATCGCCTCAGACATAAGACCCTTTAAGAAAAACCAAAAAACATGAATATGATTATGTGGTAGATTGACTGACTGATTTTTCTTGCATTAAAAGAATTTTACCTCAGCATTGTATTATTATTTTTTTCATTCAGATTGTTGATTTATTTTCTACAACAGCTCCTCTGACAAATATGAGTGATGAATAAAGGCTGAACTTAACTTAAAATAAACCCTACAGAACATGTTGAACAAGGCAAAACTCCACTTCAGCATGCATCACGGCTCATCACAGTGTAATAAACGGAATTATGATTGACAGATGATTGACAGTGTCATACCTCAATGGTAGAAAAAGGAGGCAGGGAAAATAACTTAGCCACCCACAGCTCAAAGTTCAGGCCGAAGCAGTTGAAAAAGGACCAAATATAAACCAATTCACAAGGTCCAAGCCAGAGAGTGGTGACGCAAAAGGTGCAGATTGTAGCGACCAGCTCCTTGAAGATTCCATCATGATTACCACCAATGTAGTCGTAGACGTACCTTGATGGCAAACAAGAATATTTGTTCATTGCAACTAATAGTACACTATAATAAGTATTTTAGATGCAAAATATATACATATAAAACATAACATAGCTCACTTGCATAGCCAGTCATTGATGCCTCTGTCAAAGTGCCTACAAGTTTAAAACAAACTGTAATAAGTTAATTTGAATTTATTTATTTATTTATTTATTTTTATTATGTGTCAAAGAACATATAACGTGTCAATACTTACGTTTCGGCGAAGACGTACAACATGGTGATACACTTAGGGGGGTTTGGAGGGTCCAGGTGGTCTAGCCGAGACACCGTGTTAATGACGCCAAACATGACGGCTGATTTCACCCAGTCGTACACCAGGTTCGAGTACGCCAAACCAGCTGCAAGGTAGACAAAAATGATCGATGTTAATGTATGAAAGTTCTGGAACTGGACTACACACAGAAATTTCTATCCCAGAAGACTTCGGGCACTAGGTGGGGTACACCCTGGACAGGGTGCCAGTCCATCACAGGGCACACGCACACAAACACAATCACACACTATGGGCAATTTGGGAATGCCAATTAGACTAATCTGCATGTCTTCTGACTGTGGGAGGAAACCAGAGGACCCAGAGTACTAAGCATGGGAAGAACATGCAAATTCCATGCACACAGACGCGAGGTGGGAATCAAACCCTTGACCTTTGAGGTACAAAACCACAGTGCTAATCACTATGCCACCGTGGCACCTCGGTGAGAATCTCTACAATCTAATATCTAATTCTTTTACTGGTGATATAGAAAGGATGTGAAAATGATACTTTATTACTGAAGGGGAAAGAATGTGGGATGTGAAGGATGCACAAAAATGTAGTGATGGAGTGGGGCTCTTTGGTCAATTGAAAAATGAAGACGTTTCTAGACATTTGCCTTAATGTTTTCTTGCTGAAACTTTTTCATGATCAGAAAATTACTTAATAGATAATAATACATAATTTTTGAATTCACAGACACCTGTGATTACCTTAGAGCTGCGATTGATGTGAGAGCCTAGAGTGGCCAATCAGCTCTCTCCAGGCCCCCGGCTGTGGGAGCCTACAACATCACCCGGGAATTGAATTAGCAATTCCGGATGATAGGGCGAGCACTTTACCACTGCACCACTCGGGGGCCATCCCACTCAGTATTTCTAATGTTTCTGTTTATTTTCCTGTTCTATGAGGGGTGGTCATCAAATTTGTATCATCGTATGAAAATATTTGACCAAATTAAGTCTCCAGGAACCGAGTACGTTCATGAACATTTCTTCTATAGTTCCACATGAAAGTGGGTTTGCCTTCTTCATGACAACGTGCCAGCCCATTCAACTCACGGAACGAAACTTGCGGGCGACTTAGGGTACAAAATTCTGCCTCATCCCATCTACTCCCCTGACCTTGCACCCAGTGACTTTTCCCTCATCCATCACTTGAAGAAACCACTTTGTGGCAGGCGTTTCAAAGACGAGAGGTGGAACTCTACCTCAAAAGCCAAAAAAAAAGGCTTCTTTAAAGACCAGCTCAACCATTGTTTGAAGGAATGTGTCGCCTTAGGTGGAAGACATGCAGAGAAGGACTAAACTCACAACCAATGTTGATTTTATAATTATAATGATAATTTTATGACCACCCTTGTAAATATATGATTTATGTCAAATCTGTATGGTGGGCCTTTCAAGATAGTGTTAATTCACGATAATTGATCTTGCAAACACTTATTTGACCCTCTTACATTACATTAGGAAGGTGAATCTGACCTAATGACCAATCGCTCAAGTTTTTCACCAGCTTCATGTCAGTCGGGATAGTCAAAATATACAGGTAATGGAAGAACACGTCCACCACCAAAATGGCTCCAAGGTGCACCAAAGCCTGGACGATGATGTTCCACATCTCTCGATCTTTACGAATCAGGCTAGGGTTGTTGGCCTGAAGAGAGAACAACATCAAATTACAAAGCTCAAAATGTTAAAGAAACACTTACATACTTTCAGCTTAATCTTATATCTAACGTAACTGACAATGACAGACAGGATTCTGGTCTGAATTTAGGGTTGTGTGAATCTGTTGCTTAATGGACACAACAAAACCAGCAGGAAATGTGAAGAGCTTTGGTAATATGATCTCTACTCATCCTAAGAGCTTTATAGTTACACTTAAATGCATTGATGGATTCAACGGCTGCATTAGACTTCCATTATAACTGAGCTTCAGAGGTTTCAACAGCCTATGAACGAGCAAAAGGCACTCACCTGCACGTGGAATCGATCAAACGTCATGATGGGTCCGAAGAAGAAGAACGGGAGGTAGAAATTGTACTTGATTAAGTCCATGAAGCTGTAGTGGCCATCCTTCTTCTCGCAGTTCTCCAACGCGAAACTCATGCAACGCATGACTGAGAACCCGCAACCGCCGTAGAACAGGATATCCTGAAGGTTGAAGGTACCGGTGACGAATCCAGCCTAAAAAAGTTAGAAAACAAATTCCAGGATCAAGAATTATAAAGTCACTTGTTTATCATGGGGAATTTTTAAAAGGGCTAGAATGAGGACGAATCAGTAGCGCAGCTGCCGACCTGCCAAGAGTTGAAGGGCTCCATCTTGAAGGTGGCCAGGCTGGTGAGTCCGGCCAGGAAGCAGAGCCACTTCCTCTTAACGAGGGCTACACTGTAGAGGAGGATGCAGTGAGACAGGATGAGAGAGACGTACGTCCAGCCCATGATGATGAACACGGTCAGGAAGCCGTACAGCATGTAGATCAGAGACCTGTTCTGTGGATCAAGATAGAGAATGCATTAGGAAAGTGGAATAATGACAAAAAAAGGTTTTGCTTAAATGGGACCTGTTGTTTGGAATATTAACAGAAAGTTACCTACTTACAGTAGGTACACATCGTCAGTATTGATTATGTTATGAATAAAGCATGACAACAGCATGCTCTGGTGCTATGGCAATAATAATGAACATTTATAGATACTGTATATTTGATATTTTCCCATGTCAATGAAACAAGTTGATTCCTGTTATCACTTACAGTACAAGCTTTGTACTGTATATACAGTCTTTTCCTCATCAGCCCCTGTCGTTTGAATTTAATAAGATAAAAATTATTCTTGTCATGTTAATTAGAAACAGGTCCTCAGTCCTGAACATTTTCCAATGTTGGAAAACTTACAGCTTTACCTCTCGCTGTTACTGGAGACTCCTTCCATAACTAATTATGAATTGTTCAGTCCATTAACATGGAGCTTCAACTATCGTAATCCCTGTGTGTGTTTTTTTGTTATAGAAACTACAAGTAAAAACTCCCTTTATATGTTTAAATAATCCCCTGCTACATCAATGCACTTATCCCAGTGGTTCACTACTGCTTGGGTACCATCAAGGTAGAAGGTTTTCTCAGTACATCAGAGCCATGAACGGACCTCATGCTTCACATCTGAAACGCTGGCCTCCCACGAACTCCTGTAATGGCCCAAACATGTGGAAATGGCTTGGAAATGTGAAAACGGTCAGGACCGTACGGACAGACAGCCTTCTTTAAAACGTTTGCATCGTTCACATGGTTTACTGCAACTAAGCGTCTAATCAGCCTATGGTACTTGAAGTCTTCTGTAAATGTCAATTACTTTTACGACTTCACTCACAAGAAATGTAATCACAAATCCCGGTTTGATTTGAGCACCCGTCATATAGCATATGAGAATGAATACCTCATGATCAATCATGCTGTGTTGTCATGTGATAAATGTACAATTACCAAGAAGACCTTGCGTAATGTCACGAGATAATGAAAATGAAATGGAGATACGCAAATATGTAAGCGTTTAGAAATATTTGTTACCTTATATCCATCTAAACCAATCTTCACAGGAAGCAAACAGCAAAAAAAAAAAACAACAACAATGCATTTGGTATTTATTACAATACGCACAAAGTATGGTACAGCGCTATTGCGCTTTCGTCAAAGTGAATTATTTATGTAGTAATCAACTTTACGATTCAATAAGCTGTCATCCAAGCATATACTGTATAACAACCCATGCTGTATGTAAATGCATGTGCAGAAATCATTATACATGTACATAGATTTCATAGCAAGACATGAAACCGGCAAGCAATCCGACCCACCTTGGGAGAAATCATGGAGCAGATTTTGGCGAAGATCACATGACCGGAGAGGGCGAACAAGATGTGGTTGCGGAAAGTGGTGAACCACATCGCCCACTCGAAGTCAGCTACGTCCTGAGGAGAGAACATCAATTACTGGATAAGGTCTAAAGGTCTTAGTGTCCTGCCAAGAGCTGATCCTGTTTCATCAGTTATTTAAAAAACAAGAAGATTTTAAGCAAAAGTTTAGTATATATTTTTTTTAATGAATCACAATAAAATTTAATTGAAAAATAGAAATTAAGAAAAACTACATTTAATTTCTCATTCAGCTAAAAAACAGTGATTGTATAATAGTATAATTATTGGATATGACAATAACTTTTAAACTTATGCACCTGATCGGTTCTAGTGATTAAACTGAATGCATTTGTGTATACATAAGTGACATTTGTTAAAATTATTTAGAATTGTGTAAATATTTCACGTACATGAATTTCATAAAATGCGAGTAATTCTTGGAATTACGTTTTTCTGTAAATAGACATTAACAGGAACTAATTCGTACCAACTTATGCATTATAAACTGTTAAAAATTAATCATCATCAACAAACTGTTGTGGTATAAGATAAATAAAACACTTGTGTACGTATGACAGAATAATCAAACTTTAAAACTTTAAAACGTTCATGTTCGACCACATGACCCACCCTGCCGTTTGTTATCTCCCTGTAACACCACTCTTACAAACATTTTATTCCTCATTCAATATAATGTTATTAAATATATTTAACATACATGGTAATGAATAATTGATGTGCGTAGTCACTGTACGCTTTATTATGGCTTTTGTGCAATTAATAATTTCCAGCTTTTTCAGTTAAAAAAAATGTAAACATTTTTTAAATAAATCTTTTTGCCATATTTACCATTTTTCTTCCAAAGTAGTGCCATCCTGGTTTCACACTCGACTTAAAAGTCTTCCTGCTAACATTCTCTGAAAAAAGAAAAATTTAAATAAAAAAATATGTACTTAATGTCTGTACTCACCCACTCATCATCTATACCACTTAATCCTGTATTCAGGGTCACGGGGGGCCTGGAGCCTATCCCAGGAGACTTGGGGCACATGGCAGGGTACACACTGGATACTTGTCTTTGGACTGTGGGAGGAAACCGGAGTACCCGGAGGAAACCCACCAAGCACAGGGAGAACATGCAAACTCCATGCACACAGAGACGGGAATCGAGCCTGGCCGGGGATCGAACCCGGACCCTGGTGGTGCAAGGCGACAGTGCTAACCACTACACCACCGTGCCGCCTTTAATGTTTGTACTGTATGTTTAATTCCCTTATTTAAGTGTATGTTAATGTAAAGAATATAGCTACAGATTCTGTGGCTCGATATTGGATTTGAGTCTGCTGTTACTGTCTGTTGGGAGTTTCACATGTTCTCGCTCCCTTTCCCTTCACTTTAGTGTAGACTGACAACATTAACAGATCTCAATGAGTGTGTGAATGTATGTGATGCTCTGTAAGGAATTTCCAGCGCAGCCACGCATGTTCTCATTTCACACTCAGCAATCAAGGGATAGGCGTCTAGCGCTCGCTGCAGAACCGTAAGTCCAATAGGGGTGGAGTCAGATCTGATCCATACCCAAGACAACGTAGAGATGTGTCTTTCCTGTCTATTGTTTGTCCCAGGTACTAGGGGTTGGGTTTAGGGGATCAGATCAAGCTCCACCACCAGGAGTTTTGGTTATTGATACCCACCGTCATCCAGACTGGGATAATGCAGATAATGCAGTCAAAGAAGATGAAGAAATAAATAAATGATCATCATTACATGACATATGACAGCAGCTTGTACTATATGCAACCAGAATTCATTCCCAGTATATATCTTATACATTGTGATGAATATGAAGTAAATGTTCTAGGACTACTAACCTTGACACATAGATCTCACTGATATAATTATTAAGGTGGAATTCAGCTTAATTCAGACCTCCCTGTCCATTTTAACAGAAATCTGACTGTGTTCTTGAAAAATGAATAATAAACAGTTATTCTGTTACATAATACGTGGGTGGATGGTGGGCGTTAAAAACCCCTCGTGATATTTCTGTCATTCAGACACGACTCTGATTAATGATTCAGTCTGAATAACTATACATGATGTGACATGACATGATGTGTGGCATTTCCTGGTGTAGGACGCAATAAAAAAAGAAGAAGGTTGAAGATCGAATCCAGATTCTTGACTCCTGCCTGCAAGTTCTCATCTATCCGTTTGGCAAGTGACCTGAACTCAGCTCTTCATTTCAACTTTCAACAACTGGCCTAAAATGATCCTTCATTGCTGTTAATACTTTATGTTTAAAATAGCACAGAATCCCTTCTGGGATGATGTTAATTAGATCATACAGGAGTGTGATATAATGGATTTCACTCGATCCTCTCATCACTATCCAGTATAGTGGTATCCATCACAAAACGGTCGATATTAACCACATTCTCATGACTTTGTTTCCAGAAATGTGGTATAACTCACCACTGGATGCCTCTATGATCCAGCTTCCTGCCCACAGGACAGCCAGAGAGAGAGCAGCGGTGTAGAGGTAGAGCTCTGTTCTAGGCAGGGCCGCCTTGATCCCCATGATTCAAGTCTAGCACCGAAATCCAAAGTGGAAACTACAGACAAACAGATGGAGAAACAAATAGAATTCAAGCTAGCATGGTTACTGGACCTCAATGTAGAATTTTTTTTTTTTTTAAATATGTATAGTGTTAAATACAATTTATTAGACCACAGGTGTCAAACCTTATCCAGAAATGGCCGGTGTATGTGTGTGTGTGTGTGTGTGTGTGTGTGTGTGTGTGTGTGTGTGTGTGTGTGTGTGTGTGTGAAGGCTTTCATTCCAACCAAGCGAAAGCCACACCTGATAGCCAAGAATGACTTAAACAGGTGAAATCAGGTGTGGCTTTAGCTAAGTTGGAATGAAAGCTTGCACCCAGACGTGCCTCGTCTGGATCCAGTTTGACAAACCTGTATTAGGCAATGTTGTTATGCTTGTTTTGTGTGATAAAAAAAGAACACAAAGCATAAATACATTCAAGCAATTGGGAACAACAATTAGCTTAATCTGCATGTCTTCGGATTGAGGAAACCCATCTCATTAAGCACGGGGAGAACACAAAAACTCCACATACACAGATTCAAGTAAGGATTCTAACATTTACACTACAGCATTTGGCATACACCCTTATCCAGAGCGACTTACATTTTTATCTCTTAATACATCTGAGCAGTTGAGGGTTAAGGGCTTTGCTCAAGGGTAACTTGGTGGTTATGGGCTTTGAGCGTGGAACCTTCCGAACCATAGTCCAATGTTTTAACCACTAAGCTAACCACTACATCATCATCTCACAGGTATAGGATGTTTTGTTCAGCCCATGTGCCACCCGGCATATCGGGCGACTCCGCACCTTGGGGATATATCCATCGTTTCTGGGGTAGTTGCCAAAGGGGTCAGGTTTCCAGCTCAATGTCATTCACACACTACAGGCAACTTGGGAATGTCAATTAACCAAAACCTTTTTGGTGTTGGACATAATACTTTAAAATAATTTCTATTTAATTTTATTTAATTTTTTTCAAATTCAATCACATGCAAGCTCTTTTTCATTTGTAACTTAACTTTATTTCTTTAATGAAGTTATTTTATTTTAATAGTCTGTTTTAAGTTTATACATATACAGTATATATACACATATACATACAAAGTCAGACAAAAAATATACACAGTTCAGGAAAAGAAAAATAGTATAATGTATTACTTTATACTGAATAGCAATAAATTTTGTATATTTAGTAAAATATTTATTCATAAGTTAAGTTTAAGAGTATATTCTTAAAATTAAGTTTTCCTTTTCCTGAAGGTGTATACATTTCTCTCTCTCTCTCTCTCTATGATCTATCTGAAAAATGAGTAATTTCTGAATTTGAACACTCACCCATGATCTAAAATCTATAATCCTCCATTATATCAACTTTTTTTTTTTTTACCTCCTGAAACACTCAGAGAGAAAGAGACAGACTGTCTGACTTTCCCCACATGCTAAAAGCGATCTGAAAGCTGATTGGCTTAAAGTTTTGGCCACCCTAAACCCCAACACCCCCATTCGTTTCCACGGTTACCATAAGTTCTATATTATTATACACCATGGGCTCGCAGGCGGTCCTGTGAGTCAGCTGACATGTACTGTATTGTGTTTTATATATACAGTATAAAAATATGTGTAAATCTTTTAAGGATGTTTTGTTAACGTATTATCCTTATTATTTTTTAGAATTGTTTATATATATTTGTTTATAATTACATATGAAAACTGAATACTGTGTTCATTATTTTATATTATTATAATAATGTTATTAATGCAATTAATTGGTCAGTTAAACTGAAAATGGATATAGTAGGTATGTTCAGTGATTCCTTATATGAAGTATTCGAACTAAAGAACTGACTCTTTTTTTTAATGACTCGGATCAAAAGTGAATCAATTCAAATCCTGAATTGAAAGTTTCTTTATAAAACTTTATTATTATTATTATTATTATTATTATTACTATTATCGCCATCATCATCATCATCATCATCATCATCATCATCATTTTAATTATACATAAATACAGCTTTGAAAGTCAAAGGAAAAAAAATAACAAAAGCAATTTTGATTCTGGTGACGAGTGGTTTGTTTGTAAGAGTCGGTTCAGTAACTTGACTCATAATGGGAATCTGTCTTCTGGACAGTATTAGCATGGACTTACTGGAAATGGGTCGGAGTAATGATCTGATGCAGTGACATCTTCTCCAATGAAAAATAAAACTACATCAACGCATCTAGATGATTGAAATTCTAACAAAATAAATGATAAATATTTGTATTTATCTGTTAAATTATATGTTTATTGTAGCATGGTTATAAATGGTTAATATACGTATAATAAGCACCATCTAAATCTTATTCAGTCTGAATAAATAATAAATAATTAACGTTTCCAGGACTACCTAAAGACCCAAATACGTCTTGTTGAGATGCAAAATAATTGAATAAAAGTAGCACAAGCGTTTGTCACGTTCTCAGAGGAACTTGAGGGCTGTAGAGCGACTTAAATGGGAGTGTCTGTTTCACGGCTCCTCAGAAACAGCACCGTCAGCTGCTCAGAGCAACCTCTTCCTATTATAGCCCGAGCAGTTGCTCAGTGTTACAGGGCTTTCACTCCACTGCGGGGGTCTTTATAAAACCGTCCAATAAATAAACTTTAAACAGCTCGGTTGATCATGTGTTCTTCATTTATAGCAGTTGATATTTATTACTTTTATCTTCAATTAAACATCAAGACCATGCACACTGAAATATTTTATTTCAATTTCTTTTCTTTTTAATGATGGAATGCATGAGAAATTTCTTAGTAATACAGTAGACCTGCAGTGGAAGTGTATTTCGATAAAGAAAGATCTCCAGTAAGTACTAACCTCAGGTCCACTCTTGTTGGAAGCCCGAATATTTGAAGAGCAGATCTCGACCTCCCACCCAAAAAGAATGAAAAAAAAAGAAAAGAAAAGGGTGAAAGTGCAGTTTGTCTTAATGCATCCGTACTGATTTGAGAGTGCCGATATTCCGGCAGTGCGGCTGGTGGTGGATGTTGAGGCAGGAGGGGGGGGTGCGTGGGGTATATTTAGCTCTCACACACTCCGGCACTGCAGTGGATATAGCTGCGATGAGCTGCGCTGTGCTGTGTAAGATATACCTGCTGTAGGCTACAAGATAAGCTCAGCGTGGCATTTTACACACTGAAGTTGTTTGCGTCGTGGAGGGCACGTTTGTACGGATGGGGAAGTTTAGCTTTAGAGAAGTCAGACATAATATAACAGTACATCTGGAATTTCTGTGTAGGAGAGAGGATCATACGTTTGCAAGGAATAAAACATGTTGTAATAGGAAAATAATCAACCACAGGATATTGGTGGTTGATTATTTTCACATTTTCAGGGTCCTTTAATACAACCTCGACAATCTGTATATGATTGTCATTTTTAAAATGTATCGTTAATGCCATTCATAGAGGATTGTTGTTATGGAAGGTACTCAAGTTATAACTCACTGGATTTTGTTCTCTTTTAAAATTATTAAGGTGTATTCCGGAGCAAATTGGAAAAAGCTGACACTGGAGACTCCTTCCATAATTGTTAATAAAATAATGAGTATAATAATGAGTACGGATGCATGCAGGACTAATGAGTGAGTATTTAGCCACTGTGATGTTATACTGTCATAGTAACATGTTAAAATGTCATTTTACATTAGATTAGATTAGATTAGATTAGATTAGATGGTACAAAGCAACGAAATACAATAGAGTTTTTTCACAGCACACAATAATTTGCATATGTAAACAGTATACAGAGGAGGAGGTAAATACAATGAGTGCACATGATTTTAGATGTATGCAATAAGGAAGGTATTGCATGCCATTTAAATTATTTGCATACTGTATGTAAACAGTATACAAAGAAGGAGTTATGTACAATGTGTGTGATGATTTTACATATATACAATGTGAATTATATTGTATACCATGTTGAATAATGCATATGCAACTTTCAAAAATGTACCTTTTATGTAAACAGTACACAGAAAAGGTTATATACACTGAGTGCAATGAAGGAAGACATATAGCATGATAAAATAATATGCTCATGTAAACAATACACAGAGAAGAGTTATGTACATTGCAGTAAAGGAACATTTTGGTGGTTATACCATGGCTATAATATTGTCAGCCAATAAAAATAAAAAAAATCATACACACCTTAAGAAAATAAAACGTGTATAAATATTTGAATAATCTTGACTAATAATCCTAATAATTAAATAATTACTAGTAATAAATAATTACTAATAATTACTAAGTAATAATGTATTACTATATGTTTTATGTGATAATTATGTGATATTATTATTAATATTATATGAAATGATTATAATTATACTATTTTTCTTTTCCTGAAGTGTGTATACATTTTTTGGCTGACTCTGTACTTGTGCCAATTATTATGGAGAGTGGAATGAGGGAGATTATTATGTATACAATATGTGCAACAGTTATGAATTGTGCATTCATTAGTGTTTAAGTTTATGTACAGTAGTGATATGTAATACAGTAGTATGTTATGAGTAGTGACGGGTACGACCGAGTAATGGTGTTCAGTTGGGTGTGTATGTGCCCTGGTGGGGACGGAGTTCAGTAAGGAAACAGCTGTTCCTGAAGCTGCTGTTGTTTTTCTGGAGACTCCTGTAGCGCCCTCAGGAGGGCAAAGAGCCTATGGGCAGAGAGAGAACAGTCCTTTGTACAGTAATGTTGTGTTCTCTGCCTCGTCCTTAGGAAGTGAAGCTCTTATGATGCGAGTCACTGGGGCGTTACGAGTAATAAGATGTCACCTCGTAGATTACTGATGATCATGACATTTTCATAACCTCTTAATATAACCATTTGGTTTCAGTTTCTGGTATCTTTAGATTTTGTGGATGTTCCCCTGTGTCCATGTAGGTTTCCCAGTTTTTCTGGTTTCCTCACACTTCCAGAAAGCATGTTGATTATTGCATTAGTTACACTATATTGGCTTTAGATGTGAAAAAGTGTGTGTGCTTGTGTGTATGTGTGTGTGAGTCAAAAGTATGTGGACACACGATCATAACACCCATACGTGCTTTTTGAACGTCCTGTTTCATATTTATTCCCCTTTCCTGTTATAACAAGCTCTCCTCTTCTGGGACAGCTTTTCACTAGACTTTGAAGTTTGGGGATTCGCATTCATTAGTGGGGTCAGGCATGGATATTGGGGTGAACCCGGGCATGCAGTCAGTGTTACAATTCATCCCAAGGGGTTGGGGGGGTGGGGGGGGGGGCTAATCATTTTACAACTGCATGTAAAAAAAGCAGAATTAACTAACATACATGTTAAAGAATAAAGCACATACAGCACAGTGAAGTGTGTAATTGGCATATTGCAGCTCATTATAAAGTTGGGGTCAGAGATGATACAGTGCCCCTGGAATAGAGAAGGTCAGGGGTGTTACAGTGACAGCTTGGCGCTGCTATGGCTTGAACCCCTGCCTTCTTATCGGTAACCTTCATTAACAACAGAGCCACCAGTAGTCCTGCATGGGGATAATACGGGTATATTAGCAGGAACGTAGCGTGTGTGTGTGTGTTGTCCTGGTTCGGGGCTTGAATAGCCTGTAGGAAGATTCTCCTTCTTATTCTATCTGTGTCCATTTGAGCTCACTGCTACAGAGAGATTCTTCAAAAAGTACATTTTAACTGTCTTAAATGTATTATAATATAAAAGATTAGTGTAAGGGACACATGTGAATTAAGTGCATAAAGTGTTCACATCTATTAGATACTACGATGAGGGGCACAGTGGCGTAGTGGTTGGCACTGCGGCCTCGCACATTCAGGGGCCGGGTTTAATTCCCCTCTCTGGTCTGTGTGCATGGAGTTTGCATGTTCTCCCTGTGCTTAGTGGGGTTCCTCTGGGTTCTCCGGTTTCCTCCCATAGTTCAAAGACATGAAGATTAGGCTAATGCGTTCCCAAATTGCCTGCCATGTGTGAAAGAATATTTGCTAATAAATGGTATAAATACGATGGTAATCACCATTGGCCTTCTTGTTGGACTACAGAGATTCCTAGATGGATGGATGAAGTGTGCAGTATTTCAAAGTATTGCTTTGCCGCCTAAGCATGTGTCGTTTATAACATGCGCATGCGCAGTAAGCCCAGAAACATAGTCGTTATAACATTTTGTAAACGCTAGATGGCGACATTTCTACATGTTTTTTTTTACTACGAGGACAAACAAAAAGGTATTGTTCCTAAACGTTTTTAAAACTCCTCGCATTTCTTCATATAGATGTTGTGTGGTGTGTCAGTGAAAACGCAGACAATGAGATTGATTGTAATTTTTTTTTCATGCGTGGATTAATATTTAGATGAAGTGAAAAGTTCACATTAATATACAAATAAACTAAGGTTTATCCTTAATCCTAAGGCGTAAATTCTTGGATTCGGTGGCTGTTGTGTTGTGTTATACTCGGCATGCTTTTATTTTTACTCAGAGGGGAGGGGGTTCCTAGAAACTCCCACCTCCTGCTGCTGTGCCTGCGGTGTGTGTGCTGCATGTTAAACACACACCGCCACCATATTGAGAGGAAAACACTGAAACACGGACATTGCAATAACAACTTGGATGAGAAACCGAGTGATTAGATCGTTCCTGATCACGGGAATTCCCCCTGTTTCTCTGCTTGTTTTGGACCAGTCCGTGTTTATGGGTTTGGTGGTAAACGGTAAAACTCGCAGTTTCTCTATAAAATAGTTAGCGAACTAGCGACTAATCGAGCCGCGCATCGCGTATATGTACACACAATTTAAATCGTAGT
Source organism: Clarias fuscus (assembly GCA_030347435.1). Taxonomy (NCBI): domain Eukaryota; kingdom Metazoa; phylum Chordata; class Actinopteri; order Siluriformes; family Clariidae; genus Clarias; species Clarias fuscus. Next base: position 33,568,871 of record CM059208.1, on the reverse strand, counting down.
AGAATATTTATATTTTGGATAATATTAACGCTATTATTTATCCAAATGACTTAATAATAACAACAACACCGAGCTAAAGCAGCAGCGCGCGCGAGACACTCCGCTCACTCCTTTGCTAGCTCGCGACTCAACTCAAGTTAGCAAAAAATAAAAAACACACACTTAGCCAGTTAGCTAATAATCCGTGCACGGCGGGGCTAAAGAAATGATGTACTAGAAAATAAATGTTTTTTCTCTGGATTAGCTTTTTTGTTGTTTTTTCTTTTTATACCTAAGCTAAGTTACGTCTGCGCAACTCGGAACGGAGACTCTATAGCGTTAGAACTAGCTTAGCTTAGCCTCGGAAACAGGAAGAACCTGTCGTTTCCATGGACAACACGTCCATCATAACGCAAGTCAGGAATCCAAAGGAGGACGAGATCCTGTCGTCAAATCCTGAGAAAGGTAAGACTTTTGAGATTTGTGGTTGTTTGAGGGAGAGTGGGTGCGCATGCGTGCGTGCGCGCGCGCCCGTGCCTGCGCTAACTGTGTTAGCTAGCTGTTGAGCTGACAGGATTCATTTCTTAAACTTTAAAGCTGTTGGTTTGCTTTTTAGCGATTTACAAGTGTTTGTTTTTATCTTTAAGTGAATGTATATAATGTTAAAGGCTATAACTTCGAGAAAAAGGACCAAACATTACGAAACAAATTTATATTTCAAATTTAAAATAAACATTTTTAAATAAACAAGTGTGTGTGTGTAGATCATCGTTTTATTTTTGAAATGTCAACACATCAGATTTATATGTTTCAGATTGATAGTAATTAGCGTGGGTCAATATGACAACATTATCGATCTTGATATCGTGATAGTGTAATGTTTTGCAATATTGTTGGTATCGTGATATCTTTCTAGTTACTGTTTTTCTATTTAATATTATCTGTTAAAATTAGTGATGGTGTAGTACTACTTCAAGAAAATCATTCATTGTTATACTTTAATCATTACTAAGCGATACAATTATTAAAAAAAAATGTATACTGTCATCCCCTGAAATTCCTAGAGAACCCGCTAATTGCGAAAAACTGAAATTTGGATTTTCAAAAAATGGCTTTTTTATAGTTTAAACACTAACTATGCCCCCAAAATACTTTAATTTCATTTCAAATTATTCTTATTACATTAAAAAAATACAAATACAAAAAAAAGGATGCAAAAGTATATTGTTTACTGTATGGTACTGTACTTCTGTGTCTACCGCAGTGCTAGAATGTAAAATACCAATGTTAACCCTATATGTACTGTAATTCGTGCAAGCGCGTTTTCTTTGGTATGCATTGTCGTTTTTCTTTGGTATAAGTACTGTAGGGTAAATACAATAATAATTCACCATCACAAGCCACGGTTTCTATGTTTGATTGTCGCTTTGTGTTCTCTCTACAGCACTAAAAAGTTTATCCAGTAGTATATTCTATATGAAAATTTTGCTGAATTTAATAGTTTAGTGTTCAAATGAATAAAAAATTATATATTGCCATGAAAAAAGGCATAAAAAATTGTGGAAATTGCTGGGGTTTCCGTGAACAATTATTAGCTAGGTTCTAAGGAAAGATCCGTGAATGTCTGAGGCCTTGGCTAACCCTAACCCTGAGGCCATTCACATTTCTAATTAAAAATACACCTTAAAAATATATGATTTCTAAAATTTCAACTGATGAAACACGCCCACTGCCGAGATATTTTTCAGATTGAAACGATAGAGTGATTAGGCTGGGTTGATATGACAACACTATCAATATTGATCACATGATAATGTAATGTTTTGTAATATTGTTGGTATTGTGATATGTTACAATTAGTGAAAGTGCAGTACCGTTTAAAGATAACCATTCAGTTTTGTTCTTTAAACATTACTAAGCTATACAGTTAATTAAAAAAAAAATCAGATTGTCCCTGATGAGCAAGATGTGGGCGACGGTGGCAAGGAAAAACTCCCTGAGATGGCAATAAGAAGAAACCTTAAGAGGAACCGGACTCAACAGGGAACCCATCCTCATTTGGGTGATAACGGATAGCAGGGATTGATACTGTATTGATACTGCGCCTCACAGCATTCACAAAAGTAAAGCGTCAAATAAATTCTAATAACAAACTCAATCATATCAAATTAATGTTTTCATCTGTCATGTAAACAACCATACACTGTATGATATGAAGTGAAATGCTTATGTGACTGTCCGTGACCTAAAATGGAAGGATAGAAAAGAATAGAATAGAAAAGAAAAATTGCACTAGTAAAAAAAACAAAAAAAAACCATAGAATTTCCAATAAAAATAAAAATTAAGAATTTGGGATGGAATATGTAAACATAAAACATATAGAAATATTACACAGTATGTACAACGTGTAAAATGTATTAAATTAAAAGTTAAATATCTATTTAGAAGAAAAAAACACCATGAGAGATGGTAAAGTTTTACAACAGTTTACGGCAGTGCAGTCAGGTGTGTATCTGAGATCTGTACATTATGGTGCATTAACGAGGTAAAACATTTCAAAATAATAGGAATATACTGTTTCTATGTACACATACTGTACATAATGATTGTATGGACAGGTGGGAACTAACTTCATTAACAACCTATTAAACCAGTGTAAAGGTTTATCTAATGATGGAAACTTAAATTGCTTATGCAAGTCATTCTGGATAAGAGCGTCTTCCCAATGCTTAAATGTGAACATAAATGTTAGGATACGTGCGGCTACATCATGCATCATACATCATTGAAATGCGTTTGCGAACCATGATATATTTTTGTCCCATCACCGCACCGCTATTGATAACTATAAATAAACCATTGATAGTGGTGTGATTTTTCACATAATTTTTTTTTTTTACATTTTAAGTTAGGTCATGCTTAGCTAAGTCATTGATTAAACTTGTACACAAAATATGCATGTGACTTTTATATGTCAATAACAATATACAAAGTCAACACAAATAAGTAATAAGATTTCACTCCAAGTTGTATCCATCTATTATATTATTTATACAATACAAAGAATCAGCGGGGTGTGTTGCTTTTTAATTCATATTCAATATGCTAGGTTACAGTAGTACAGTTTGGTTTGTAAATAAAACTCTCATGCATATGAGAACCCAGTCAAAAATATCATATTATTAATAGATTGTTGAAAGAGAAACACAAAACAGTGGTGGAAAATATTTGTTAGGAAATCCTTCCACATCTTTTTGTTTGTGTAGAACAAACAAAAAAAGATCAAAGCTTAAATATTTTTAATGTAGAGTTTTTAATAATATATTTTATTAATAAAATCTTTTATTGTCCGTATTCATCAGGTATTTGTAATGAGCTGAAAGAGACAAAGCGAGAGCGCGATTGCGACGAAAAGTAACTTGTCGTCAGGAATAGGACGTTGTTCGGTTTAGTTGTAGGCTGCCATGCTGTTTTAAAATGTTATAAAATGTGAGGAGTGATTGCAGAGTCCAGAGCGAGTAGATTTGTTCGATTTTGAGGCACAACAGAAGATTTGTACGTTAGATTAAATCATTATAGTGTAATTGTGACACTTTATCAACACTTGTGATCGGCAAATCCCAGTTTATACTCATCATCGTGCTTTGGGACGAGTTTAACGCTTGGTTATCAGCAGCGAAACGTAGCAGAGAGGCGTTTCTGGGTATCAGCTTGCTCTGATGTATTGAGCAGCGAACACTTTTTAAAGGCTTTCACCTTCGACCTCTCTGACAGCTGCTTTTTCATTTAGGCAAAGGGCAGAGGTCACAGTCCTGCACGCTGAGATTTACCAAGGCGGTGTTTACGCTGATTGGGATTTATCGTCTAACTACTTACTGCAGTCTACAACAGGGAATGATTATATTATAGGGCTTGTTTTGTAAGTTGTCTCAGCAGTTCTGTCCCAGACGTGATGTCTGTCTCGTTAGGAGTGATGTAAACATTGTGAAGATTTTTCAAGGCTGTTTTAGTTGTTGTTGTTGTTGCTGCTACTGCTGTTGTTAAGGAAGATGAAGTAATCCTTTTATATCTCATCACTGAATAAAATGTCAAGAAAAGATGCAATAGATTTGGTGATAAAGAGTACTTTGGAAATATAAAGGAATAACACTTGACTTGATTCGTTTTTAGATTTTAAAATATTTAAATAGTTAAAAAAAATATATATATATTTTGAAAGTCAATCGAAGGACTTCTGTTCTGAAAGTAGGGAAAGTACATTTTCATTCTTAAAACGACGGCTCCTTTAGAAATGAAAGAAACCGTTTGCTATCCGGTGAACTATTTTTTATGCTATTCAACTTTTTTGCAGGATTGTAAGGAGAATAATATATATATATATATATATATATATATAAAATCATTTCAACAGCAGAAAGAAAAAGTCATGTAAAGACTTTACAGAGTAATTTATAGCAGTTCTGTTCAGATGTTGCGGATCGCGCAATCTCATGAGGTATTTATTAGACTTCGTAATTCTTTGCACCTTCCAGGAGGGAGAGCTGGTGATTTTTTTTTTTTTTTTTTTTTTTTTAATAGAGGAATTTTTACCATGATCGCAATCTTTATTTCTAACATATAATTCATATAAGACCACATCTTCAAAACAAGCGGCTCTGTTATCCTGTGAAATATTTCACAGCATACGTCATGAAATCCTCCTTGGGGAAAAACAAATATTAAGAAGTATGTGGAACTGTGCATTGTGGTTCAGTGAAATCAGAACTGAAGACTTTAGCCAGCAAAGCTAGTATTATTATTGTTATTATTTACCTCTGTTATATCCACTGTGGTATACTTTGTGAAGCTTATCTAAAACTGTTAACTTTACAGAGGATATCCACGTCCACAAATGTAAGAACAGAAATAATCTCAGATGTTTGTTTTTTTTCATGAAGAAACTGTGGTGTTGTGTTGTTGTTGTTTTTTTTTCAACTTTGTGGTGTTGAATTTATAAAATTTATTATTTTTTTGTTTTACACAAATATCTTTAACCTTTAGATATCACAATCGTACATGATTAGACTTGGGCAAGAGGGTTCCCCCTCTCCATGGTGGGGTGCCAATAATTATTACAGCACTATGTTTGCAGGAGGAAATAACGTTATATGTTTATGTACAAACAGCATTGAAGTTGCCAATAGTTTTGCATTTGGCTAGATTAGAGGTATAGGGGACGGATAAAGTCTGATATCAGGATCACATTTGAGCAGATCTCTTGCTGTGTGTGTGTGTCTGTGTGTGTGTGTGTGTGAAAAACCCTTAGAACTAAACACTTGCTAATGGAAATATAATCTCTCCCTCGCTCACTGCACACACTTTGTTGAGATTTTTCTCTCATGTTCTTTGGTTTCATCCTCCGTGTCGTCGCTCAGAATGTTTTGGTCACGTCAAGAACGTGTCAGAGTTTTCCAGCGTGCAGTCTCGTGATTTATTTTTGTAAGTGCTGGCTTTTTTTTTTTGCGCTCCCAAGAGAGAAACCCTGTCCCTTTACAACGGCAGCATCAGGAAAAGCGTTTAATCAGGAGGATGGTGGGTTCGGTTCCCGTCGATGTCCATGCCCAAGAGTTATTGGCGAAATTAGTAACGCTTGTTCTGGCTGGGAGGGGCGTGGTTTTTTATTATTTTTTTATTATTATTCTCTCCTGTCGATCACGGCGACGCTGACCAGTCGTACGTGTCCGCGAGCTCACGTACGACGACGGAGACGCTGGGTAGTAGCGCATTTTCCTCTGATGAAAAGGTTGAAAAGATTGACATTGATAGTAAAGGGTTGAGATTTAAGCGTTACCACAGTTTTATGAACAAAAGTTATTTACAGTGGATAGATAAGGAATTACACATTCTAAACAATTTGTAATAAATATACACTTCAATTAAATTTAAATTAAGGTATAAGTTTCAGAGGAATATGTTTAAATAAATATATAATATATAATTGCACTCTAGATTTGAAGTTTTAAACAGATTGCTGGAATATATAAATTATTATTATTATTATTATTATTTTGGTCTGAAAGTCAACCAAGTCAAAGGGTTTTTTTTTTTTCCCCCCACTAAATGGGCAGGAGTGAAATCCAGGCTTCCTATTGGCTGTCTGCTCTGTTTCTCTCCTCCTTCATTTGGTGCCGCCTCTTTTTCTCTCTCTCACTTTTCCCCATATCTCTCGCTTGCTCGCTGCACACCGGAGTCTTCTTTCTTCTGTCCGGAAAAAAGGAACGAAATACCAGCCTGCACTTAAAATGGAGTGTGAGGCCCATAGACGACAGGGTGGAGTCAGGAAGACAGGGTCTCTCATTTCACCCCCCCCCCCCTTCTTCTCCTCCTCCTCCTTCATGCTTCCCCTCTTCACTCTCCCATCCCTATTTTTAAAAGGGCATTCTCTCTCCGGTGACCTCAGTGTCGGAGTTTGGAGCGCTCAATGCAGCTCCGGTATGCACAAGATTATTATTAGTGTGAGAGAGAGAGCTGCGAGTGACTCGGATGGCATCTCGCCACACCAAAGTGTAAAATGGTTCTTAGGCCAAGGGGAAAAAAATAGCAGGATAGTTGAGCGAGTACACATTTATATCACCAAGCACCACTTTAGATGTTTGTCATATACACAGCTTGAAAAAAAAAAAAGAAGTCGCCATTTGAGAAGGGTCAGATTGTTTGCCTTATGGCAAGCAGAGAAAACAACTAAGGTGATTTGAAACGACCGGAGCTGGGATTAAGAAGCCTTTGACACTTAGTCAAAAGCTGAAAAGACGGTGTTTAACCGTGGGCTTAGGAGAAGAAATGATTGGAGATCCCTTAAACACTTGTGGTGCGTTCCATTCCGTGTGAAGTGTAGGTGCTCTCTGCTCCTTGCACAGGGAATGTCGGTGAAGGGAACGTCACCATTCGGAACAGCCTGCTGACGCCACTTCCTCCGTGTGTTACCATGGTAACATAAGCACCTGGGATAGCTGACGCTGCTGCTGTGGACATTTTTCTTACGCTCCAGTGAGACGCAATGACTTATTGAAAGTTAAAAAAAAAAAAAAAAAGATTTATTCTCTTTTCCGCTGAAGTGAAAACCCGTTGTCCTACGCCGTTTGCGGGTCCATTTGAACTGAACGTTTTCGCTCCCTGCGGTTTAGAATCGCACTTAACATGGCTGAGCACCCTGTGAAGTGTACTTTGTAGGGTACTTCAGGCCGATCGCCAATGCACCTTTAGTGAAGTCACATGGTTAAAAAAAAAATTGATATATTTAAAAGTGAATGTAGGAACATTTTTGTATACACACACAATGTGATGAGGACTCTGTTAAAAAAAACACTTGTTAGTGAGACTCGTCAGAAACAAGGCTTCAGTTAAGCCTTATCTATTGCAGAATAAAGACTTTAGAGCAATCGGAAAAAAGGTCATGTGACGTAAAATAAATTTTAAATGTGTAGTCTAATAGAAAATGTGTACATAATAGGGTATTGAAATAAAGAATATGAAATAAGAATATAATAATACAAAGAGAAATAGAGGACAAAAAGAAAATATTCAAATAAGGAACATAAAATATGAAATAAGAATATAATAATAAAAATTATATTATTACAGTATAGATAAATATAAAAAACTTTTGGCTGTAAATTTTACAGTTGAATGTGAGGAATCCAGTCTGACAACCAGAGCAATTTTTTTCTAAAAAAGTGAATTATTAAACTTCTTTTTACACCTCATTTACATGTTATGTAATATCTGGTAAACAATATTTCTGTGGAATTCTCAGTTCTGATTAGTCGGAATGTGCTGATTCTTTTTCTTTGTCTTCTTCTTATTTTCATTTAATTGTAGTAACAGTTTTCACCCGCTTGTCTTTTAATGTGTGCTCTTCATAATTTAAGACTAATAATAAAATAATACAACTGTTTAATAGTTTATTTGGTGAACTTTTCTGGCTGGAGATGTTTAAAATTTCTGGAAGGAGTCTCTAGTGTCAGAGCACGTTTTGATTTCCTGAGTTGATTTGGAGAAAGACATAATGCTGAGGTTAACATATGCAATAATCGAGGTTTCATGAACTGTCTGTTTTGCAGATTAAATCTGACTATAAATGGAGTGAAAGTGTGTGTTGTTTTCTTGGTGAATAAAAAAAAATCATTGTTGTTAAAGGAAAAGAATCACAATCATACTGATAACAGTAACGCTGCTTCGTCACATCAACAAATTGCTGATCAATTATCAAGCGAACATAATATTATTATCTTTATTGTGATAAATTGTTTCCTGTAACATAGCTCCTTGTGTTGTGTGTCTCTCCTGATGCAGTTTCGCTGTCCAGCAGCAGCCTGAAGAAGAAAAGTCACCGCAGTTTATTCAGCTCGTTCTTCTGCTGCCTGCGGAGTTATGAAGTCGATCCTCCCGCCAGCACCAACAACAACACCAGCAGCCCCCTGCCTCCGCCCGTGGAGGAGAATGGAGCGCCGCCAAAGGTGAGAGAGAGAGAGAGAGAGAGAGAGGAAGACGCGTGCCCACGCTTTTTCCCCTTGATCCAGACCACAGTTTATCAGCCAGGACAGAACGGAGAAGCTGCCAGTTTCATATTTTATAAACAGTCAAAGGTTCCAGTTGTATTATGGCACGCTGACCTCAGACAGCATTCAGATACTATTGCTATTAATAATAGTGACTACTCTGTTTGTTAAAAGTTTATAAATGTCATTATTAATAATAATATTTTTAGATTTTCTTTATTACGTTGTTTGAGGAAAGTGGTGATGATGTTTAAAAGTAAGTAAAATTAGTAACAGTAGTAATAAATTCCACTTGCGTTCAAATGATTAATGATTTGTAAATAATTAGTCTTTTATTTAGGTTGAGTCAAGTAAACGTTGCAAATGTTAATTTTCTTAGTCATTAAAATGGTAAATTTATCACCCATGCCTCTAAATAAATAACGTAGTAGTATAATAATAAGTGTTCATGGTGCTTTATCCTTTTAAATTTTTTATGGTTAATTAAAATTTTCTTTGGATTAAAATATTCCAAGATAGTAATACAGTATAATGAATAATAAAACAGTAATGTAATATATATTTTATATATATATAAAGGGAAATCTAATGACGACAAAACTAATAAACTAGTAGCTTAATAGCAATAAAAAGAACTTGTTATAAATTAAAATTGTTGCTTTATTATTATTTAATGTATTTATTTTGAGGCAAATAATTTTTTTGGAAAAAAATAATTGTATAATTAATAATAAAGAAATTGCAACGATCACCTTCATGATAAATAAAATAAATGAATAAAAATATTTAAAAAATTATTAAATCAGTAAACTAATGACAATAAAAAGAATTTGTTATAAAACTACATTTTTTATCAATTTGGTACTCTTTTGAGACAATTATTAAAAATTTATTTAAAAAATCATGATTAATAACATAGACATTACAATAATAACCATAAAATTTATAACTAAATAAATAAATAAAAATCTATCAAGAATTAATAAAAAAAAAAGGTAAATAAAAAACTAATGGCAGTAAAAAGAATTTCTAAATATAAATGTAATTTTTTTCAATTTATTAAAATTTTTTAAGCCTTTTTTTATTACAAATAAAAATTACATGATTAATAATAAAAAATAACTGCAACATTAACCTTAATATTAATGTCTTTGCTTTATGTAATATCAGAATGAGTCAGTCTCAATGACTTGGGCTTTTTCACACTTTTGAATTATAGACGTATCTATCATATAAACATTAAATATAAAATATTTCACGTAAAATTTCCACTTTCAGACTTTGTCTTTAGGAACAAAAGTGCTATGATGTTAAAAAAAGGTCGGTGACGGTCTGATCGGTCAGGAATCGGAGAAGTTTGAGATGAGGTAGTCACTTTTTAAACGTGAGCTGAACTCACCAGACCAAGTCATCACGCTGAACAGGAGACCGGTCAGCTGACGGACCGCGCCCGGGGTGAAACTTCATGTTGGTTTTAAGGAGATGTTTTCTTTTTGGCTGTGACCCTCGGGTCCTTTTGATCATTCTCAGCAGTGTAGTTAAATGGTGTACTAACTAAATCCATTGCTGTTGCTTCTCTGGACTGAAATTAGATGACATCGCAAAGGTATCCTAAAACCATCCAGACCATCTTGACCCCTGCCCCCTCCGTCCCCTCCCCTTTTTTGTTTTCATTTTCAGTTTTTGCTCTGCGTTTCCCATTGTCCGCCTCATTGTTATCTCTCTGCACTGGAACGTGTTGTGTGTTTGTTGTATCCCCTCACCCCTGTCCTGTGTTTGTGTACTCTCTCCGTCTCCATCTCTCCCGGGGTGTGTCGTGGCCCAGTGTGACCAGGCTGAGGTCGTCCCTGTGCCCGGTGTATGTATTATCCCCCTTTTTTTTGTTCCTCATGCTTGCGTGTGGTTAAAAAAAAAAAAAAAAAAGAAGTATTTATCCATTTATTTTTGCATGCCGAGTGAGCGGGGTTCTTTTGGTTTTTTCCCCTCTGTACTGGCTCTAGTGCTCAGTTCCTGTCACCAATCCACTTCCTGTTTGCTTTGGATTCTGCACGTGCTGCTACATTTTTAAAATTGCTGCGCTGACTGGAATGTTTCTGACAACACACATCCTGGGTCAAGGCTTTTTTTTTCTTCTTTTTTAAATAAAAGCAGGCGTAGACCATATCGAGGCTTTATGTCCTCACATACCAGACGCTCACGTTATGAGACACGGAATAGAAAACGCACTAACACAATAGAATAAGGTTCTTCTTTTGTGTGTGTGTGTGTGTGTGTGTGTGTGTGTGTGTGTGTGTGTGTGTGTGTGTGGTGATGATGGATCTTCAGTATTGCGATCATTTACACCACAGTAGGATTTTCTGAGGTCTATAGGTATCATGATCCCTTTTTATATCTACAGTATGTATGTATCTTAAAGACTTGTGGAAATTATTTTTAAAATAATTGATTAAAATGCAGAGGTTAAGATCTGGTGCGAATATAAATCTTAATTTTTTTTTAATTATGACTTCTTAATAGATATATTTTTAAAAAATAATAATAATTTCAAAAAAATAAATAAATATTGCAATTTAACTTTTGTAACAGAATTATTTTCAAATTATTTAGAAGCAGATGATATTTTATTAAAATATAGTTTTGAATCCTTACAATTATTAAAGGTTAGCTCCCATCCTTTTTTTTAACTGAATTTTTTTTTTCATTTAAATTTTTTGTTGATAAACTATATTTTAAAATTATTACAATCATAAGATATTCACATCTCAATTTTTTTATTTTTTACTTGGATTCAGATGACTAGTTAAAATTTTGTTTGACATTTAGTTAAAAATGTTTATAAGAAATTTTAATTACATTTTTTAATTAATTAAGTTTGAAAAATATTAAAAACTTTAATTACAAACTTTAAAATTGTACGAAGGTAATATATTTCACTTTTCTTTTTTTTTCTGAGCAAGTTCCCTGCAAATTTAATCTCTAACTTTTCATAATATTAAAAAAAAAAAAAAGGATTTAAATGTATTCAAAAAAACAAAACAAATATGACACAAATATTTAAAAAAAGATTTTTTGTAATTAATTATTTATTTATTTTTGTTTTAGAAGTGTTTTTTTGCCAGATCTTTTCTTTTTTTTTCTCGTCATTTTCAGTGTTTTTTAAAAAAAAATGTTTTAATCATTTTTATTAAATTTTTTGTTTTATTTATTTGTTTAATTGTTTATTACAATAAGTATTAAAACATATCTGTATCAGGACACATCATGATCAGCTGTCCTGGTAATGGTGATATTGTTATATAGATTTTTCTTGTTATATTGCACACCCCTGCTGCGTAATTAGAGTTCATTTTATAATTCCACATGCGCCGTTTGGCTGGTGATGAACCTCAGACGTAGTTTTTCAGCACAGTCTCGCAGTCCCTTTCCCTAATAAAATGCCAGGCTGAACTAAAAGTGGGTCATTCTCTCGACACACGGTAAATGGCTCAGGTTTGTGAAGCTTATCACAGTTTTTGGCCTCCTGATCTTTGAGGTTTTGAGTGAGAAAGTGTAGGATCATCACCACACTAACGCTCCTTATCGGTTCGCTCCACCGTCATCTCCTGTTTGCCTTTGACCTCCCCCTCCCTTTCCCCCCTCTTTTAATGTTTTTTTTTTTTTTCAATGAAATGTGTGATTTTTTTTTTTTTTTTTTTGATGCTGTGTGAAGCTGGAATGTCGCTGCTGCTGACTGCGTTCCTTTTAATGCTTTTACCAGCCACCTCAATCTGCTGCAGCTTCAGAAGTTTCTGTTTCGACACCTCGTCCTTTCTCATCCTCGTCCTGTGTTCTGTCCCTCCAGCCTCCGGAGAAATACCTCCTCCCAGAGGTCAACATCAACGACTACGGGAAGAAGTGCGTGGTGATCGACCTGGACGAGACGCTCGTGCACAGTTCCTTCAAGGTAAGGTAGGCTTGTGCGCATCATCTGGGCCGGCCAAAACTGTAAACGCATCAGCTGTCC